>CM034078.1:15172669-15630730 GCA_019845555.1 Aristolochia fimbriata | reverse complement strand
TGATCGAGAAGAAAAATTTGCTCATGGCTATCCTACGGATGCCAGGCCTACGATAAATGTTTGTGGCGTTTTGGTTTTGTTCCAGATCTTACCCACTACCATGTATACCAACAACATGCTTTGATATATTGAAGGATATGGCCAAAATGTAAGTCAATTCTAAGTACCTTTTTTTGGGATCAAGTTTGAATTTCATGTTTGAATCAAGCGGTCGTGATTGCATGAATGTTGTTGGATGTGTATTGTTACAGGTGAATCAGAAATGGTCCTTTAAGTTGGTTGTTCAAGCTGTTGGATGATGAGTGTCCTGAAGATTTCGTAGGATGCATCAATCTGTCTGTTCTTTCCTTCCAGAGGATCCTCTTATGGTGCAATGTGAGATGAGGTGCACTCTCTCTCTCTCTCTCTCTCTCTCTCTCTTCTTTCTTTGTTCTCCCTTCTCTCTCCCTTCTTTGGCTTTGTGCAGCCACCGCGGTACCGTGGCTGCCAATCTCATGCTGCCTGATTCTTCGGTTCCATTGGGCTTTTTGGTGGTCATGGCAGGCTGGATAGACGAGCCAGTTGAAAGGGAGACTAATTATGAGCGCATATTAGCGAAGGCCACTGGTATTGTATCTCGCCTATGGTTTTCCTGTGGTTGTTGGAGAAAGGTGAAGAAATTTTGGGAAGGTGATGAAATGTAAGAAAGTGAAAAAACTGAAAGAAAGGAGCTGATAGATAAAGAGGAAGAAAGAAAAAAGAACAGAAAAGAAGGGGAAAGAAAAGAAACAGAGAAAAAGAAAAAAAAAGAAAAAGAAAAGAAAGAAAAAAAGAAAGAAAAGAGGAAAAAAGAAAAGAAAAGATGGAAAAAATAGAAAAAAAAAAAAGAAGGGAAGAAGGAAAAAGAAAAAAAAGAAAAAAGGAAAAGAAAGAAAAAGGAAAAGAAAGAAAAAAAAAAAATGTCGTTTGTTCAGATCATTGTTCAGGTATGTGTTAGTTTTAGTGTCACATCCTTTTATCTCATACCTTTCAATATCTGATCTAATACATTGCCACCCTTATTTAGGGGCTGCCAAAAGTACCCTCAGCCGTTAGGGCGTTGATGCCTGCATTAGACTGTTTGAACAATTTAAATCATATGAAGGATCATTACTTCTTCCTTGGGACATATTTGAGCTCCAGGTAACTTATGGTCCTGTTATAGAACATGATTTTGAATCTATTGCTGTGTAATTGTATTCTAATAGCATCCTTTCTGTTTGAACAGGTTGGATCCAGATATACACTTTAAGCATATAGAGGTGCCAAAAATGGACAGATCGAATATGTTGAGCGTGTAACAGGGGGAATCTAAATTTTATGATCCCCGAAGAAAAAAGAATTTTCTCATGGAAGCTAAGCTACTGGATGCCAGGCCTCTGATAAATGTTTGTGGCTGTTTTGGTTTTTGTTCCAGATCTTACCCACTGCCATGTATGCCAACAATATGCTTTGATATATTGAAGGATATGGCCAAAAAGTAAGTCAATTCTAAGCACTTTTTTTGGGGTCAAGTTTCAGGAATTTAATGTTTGAATCAACGGGTCGAATTGCATGAATGTTGTTGGATGTGTATTGTTACAGGCGAATCCCGAAATGGTCCTTTAGTGGTTGTTCAGCTGTTGGATGATGAGTGTCCTGAAGATTTCTGTCAGGTCTTACTCTATCTGTCCGTTCTTTCCTTCAGAGGATCCTCTTGTGGAGCAATGTGAGAACAGGTGCTCTCTCTCTCTCTCCCTCTCTCTCCTTTCTCTCTCCCTTCTTTCTTTGTTCTGGTAGTATTATTGGGTTGAGATTAGCTACTGTGTGCAGCACTGTGTACTGTGGCACCCAATCTCATGCTGCCTGTTTAATTCTTTTGACTCCATTGCCTTACTTTTTTGGTTGTCTTGGCAGGTTGAGAGCGTAGGGCTACTTGAACGAGGGCAGCCTTTATATATTGCCACCACCTGATATTGTATCTGCCTATGGTTTTCCTAGTTGTTGGAGAAAGGTGAAGAAATTTTGGAAGATGATGAAATGAAAGAACGTGAAAAGTGAAAGAAAGAATGGAGACTGATAGATAAGAAGAAGAAAAGAAAAGAAAGAAAAGGAAAGAAAAGAAACAGAAAAAGAAAAAAAAGAAAAGAAAAGGAAGAAAAAAAAGTTAGAAAGAGGAAAAAAGAAAAAAACGGAGGAAAAAGATAGAAAAAAGGAAAAAAAAGAAAAGAAAAGTGAAAAAGAAAAAAAAGAAAATGAAATGAAAGAAAAAAGAAAAAGAAAAAGTAAATGTCGTTGTTCAGATCGTTGTTCAGGTATGTGTTAGTTTTAATGTCTCACATCCTTTTATCTCATACCTTTCAATATCTGATCTAATACATTGCCACCCTTTTTTAGGCTGCCAAAGAGTACCCTCAGCCGTTAGGCGTTGATGCCTGCATTAGACTGTTTGAGCAATTTAAATCTTATGAGGGATTGGACTTCTTCCTTGGGGGATATTTGAGCTCCAGGTAACTTATGGTCCTGTTATAGAACATGATTTTGCATCAATTGCTGTGTTAATTGTATTCTAATGGCATCCTTTTCTGTTTGAACAGATTGGATCCAGATATACACTTTAAGCATACAGAGGGTGTTGCCAAAACTGGACAGATGAATTATGTTGAACGTGTAACAAGGGAATCTAAATTTTATGATCCCGAGAAGAAAAAGAATTTGCTCATGAAAGCTATGCTACCGGATGCCAGGCCTCTGATAAATGTTTGTGGCCGTTTTGGTTTTGTTCCAGATCTTACCCACTACGATGTATGCCAACAACATGCTTTGATATATTGAAGGATATGGCCAAAATGTAAGTCAATTCTAAGTACCTTTTTTTTGGGGTCAAGTTTCAGGAATTTCATGTTTGAATCAACGGTCGTGATTGCATGAATGTTGTTGGATGTGTATTGTTACAGGTGAATCCAGGAAATGGTCCTTTAGTGGTTGTTCAGCTGTTGGATGATGAGTGTCCCGAAGATTTCTTCAATCTGTCCGTTCTGTTTTCCTTCCAGAGGATCCTCTTATGGTGCAATGTGAGATGAGGTGCTCTCTCTCTCTCTCTCTCTTCTCTCTCTCCCTTCTTTTCTTTGTTCTGGTAGTATTATTGGGTTGAGATTGGCTGCTGTGTGC
Source organism: Aristolochia fimbriata (assembly GCA_019845555.1). Classification (NCBI taxonomy): domain Eukaryota; kingdom Viridiplantae; phylum Streptophyta; class Magnoliopsida; order Piperales; family Aristolochiaceae; genus Aristolochia; species Aristolochia fimbriata. The sequence goes on along the minus strand of CM034078.1, from coordinate 15,627,562 downwards.
AGCATCGTGTACTGTGGCTGCTCAATCTCATGTGCCTGTTTGTCTTGGCAGGTTGATTGGCAGGTTGATCTACTTGAAACTTGAGATGAATTGAATTGCGATATATATTGCCAAGGCCACTGGTATTGTTTCTGCCTATGGTTTTCCTGTGGTTGTTGGAGAAAGGTGAAGAAATTTTGGGAAGATGATGAAAGAAAAGAAAGTGAAAAAAGTGAAAGAAAGAAAGGAGCTGATAGATAAAGGGAAGAAAGAAAAGAACAGAAAAGAAGGGGGAAAGAAAAGAAACAGAGAAAAGAAAAAAAAGAAAAGAAAAGAAAGAAAGAAAAAGAAAGAAAAAAGAGGAAAAAAAAGAAAGAAAAGGAGGAAAAAGATAAAAAGAGGAAAAAAAGAAAGAAAAGAAAAGAAAAAAAAAAAAAAAAGAAAAATGAAATGAAAAAAAAAAGAAAAGAAAAAAAAAAAAAATGTCGTTGTTCAGATCATTGTTCAGGTATGTGTTAGTTTTAATGTCACATCCTTTTATCTCATACCTTCAATATCTGATCTAATACATTGCCACCCTTATTTAGGCTGCCAAAGAGTACCCTCAGCCATTAGGCGTTGATGCCTGCATTAGACTGTTTGAGCAATTTAAATCATATGAAGGATTGTACTTCTTCCTAGGGACATATTTGAGCTCCAGGTAACTTATGGTCCTGTTATAGAACATGATTTGGATCCATTGCTGTGTTAACTGTATTCTAATAGCATCCTTTTCTGTTTGTACAGGTTGGATCCAGATATACACTTTAAGCATGTAGAGGGTGCTGCCAAAACTGGACAGATCAAATATGTTGAACGTGTAACAAGGGAATCTAAATTTTATGATCCCGAGATGAAAAAGAATTTTCTCATGGAAGCTAAGCTACCGGATGCCAGGCCTCTGATAAATGTTTGTGGTCGTTTTGGTTTTGCTCCAGATCTTACCCACTACCATGTATGCCAACAACAGATATATTGAAGGATATGACCAAAATGTAAGTCAATTCTAAGTACACTTTTATTTGGGGTCAAGTTTCAGGAATTTCATGTTTGAATCAATGGTCGCGGATTGCATGAATGTTGTTGGATGTGTATTGTTACAGGTGAATCCAGGAAATGCTCCTTTAGTGGTTGTTCAGCTTTTTTTTGGATGATGAGTGTCCTGAAGATTTCATCAAAGGCCTTACTCTATCTGTCCGTTCTCTACTTCCAGAGGATCTTCTTTTGGAGCAATATGAGGAGAGGTGCTCTCTCTCTCTCTCTCTCTCTCTCTCTCTCCCTTCTTTTTCCTTCCTGTCTACCGATGCTGTTTTTATCTGGTCTTATATTCTGTTCTGTTTCTTGGTAGCAGGAATCGTCTACATTTACTGACTCAGTTCTTAGACCATTTCGTGCGTGAAAGTAGCCAGGATGTGTTTGTTCACATTTCATTGGGTAAAATTATCGGAGACAGCAACAATAACCCAGAACATTTCCTGCAACCAATCCTTACTATGACTCTCGAGTGGTGGGTAAATATTGTTAAAAGCGTGATCCCAACTTGGCTGTTGTTGCTTATCGGCCGGATAGTGTGATGATGAGCTCATTAATGTTACAAACAAAACTCATTGTTCAAGCTGCAGGCGAGGTAGTTATTGGTCAATCCTGGTTACTGATGATTTGTTTATAGATTATTTTTCCTTTTAATGATTTGTCTTATCTCCTATTCAGATATGTGGTGGAGAGAATGGATCCAGAGTTGTGGGAGAAAGTTCTTAGTCCTGACAATGAATTCAGAAGACAGCTTATTGATCAAGTGGTTTCAACCTCCTTACCTGAGAGCAAGAGCCCCTGAGCAAGTCTCTGCAGCTGTTAAAGGTTACATTTCAACTTATTGAAAAGATTCTTCTCTAAAATTCTGTTTTCAGTGGGAACTTCAACCTGCAAAATCTTCTCATCCTTACAGCTATCAAAGCTGATCCTTCAAGGGTGATGGTTATTAATCGGTTAGACAACTTTGATGGCCCTGCAGTTGGAGGCGTGGCTGTGAAAGCAGCTCTATGATGAAGCTTTTGTCATCTTCAAGAAGTTGAACTAGAATGTACAGGCTGTGATTGTCCTCTTAGACAACCTTCAAAGTATTGAGCGTGCTGTGGAGTTTGCTTTCTGGGTTGCAGAATATGTTGTTTGGAGTCAGGTTGCCAAGGTCCAACTCTGTGAAGGCTTAGTAAGTGATGCCATTGAGTCTTTTTATTCGAGCAGAGGATGCAACTCAGTTCTTGGGCGATATTTGGGCATCTGAGGATGCAAATGTGTACCACGATTTGGTGAGGTATCTTCTAATGGTCAGGCCAAAGGGCTAAGAACCCACCCAAAGGTGGATAGTGAGCTCATTTATGTGTATGCTAAAATAGATAGGTTGGATGACATCAAGGAATTTATTCTTATGCCAAATGTTGCCAGCCTTCCTAATGTTGGGGACCGTCTCTGCGATGAGGCTTCCAAGGTTATTTATGCCTTCATTTCCAACTGGGCTAAGTTGGCTGTTACACTCGCCAAACACAAACAATTCCAAGGTGCTGTGGATGCAGCTCGGAAAGCAAATAGGTCAAAGACATGGAAAGAAGTTTGCTTTTGCCTGTGGCGATCGCGGAAGAGTTCAGATTGGCTCAAATTTTTAGGCTCAGTATCATTGTACAGGTGAGGAACTGAGAGTGCTTTTGTTTGCATTTATTATGTTAACCTCACATTATAACTGGCTTAACTTATATTTGTTCATCTAGGTTGATGAATTGGAGGAAGTAAGTGACTACTACCAGAACAGAGGGTGCTTTAATGAGTTAATATCTTTCATGGAGAGTGGGCTAGTGTTAGAAAGGGCTCACATGGCCATTTTTTTACAGAGTAGGGAGTTTTGTATGCAAGATATCGCCATGAGGAGCTTATGAACATATCACACTTTTCTCTACTCTTCTAGACATTCCCAAGTTTTTATGAGCTTGTGATGAGCAACAGCACTGGAAAGAGGCGTGGACAATATGATGAGTTTGATAATGCCGCAACCACTATTGTGAACCACTCGCCAGAGGCGTGGACGATATGCAGTTCAAGGATGTGGTCGCGTCAAGGTTGCAAATGTGGAGCTTTACTAGAAGGCTGTCCACTTCTATTTGCAGGAGCACCGAACCTCATAAATGACCCTATCAATGTGCTGGTTCTGAGAGTGGACCTTACATTATAGTCGATATAATAACGGAAGGTGTGTTTTCTTGTATTTCTATCTTTATCTTTGTTGTGGCAATGTAATGCGGTCACTTATAAAAGAAGACATCTAAAGGTCCAGGAAGAATGCAGAATTACTCAAGTGGCTGAAATGGAAAGGAGCTCCAGCAGATAATATGATAGTAAAGATAACCACATTACTTTTTGTTTATTTACTTCAGTATTATCTTTGTGGTTTCCAGGCTGGTCACCTTCGTCTTGTGAAGCCATACATGGTTGCTGTGCAACAATGCATCTGCTGTGAATGAGGCTTTGAATGAAATCTATGTAGATGAAGAGGACTCTGATAGACTGCGTGAATCAATTGATTTGCATGATAACTTTGACCAGATTGGCCTTGGTCAGAAGGTGAAATAAATAATATTATAGTTGCTATCCTTATTTTTGAGTTACATTTTTTTATGTCCTGGTAGTATTCTTGGGTTGAGATTAGCTGCTGCTTGAAGTAACCGTGTACTGCGACAGCCAATCTCAAGCTGCCTGTTTAATTCTTGTGTTTCCATTGTGTTACTTTTTGGTGATCTTGGCAGGTTGAGAAACACGAGCTACTTGAAATGTGATGTATTGCTGCCTATATTTATTGCCATGGCCACTGGTATTGTATCTGCCTATGGTTTTCCAATGGTTATTGGAGAAAGGTAAAGACTTTTTGGGAAGATGATGAAATGAAGGAAAGTGAAAAAGTGAAAGAATGAAAGGCGATGAAAGATAAGAAGAAGAAAGAAAAGAACAGAAAAGAAAGGAGTAAGAAAAGAAACAGAGAAAAAGGAAAAGGAAGAATAAAAAGAAAGAAAAGAGACCTTCCTCAAAAAAAAAAGAAAAAGCGGGAAAAAGGAAAAAAAGAATGAAAAAGAGGGATAAAAGAAGAAAAAAGAAAAAAGAAAAGATAGAAAAAATAGAAAAAAGAAAGAAAAGAAATGTAAAAAGAAGAAATAAAAATAGAAAGAAAGAGGGGAAGATGTGAAGATTGGAGGAGTTTCAAGTAGGCGGCTCAAGAGGTCTGCTGGAACTATAGCCTCAACTTCAGAAAAATGACGTGACAGCTGGTAAACCCAAACCCTAAACTCTCTCTCTTTCTCTCTCTCTCTTTCTTCTTCTTCTCTTTCTTTTCTCTTTCTTTCTCTTTTTTCTCTTTCTTTCTCTCTCCTTCTCTCTCTTATCTTGTCTCTCTCATCTATATATATTTTTGGTTTATCTCTCTAGTCTCCCCTCCCTCCTTCCATCCTCCTTCCCTCTCATTCCAGCACTCTCACCAGCTATTTCCTTCTTAGGTTGCCAATATTAATTTGTATATTAGGTCATTTTTTTTTTATGAGTTACAAGTTGTAATGCTGCATTTGGGGTCTGGATAGTTTCTTTCTTAGATTGATGCTTTCTGACCAGCAAGTTTTGACCCTAAATGCAGGTCAGGCATACACCTGATTACCTCTTTCTTCTGCAAACAATCCTGCAAACTGATCCCTAGGTAATATATTGCCATGGCCACTGGTATGAAGGCTTTTTGTTGTTTTTTTTTTTTTATTAATTTATTTATTCATTATATATTATCGAATCTGCAATATTTGAAAATAAGCTAGCATTGTTTGAGTGATACAATTTTAATAAACTGGTTACTTATTGTCACTCCAATAAATTATTCACATATTCTACTAAGAATATAAGCTATTAAGAGGCCTCTAGTCTGTTACTTATCTTTTCTTTGAATTTGTTTGAGTTTATCTTATTTATGTCTTTCTTCTCCTTTTGTGTAAATTTTTTTTTATCATATTGGATTTCTTGTGACAGGTAGCAGTTAACTTTATGCTTGTGATGTCCCAAATGCAGGGAGGTTGCCCTATTGACTATAACACAATCACAGATCTCTTCCTTCTGGTTTTGCTTAGGCTCCCTTCCCTTTCACTTTTTTCTCAAGAAAAAGTAGTACTGTATAAGTGTCACCTTCTTTTAAAAGATTATGTGACCCTTTTCTGTTGAAAACAATCTCAACCTTTTGACTCTGTTGGGAGGAATGAATACATGTTTGTGCATATATTTTAATCTAAGCATTTTGATTTTCTGTCTATTTTAGAGAAACATGATCAGGGATGCAACTGCATTTCTGTTGGATGTTTTGAAGCCTAATTTACCGGAACATGGTTATCTTCAAACAATGGTAAACTCGTCTTTGGTAAAATAATATCTATTAATATAATTTTATTTCTTATATTTAGACCTTGTATGTTTTTCCTTCTTTCACAGGTTTTGGAGATTAATCTAGTCATGTTTCCTAACGTTGCAGAGACTATTTTGGCCAATGGCATGTTCAGTCACTACGATCGTCCTCAAATTGGCCAGCTTTACGAAAAAGCTTGTTTTTACATGCGGGCCCTACAGGTAGACTTTCTATGTGAAGCAATCCACAAAACCAACAGAAATCTGCGATGAAGTTTACTAACTGCAGTCTTTGTGTCTTTATGTAATCGTGAATACTCATGCTATAGAGCCATAGGTTGTGCCTCACACATTTGTCATTTTATTTGATGATTAGTATATATGTGTGTACTAATTCTTTTATTTTTTTATTTTGTATTCTAGTCCCTTGTGGAGTTTTTCAGGACCCTCTCCAGAGAGTGGGCCCTGGAGTGCATGAAAAATCTTTTGCTTGTTAATTTATGAGGAAATTTTCAGATCATTGTTCAGGTATGTGTTAGTTTCAATGTCTCACATCCTTTAATCTCATACCTTTCAATATCTGATCTAATACATTACCTCCCCCTATTTAGGCTGCTAAGAGTACTTTGAGCAGTTAGGCGTTGATGCCTGCATTAGAGGCCCCGGATATGCTGCGAACAAGGCTTGTGCGCATCGGTACGCACAGCCAATCCCCGTTCGCAGCAGCACGTGTGAAGCATGCGAACGGGGCATAAATGTTATTTTTAGGTGAATGGTGGGATATTTTATGCCCTGTTTGCATGCGCCCCACGTGCTGCTGCGAATGGGGATTGGCTGTGCGCACAGATGCGCACAAGCCTTGTTCGCAGCAGATCTGGGGCCTGCATTAGACTGTTTGAGCAATTTAAATCGAATGAAGGATTGTACTTCTTCCTTGGGTCATATTTGAGCTCCAAGTTATTTATGGTCCTTTTAAAGAACTTGATTTTGCATCCAATGCTGTGTTAACTGTATTCTAATAGCATCATTTTCTGTTTGAACAGTGAGGATCCAGATGTACACTTTAAGTATATAGAGGCTGCTGCCAAAACTGGACAGATCAAAGAGTTTGAACGTGTAATAAGGGGATCTAATTTTTATGATGCCGGGAAGACAGAATTTCCTCATGGAAGCTAAGCTACCCAATGCCAGGCCTCTGATAAATGTTTGTGACCGTTTTGGTTTAGTTCCAGAACTTACCCACTACCTGTTTGCCAATAACATGCTTCGATATATTGAAGGATATGTCTAAAAGCAAAACAATTCTAAGTACCTGTTTTTTAGTGTCAAATTTCAGGAGTTTCATGTTTGAAAAACGGTTGTGATTGCATGAATGGTGTTGGATGTGTATTGTTACAGGTGAATCCTGGTATTGCTCCTTTAGTGGTTGGTCAGCTGTTGGCTGATGTGTGTCCTGAAGGTTTCATTAAAGGTATTATTCTATTTGTCCGTTCCCTCTCCTTTCAGAGGAGCCTCTTGTGGAGCAATATGAGAAGTGGTGCACTCTGTCTCTGTCTCTCTCCTCTCTCTGTCTGTCTCTGTCTCTGTCTCTCTCTCTCTGTCTCTCTCTCTGTCTCTCTCTCTCTGTCTCTCTCTCTCTCTCTCTCTCTCTCTCTCTCTCTCTGTCTCTCTCTCTCTCTCTCTCTCTCTCTCTCTCTCTCTCTCTCTCTCTCTCTCTCTCTCTCTCTCTCTCTTCTCTCTCTCTCTCTCTCTCTCTCTCTCTCTCTCTCTCCTTCTTTCCTTTTTTCTCCCTCCTGTCTGCTGATCCTCTTTTTATCTTATCTTATATTCTGTTCTTTTCTTGGTGTCAGGAGAGTCTACTTTCACTCACTTTCGGTTCTTAGAGCATCTTGTGAGTGAAAGTAGCCAGATGTGCTTGTTCACATTGCATTGGGTAAAATTATCTTAGACAGCAACAATAACCCAGAACATTTCCTCACAACCAATCCTTACTATGACTCTCGTGTGGTGGCTAAATACTTTGAAAAGAGTGATCCCACCTTGGCTGTTGTTGCTTATCGAAGGGGACAGTGTGATGATGAGCTCATTAATGTTACAAACAATAACTCATTGTTGAAGCTCTTGAGGTAGTTATTGGTCAATCTTAGTTACTGATGATTGCTTTATAGATGCTTTTTCTTTTTAATGATTTGTCTTATCTCCTATTCAGATATGTGGTGGAGAGAATGGATCCAGAGTTGTGGGAGAAAGTTCTTAGTCCCGAGAATGAATTCAGAAGACAGCTTATTGATCAAGGGGTTTCAACCGCCTTATCTGAGAGCAAGAGCCCTGAGCAAAGTCTCTGCAGCTGTTAAAGGTTTCATGACAGTTGATCATCCACCTGAACTTGTTGAACTTCTTGAAAAGATTGTTCTCCAAAATTCTGCTTTCAGTGGGAGCTTCAACCTGCAAAATCTTCTAATCCTTACAGTGATCAAAGCTGATCCTTCAAAGGCGATGGATTATATTAATCAGTTAGACAACTTTGATGGCTCTGCAGTTGGAGACATGCCTGTGGAAGCAGCACTCAATGAAGAAGCCTTTGCCATCTTCAAGAAGTTCAACTTGAATGTACAGGCTGTGAATGTCCTCTTAGATAACCTTCGAAGTATTGAGCGTGCTGTGGAGTTTGCTTTTTGGGTAGAAGAATATGCTGTTTGGAGTCAGTTTCTATGGCCCAACTCCGAGAAGGCTTAGTAAGTGATGCTATTGAGTCTTTTATTCGAGCAGAGAATGCAACTCTGTGCTTGGATGTTATTAGGGCAGCTGAGGATGCAAATCTGTACCATGAAGAGCGAAGAACCCAAGGTGGATAGTGAGCTCATTTATGCGTATGCTAAAATAGATAGTTTGCGTGACATCAAGGAGTTTATTCTTATGCCAAATGTTGCCAACCTTCCTAATGTTGGGGACCGTCTTTACGATAAGGCTCTATATGAGGCTGCAAAGGTTATTTATGCCTTCATTTCCGACTGGGCAAAGTTGGCTGTTACACTCGTCAAACTCAAACAATTCCAAGGTGCTGTGGATGCAGCTCAGAAAGCAAATAGCTCAAAGACTTGGAAGGAAGTTTGCTTTGCCTGTGTCGATGTGGAAGAGTTCAGATTGGCTCAAATTTTTGGGCTCAATATCATGGTACAGGTGTGGAACTGTGACTGCTTTTATTTGCATTTATTATGTTAACCTCACATTATAACTAGCTTAACTTGCTGTTGATTTGTTTGCTCAGACCAAGTATACGGAGGCTGCAGAACTTGCTGCTGATTTTACACAGGGCATTCTTCGAACTCCTGACACAGTTGCAAAGTTTCAGGTTTCCTTTTCTCCTTCAGTTTGAGTTTTTGAATAAAATAAGAATGACTTGTTCTCTTTATCCTTTTTCTTCTTTATGCCTGTCATTCTGTTGGTATCTAAAGTTGTTGTTGTTACCTACATTTGTAATGCTGCATTTGAGGGCTGGATATTTCCTTCGTTGTTTGATGCTTTCTGACCTGCTAGTTTGGATCCTGAATGCAGGTCGAGTATACACCTGATTGCCTCTTTCTTTTGCAAACAATCCTGCAAACTGATTCTCAGGTAATATATTGCCATGGCCACTGGCATGAAGGCTTTGTGTTGTTTTCTTTCTAATTTTTTAATGTATTTTATTTATAAGATATTATCGAATCTGCAATATTTTAAAAATAAGTTAACATTGGATGAGTTAGAAATTTTAATAAACTGGTTAGTTACAGGAAGGTATGCACCTGCCTCTCTGTCAAGGTTCACTTCATACTTGTAAATCAAGTTATTGGTACCTTTAGATCAAGGAGTAAATCATAACTGCAGTATAGTGTGTCGACTGGGACATATAGTGTCTTCCTTTTTAAAATTAATTTTCTAGTTTTATGTTCACAGGTTTTGATAATTTAACTAATTCTTTATTTTTGGTACTCACCCTATTTTGTTTCTTTGTCAACTTAACCCCCCTCTTTTGTTTCTTTGTCAACTTAACCCCTCTTTTGTTTCTTTGTCAACTTAACCCCTCCTTTGTCAACTTAACCCCTCTTTTGTTTCTTTGTCAACCCCTCTTTTGTTTCTTTGTCTTAACCCCTTTTTGTTTCTTTGTCAACTAACCCCTCTTTTGTTTCTTTGTCAACTTAACCCCTCTTTTGTTTCTTTGTCAACTTAACCCCTCTTTTTGTTTCTTTGTTAACCCCTCTTTTGTTTTAACCCCTCTTTTGTTTCTTTGTCAACAACCCCTCTTTTTGTTTCTTTCTCAACAACCCCTCTTTTGTTTCTTTTCAACTTAACCCCTCTTTTGTTTCTTTCTCAACAACCCCTCTTTTGTTTCTTTCTCAACCCTCTTTTTGTTTCTTTCTCAACCCCTCTTTTGTTTCTTTCTCAACAACCCCTCTTTTGTTTCTTTCTCAACCAACCCCTCTTTTGTTTCTTTCTCAACAACCCCTCTTTTGTTTCTTTCTCAACAACCCCTCTTTTGTTTCTTTCCAACCCCTCTTTTGTTTCTTTCTCAACTTAACCCCTCTTTTGTTTCTTTCTCAACTTAACCCTTCTTTTGTTTCTTTCTCAACCAACCCCTCTTTTGTTTCTTTCTCAACTTAACCCCTCTTTTGTTTCTTTGTCAACAACCCCTCTTTTGTTTCTTTCTCAACAACCCCTTTTTGTTTCTTTCTCAACTTAACCCCTCTTTTTGTTTCTTTCTCAACAACCCCTCTTTTTTGTTTCTTTCTCAGCTTAACCCCTCTTTTGTTTCTTTCTCAACTTAACCCCTCTTTTGTTTCTTTCTCAACTTAACCCCTCTTTTTGTTTCTTTTCTCAACCCCTCTTTTGTTTCTTTCTCCCCTCTTTTTGTTTCTTTCTCAACTTAACCCCTCTTTTGTTTCTTTCTCAACTTAACCCCTCTTTTGTTTCTTTCTCAACTTAACCCTTTGGTTGTTTGGCATGTAATTTAAGAAAAAATTTTCTCTTTTATTTAGCATGTAATTTAAGACTCCCTACCTAAATGAATCAGCATGAAGTCTTGGAACCCGAATATTAATGTGCAATAAAATCTCAACTTCCAAAAAAAAAATAAAAATAAAAATTATGATAATAATAATTGTGATATGCACATGGGGTTGTCTTTTGAAGTTGATTACACCAAAGATGTTGGGATTGGTCACACAAACTGCAGTTTATCATTGGTCAATAGAAGGTAATCTCTTCTTTTAACTTTTGTTCTCATCTTAGCATCTCATACACGGAATGTTGGAACGTTGGTCCCTCAACTCCTGCTTATCAGGTAATTTAATTATTTCTCCTGGTGTTCTTTTTTTAATTTTCTTATTCAACATATAGCTCAAAACTTTTTTGTTCTTCTGTCTCCTTCACTTCAGCTTCTACTTCTTTGTGCGTCTTGTTTTCACTCTCTTTGATCTCTCTAGACTCACCCTCTCTTGTTTCTCTCTCTGGGTTCACCCCTCTTTCGATCTCTCTCTAGGTTTCACCCTATTTGTTTCTTTACTCTCTTTCTATCTCTGGATTTTCTCTTTTATTTAGCATGTTTAAGACTCCTACCTAAATGAATCAGGTTCATGAAGTCTTGGAACCCGAATATTAATGTGCAATAAAATCTCAACTTCCACAAAAAATAAAAATAAAAATTATGATAATAATAATTGTGATATGCACAGGCTGTCTTTTGGAAGTTGATTACACCAAAGATGTTGGGATTGGTCACAGGGTTCAGTTTATCATTGGTCAATAGAGGTTTCTCTTCTTTTATCGTTCTCATCTTAGCATCTCTCTGAATGTCATCATGTTCATCTCTCCTAGCACCGTAATTTAATTATTTCTCCTGGTGTTCTTTTTTAATTTTTCTTTATTCAACATTTCACCCTCTTTTTGTTTCTCTCTCTTCTATATTTCACCCTTCTCTTCTCTCTAGGTTCACCCTCTCTCTGATCTCTCTCTAGGTTCACCCTCTCTAGATCTCTCTCTAGGTTCACCCTCTCTTTATCTCTCTCTAGGTTCACCCCTCTCCAGATCTCTCTCTAGGTTTCCCTCTCTCTGATCTCTCTCTGGGTTCACCCTCTCTCGATCTCTCTCTAGGTTCACCCTCTCTCGATCTCTCTCTGGGTTCACCCTCTCTCACGATCTCTCTCTAGGTTCACCCTCTCTCAGATCTCTCTCTAGGCTCACCCTCTCTCCATCTCTCTCTAGGTTCACCCTCTTTCGATCTCTCTCTATGTTCACCCTCTCTCGATATCTCTCTAGGTTCACCCTCCCTCTCTCTAGGTTCACCCTCTCTTTGAACCCTCCCTCCCTCTCTGCGAACCCATTCACAAATGGTTCGGGTTCCTTCGTTTATATACAAAGCTTCGAACCGAGCTCGAGTTTAAATTCAACCTCATTACCATAAATGCGCCGAACCCGAACTTCAATGAGTTCGGCTCGTAGGCTCACAAACCGGTTCGGTTCAAACTCTTTTATCTTAATTTTTATTGTTTTCTTTCGACCCCAAACCAGCAACTCAAAATTCTTTTATTTTAGGCTCGCTATCGGCTATCATCCTACTCTCGCTTGTTCGATTTCTACCGTAGGGTTTCAGCCACGACTCTTAGTTTTGTTTTGGACTCCATGATAAATAAAGATAATCATTCGGAAGAGGTAAAACTGGTTTTTTTTTCCCTTCTTTCCCCTATTTTTCTTCCACTTTGCATTTCTCCGTTTTGATTTTTTCACTTAGGTCATTTGATTTGATTTCCCCTTTTATTGTTTGAGTTGTTTCCCCTTTTGTGGTTTCTTTGAGTAAGATGATATTGCCTTTTATATTGGTTTTGGATCCAGTTTTTTGTTCTTTTCCTCGTTTTTTTTTTTTTTTCTCATTTTTCCTCTCATTTTGAGCTCTCTCTCATTTGGTCTTTGGTGGCTCCCTCTCATTTTGCTCTTGTGGCTCCCTCTCATTTGCTCTCTATGGCTCCTCTCATTTTGCTCTCTTTTGGCTCCCTCTCCTTTTGCTCAGAAACCACTCCTCTCATTTGCTCTCTCATTTGGCTCCTCTCATTTTGCTCTTTTGTGGCTCCCCTCTCGATTTTGCTCTTTGTGCCTCCCCTCTCATTTGCTCTCTGTGGCTCCCTCTCATTTGCTCTTTGTACCTCCCTCTCATTTTGTCTAAGTAGTCCCTCTCATTTTCTCTATTGTTCCTCTCATTTGTTTGTGGCTCCTCTCGTTTTGGCTCTCTGTGCTCCTTCTCATTTTATGTCTGTAGCTCCCTCTCATTTTTGTTCTCGATGCCTCCCTTTCATTTTGCTTCTGTGGCTCCTCCTCATTTTGCTCTGTGTTGAGCTCCCTCTCGTTTTTTTCTCAGATTTCCTCGTTTGGCTCTTTTTGTTTCCTTCTTGTTTTCCTCTCTGTCATCTCGTTTTCCTTCTGTTATATCAGACTTTTACTCTTTCAACATCCTTCAGCTCGTTTGTCTCTGAACCTCTTTCATCCCATCTCTCGTTTGTCTGCCGACATCCTTTTATTTTCCTTTCAGATTTCCTTCGTTTTGGCTTCGTCCTTTTTTGGTTTTGGATTTTTCTCACCCCTCTTTCAGACCTTCCTGAGATCTCTCGTTTTGCTCTCCCTCCTTGAATTTTTCATTTGTTTTGCTCTCTATCTTTTCATTTCTCTCATTTGCTCTATCCGTTTTGCTTTATCTCATTTGCTTCCTTCTTCCTCTCACATTTGCTCTATCCTTCCTCTCTCATTTGCTCTATCCTTCCTCTCTCATTTGCTTTGTCCCTACACAGTTTGCATTTTAGTGACCGAGAGTGACTGGACAAACTACTAAGCAAATGACAATGTTTTAAATTAGGAAACTTCTTTAAACATCCGGTGCACATTTCAATATTGTTAGAGGTGAGTAGGCTTTTGTAACCTGTGAACTAGGGTTCAATCGGCAATGAAAGATGACTCTTTATTACTCGTGTGCTACTTGTTAGTTTTGAACTAATTTATTTTGTCCTTTCACTAATTTTCCATTTCTCGTAGTTCTTATGTCTATATCATTTTAATGCCTAATTATTTTTATAATTATTACGAATTAATTATCAAATAATTTTAAAGTATTTAGATTCTTCGTCCAAATTATGTTATTTAAAAAATGTTACTTACTAATTTTTTAAAAAATTATGTTTAAATTTATTTATGATTTATCTATATAAAAAATCTTCCCTCGCTTCCTGTGTTATGATTTATGGTATGTCTGCATTAGTAATTTTAAAATTGTAAATTATTTTTTGTTTTTCCTCTTCTATTTTTTCTTATTTTCCTCCCCTCATTATTTGATGTTCAAGTTTATGGATTATTTGTTATTATTATAATAAAACATTAAACTTTTGTTAAATGAATTTTAAATTTTAAATTTTAATTTTAAATTTTATATTTTGCATGTCAGAAATAAGTTTTGTTATTTTTCAAGTTGTATTATGATAATGTCATTAGTAGATGGTTCCTTTACTTTTATATTGATGTAGCAAGGTAAATTTGTGGTTAGATGGTTCATTTGGCATTGTGAGGGAAAATCCAAGAGAAATCTGGGGAGTTAGAAAGACTACCCATTTCTGATATACAGATTTATTTTAAAGTTATTTACGTATATTATAAAATAAAGCCTTCCCTCCCTCACTTTCTCACTTTGAATTTTTAAACTAATTTATAGTATGTTTTAATTATAATATGTTTTAATCATTTTGAGTTCTTAGATCACTCTTTTCTCCGAGTTTTTAAAATGATTTTCAAATTTTTTACCTTAAATAAATTTTTATTTTTGTTTATACTTGTTAGTTTGGAACTAGTTTATTTTGTCCTTTCACTAATTTTCCATTTCTCGTAGTTCTTATTATTTTAAAGTATTTTAGTAATTTCCTTTTTTTCCTTTGTTTTCCTACTTTTTTTTCTTCCTCTTTGCATGTTCATTTGATTTGATTTTCCCGTTTGAGTTTTTTTTTTCTCTTTCGTGGTTTCTTTGAGTAAGACGATGTTGCTTTTTATATTGGTTTTTTAATCCCCTTTTTGTGTTTGCTCTCTGTCCATTTCTCTCACATTTGCTCTTTTCCTTCCTCTCTTATTTGTTTTGTCCCTTCTTTTTTTCTTTCTTAAGAAGTAGGTTTGAATGTTTTTTACCAAGAGTGACTAGACAAACTACTAAGCAAATGACAAACTACTAAATTTAGAAACTTCTTTAATAACCGGTGCACATTTCAATGTTGCGAGAGGTGAGTATTGATGTAGCAAGGTAAATTTGTGGTCAAATGATTCATTTGGCATTGTAAAATAAAGCCTTCCCTCCCTCACTTTCTCACTTTGAATTTTCATATGTTTTAATCATTTTGAGTTCTTAGCTCACTTTATTTTTGTTTATATTTTTTTTTTATACTTGTTAGTTTGGAGCTAAATTATTTTGTTCTTTCACTAATTTTTCATTTCTCGTAGTTCTTATTTTAAATTATTTAGATTCTCCCTTCTAATTATGTAATTTAAAAAATGTAAACTTACTAAATTATCTTTAAACTTATTTATGATTTATCTATCATTATTAATAAAAAATAAGTAATTTTAAAATTGTAAATTTTCCTCTTCCATTGTAAAATTTTAATATTTAATAATTTTTAAATGTCAGAAATTATGTTTTTTTTAAGTCTTCCATTAGTGGTCAAGTTCATTTGGCTGGGAGGGAAAATCCAAGAGAAATCTGGGGAGTGAGAAAGGCCACCCATATCTGATATACAAATTTATTTTAAAGTTAGCCTTTCGTGCTTCCCTTTCTCACTTTTGAATTTTCAAACTAATTTATAGGATGTTGTAATTATAATTAATCGAGTTTTTAATATATTTAAATTTTTACCATAAATAAATTTTTATTTTTTTTTTTTTGTTTTATAGTTTTTCTTTTGTCCTTCCTCTAATTTTCCATTTCTCATATAATTATTTTAAAGTATTTAGATTCTCCCTTCAAATTATGTAATTTAAAAAATGAAATTTTGTAATTTTTTTATAAAAAATATGTTTAAATTTACTTATGATTTATCTATCATTATTAATAAAAAATTTCCTTGCTTCCTGTGTTATTAAATTTGATTCATGGTACGTTTGAATTAGTAATTTTAAATTTGTAAATTATTTTCAAATTTTTCACTTTTCTAACTTTCCTCCCTCATTATTTGATGTTCAAATTTATGGATTATTTGTTATTATTATTATAAAACTTTTGTTAGATGAATTTTTAATTTTTAATTTTTAATTTTTAATTTTTTATTTAAAATTTTAAATTTTAAATTTTAATTTTATTTTTATTTTTTTATAATTTATATTTTGCATGCCATAAATGATACTTGTTTTTTTTTTTTAAGTTGTATGTCTTTTGATCAATTTTTAAAAAACCTGGTCGTTGAACCAGAATCAGAATATTACATATATTGGTTTTGTCCCTTCTTTTTTACTCACTTTGAAATTTTAAAATAATTTATAGTATATTTCAATCTTAGCTTGAGTTTTTAATATTATTTTTTAAATTTTTTTACCATAAATAATTTTTTATTTTTGTTTATATTTCTTTTATGCTTGTTAGTTTGGAACTAATTTTTTTTTGTCCATTCACTAATTTTTCGTTTCTCAGTAGTTCTTATATATCTATTTAATTTTAATGGCCAATTGTTTTATATGTCTATTTCATTTTAATGGCCAATTGTTTTTATATGTCTATTTAATTTTACTGGCCAATTGTTTTATATGTCTATTTCATTTTAATGGCCAATTGTTTTATATGTCTTTCATTTTAATAGCCAATTGTTTTTATGTCTATTTCATTTTAATGCCCAATTATTTTATGTATCTATGATAATTTGTTTAATTTTCCATTTCTAGACAGAGTTCATTCTCTCTCTTCTTTCCCTTGCTCCCTTCTCACCTCCTTTTCCTTCTCACCTCTTTTCCCTTCTCACCTTTTCTCCTTCTCCTCCCCTATTCCCTCCCTTTTGCTCCTTCTCTGCCTCCCTTCTCCTTCTTTATGCTCCTTCTCCGATTTTCCTTCTCCTCCCTTATTCTCCTTCTCTCTGCTCCACCCTCCCCTTTCTCCCCCTTCTCACCTCCCTTTATTTCTCTTTCTCACCTCTCTTTTATCTCCCTTCTCCTCCTTTTTCTCTTGCTCTCCTCCCTTTTTTCTCTTGCTCCTTCTCACCACCCTTTTCTCTTGCTCCCTTCTCACCCTTTTTTCCTCCTCCTCATCCTTCTCATCGTGACGTTTAATTTTATGGATTATTATTAATTTTTGTTAGATAAATTTATTAGTTTGAGATATTAATTTTATTTAAAATTTAATTTTAGTACAAATTTCACCGCCTTCCTATGATATTTAAAATTTATAAAATTAATTACATGAAAATATTTTAAATTTTAAAATAGTGTAATTTTTAATTTAAATACTTATAATATTTTCTAATTTTATAAAAATTTAAAAATTTGAAATATATTAAGTAATTTATGAAATTTATAGCTTATTTAAAATAATGTTCACAAATGTTATCTGTAAAAAAAAAATAGTTTACATAAAAATTTTATTTTTGAAAAGATTATCATTTTATAATAATAATTTTTAATTAGAATTGGAAACTAAAAATGTTTAAACTTAATTAAGAAAAAATTTTTTTTTATTATTTTAAATTAGTGCCGTCTCCCAACAAATCTCCCAAAAAAAGTAATTTTGATTTTAATTTTAAAAAAATTATGAAATTTTATATTTAAAATGGTGCATCGGGCGGGCCTCCAAAATGGGCGTATCTAACAGTGGGGTGCCTCATGTGGGCGGGTCAGGCACCTCTTTGCCCTGTTTTTATGTTACATAACTATCATAAAAATAGATTACTATAATTTCTTAATTACATAATTTTTTAAAAAATAAACATTTTTTAAAAAATCTTAATAAAAATTATTAAATACAAGTTACTGAATTTTAAATACAATATTAAACTTTTGAAACCCCAAGTTACATAATATTTTCAAATAAAAACATAAATAATTTAAATAAAAATTTTACATAAATTACATAACTTTTTAAATACAAAAAGTTTATAATTTTTTTTTTTTTAAAAAAAAAATTCATAACAAATTTTTAAATATTAAAGAAAATATTAAAATTTCAAAAATTTTGAAAAATATAAAAATTATAAAAATATAGGAAATGTAGAAATATTTAAAACTTATTAAAATTACCAAAAACAAAGAAATATTTATAAATAATTTTAAATTTTAAAAATTTAGAAATATTTACACTAAATTTATAAAAATTACTTAAAATTAATAACTTTAAATATTATATATTTAAAAATTCGTAAAAAATTAAAATATTGATACAAAAAAAAAAGAAAATTCAAAACAAAATTAAAAATATTAATAAAAAATTAAACATTTTAAGTTAATTTTCAAAAACAAGACCTTTGAAGCTAAAGACGGTGGATGAAGAAGAACAGGCAATAAAAGTTTTTTTTTTTTCAAAATAATAAATAATTAAATAAAATAGAGACTTTTCAAAAAAATATTTATGTCAAACGAGGTGACGATAAATGCCTCACTTTTTATAACATATTTTTATGTTACATAACTATCATAAAAATAAATATTTTTAGTTTCTTCATCAAGTTATTTTTTTATAAAAAATTAAACTTTTTAATTTACCTAATCTTTATAAAACTATTAAATATAAGTTACTTAATTTATATATAATATTAATATTTTCATTTAAATTTTTTTTGTAAATATTACGAATTACAATAAGTTTTAAAAAAAAATTAATTATATAATTATAAATTTTATAAAAAATATTAAATATAATAAGTGACATAATTTTAAAAAAAAAAATTAAAAACTCAAAATTACGTATTTTTGGGAGATTGGATTTTGGAGATTGGGCAATGGGTGTTCGGGCTATAGTGTTAAGGTGTTGAAGCTGGATAGGCTTGGGCTTCTAAGATCTAGAAAGCTTGGGCTTTTTTGGCCTTATGGGGCATGAATTACTTAGGCTCAAGCCTGCTCGCCTTCGTAACCCAAGCCCGCACTAGCAACATTGACTCAAGTCCATGCCTATCTGACTCGTTGGCCTTGGGGGGGTGGCAGTTTTACCCGATTACCCGATTACCCGCTTACCCGAAAGGTAATCGGATGGATAAGGTATAAACTTATTGTATTTCGATTACCCGATTACCCGATTAAAAAATTACCCGATTACCCGACTCTTAAATGAAACGGATATGGATAATGGATATTCCTTACCCGGTTACCCAATTACCCGGATGGTAATTTGGTAATTATTTAAAACTTTATGCCCTTCTTTATTTGATACATTAACTAAGTTATTTTTCCTTGGTAATTTGGTAAATATTTAAAACTTTATGCCCTTATTGGTTTACTAACACTTGGTAATTTGGTAAATATTTTAAACTTTATGCCCTTATTTGTTTGAAACATTAACCGAAGTTATTTTCTTTGGTAATTTGGTAAATCTATAAAACTTTATGCCCTTATTTGTTTGATACATTAACTGAAGCAATTTTTTCTTGGTAATTTGGTAAATATTTAAAACTTTATACCTTAATACATTAACTTTATATCTTTATCCTTTTATTTACCCGATTACCCGGTTACCCGCGGGTAATCGGGTAAAAGACTCGGGTGACGGAATAGCAAATTGTTATTCGGGCGAAACGGGTGACGGAATAGCAAATTGTTATTCGGGCGAAACGGGTAACGGAATACCGGGTATGGTAAGCGAAACGGGTAACGGAATACCCCTTACCCGTTTCGTTTATTACCCGTTTACACCCCTAGTTGGCCTAAGCCTGCCCTTCATGTAGGCCTTAGCCCATTTCTCTCTCTTGGCCTTATAGTGCAGCAGATCAGAGCCTGAAAAGTAGAATGGCTACTATGGTGGGCGGGCCTCATCTTAGGGCCCGCCCCTCACGTTAATCTTGCCCATCATTCCGGATAGGGGTGACAATGATTTGGATATGTTCAATATCCAAATCAAATCAAATCAATAAATTTGTTATTGGATATCCATTACCAATTCAATAAGCTTATTGGACTCTTATCGGATATCCAATAAGAATCCAATAAGCTTATTGGATCTATATTGGATATCCAATACAGATCCGTTAAGAAAAGAATATGATAAAATTAAAATTAAACTTTCATAAAAATAGTTAAATTAAAAAACTTAGAGAGATCAAGTGAGAAAAATTTAGAGAGAGAAAGAGATAAAAATTTAGAGAGAGAAAGAGAGAAAGGTTTAGAGAGAGAAAGAGAGACACAATTTAGAGAGAGAAAGGTTTAGAGAGAGAAAGAGAGAAAGGTTTAGAGAGAGAAAGAGAGAAAGGTTTAGAGAGAGAAAGAGAGAAAGGTTTAGAGAGAGAAAGAGAGAAAGGTTTAGAGAGAGAAAGGTTTAGAGAGAGAAAGAGAGACAGGTTTAGAGAGAGAAAGAGAGAACAATTTAGAGAGAGAAAAATTTAGAGAGAGAAAGAGAGAACGATTTAGAGAGAGAAAGAGAGAACAATTTAGAGAGAAAAATTTAGAGAACAATTTAGAGAAAAAATTTAGAGAGAAGAGAGAAAAAGAGAGAGAAAGAGAGAACAATTTAGAGAGAAAAAAAAAAGAGAGAGAAAAGAGAAAAATTTTAGAGAGAGAAAGAGAGAAAAATTTAGAGAGAGAAAGAGATAACAATTTAGAGAGAGAAAGAGAGAACAATTTAAAGAGAAAAATTTAGAGAGAGAAAGAGATAACAATTTAGAGAGAGAAAGAGATAACAATTTAGAGAGAGAAAGAGAGAACAATTTAGAGAGAGAAAGAGAGAACAATTTAGAGAGAGAAAGAGAGAACAATTTAGAGAGAGAAAAAGAGAACAATTTAGAGAGAGAAAGAGAGAACAATTTAGAGAGAGAAAGAGAGAATAATTTAGAGAGAGAAAGAGAGAATAATTAGAGAGAGAAAGAGAGAATAATTAGAGAGAGAAAGAGAGAATAATTTAGAGAGAGAAAGAGAGAATAATTTAGAGAGAGAAAGAGAGAATAATTTAGAGAGAAAAACCTAGAGAGAAAAAGTGAGAAAAACTTAGAGAGAAAAAGTGAGAAAAACTTAGAGAGAGAATGAGAGAAAATCAAGAGTATTTTATCCATTCGGGTCAAGGTTCTGCTTCGGACAATTTAAAAAATCAAATCAAATTGGGGAGAAACTAGACGCATGAAATTAAAGGAATATCCAGCGGGATCCAGAAATGTTCCACAACCCAACCCGACCCAATTTCTCACCTGCATAAGCAATTCCTCAACTAAACGCCGGACCCGGAGATCAATCACCATCTCCACCGCAGGCAAAGACGGAGGACCCTGAAGAGAAGCAACGCGTTGTCCATCGACCTTCATCCGCTTCAGCTTTAGCCGACAACTCCTCCCATCGCCGGATCTCTTCCCCGCACTCCCATCTCAGCATCAACAACGCCCCTTTTTCCTCAGCAAGAATCTGCCGCCGCTCCATCTCCGCCCCAGAGCTCGCCCCACGGCGGCAGCAGACCGCGATGGCTGAAAGAGATGCTCCGCCCCTCTTCTCGCCTCTTGTACACAAACCCATCGTTGCCACGAGATACCTCCCATTCGCCCTGGGGGGGTCGATCATGAGAGGCTAAGATCAACTGCTCTTGATTTTACAAATTTGGGAGCGGGATTTGCAGAGGGAACGGCCAGCTTGGGGGGGGGGAGTCGCCACCGGGAGGGAGGGAGGAAGGAGAGTCGGGAGGGAGGGAGGAAGGAGAGTCGGGAGGGAGGGAGGAAGGAGAGTCGGGAGGGAGGGAGGAAGGAGAGTCGGGAGGGAGGGAGGAAAGAGAGTCGGACGGAGGGAGGAGGGAGAGTCGGGAGGGAGGGAGGAGGGAGAGTCGGGAGGGAGGGGGAGGAGAGGAGGAGGGAGGAGGGAGAGTCGGGAGGGAGGGAGGAGGGAGGGAGGAGGGAGAGTCGGGAGGGAGGGAGGAGGGAGAGTCAGGAGGGAGGGAGGGAGGGGAGGGGGAGGGAGTGTTGGGAGTGGGGAGTAGCCGGGTCGGCTTCGGTTTGCCTTCGGGTGTGGTGGATATCCGTTAGCTTATCGGATAATATTTAAAATTAATTCATTTTTAAATGAATATCCGATTAATAGCTTATCGGATATCCGTTTGTTAATGATTTGATTTGAATTTTTTGTTTTTGATTTGAAGGTCCGTCCATTGCCACCCCTAATTCCGGACCTGTCCCACATTCCTGGCCTTCTAGGATGACCCACCCCACTTGTGAAGTCCACCCAGAAGTCTGATTTCCTTGAACGCCTGACCCAGATGCCAAGCCCACTACGATGGGCTGCCTCCCTTTTGTAGCCCATAAGCCTAACCCAATATTAATATAGTATAAAAATTCAGTGATTTATATTTAATAATTTTTATAAAGATGGAAACTTCAAAATTTAAATTTTTTATAAAAATTACGTAATTAATAATTAATAAATTATGTAGATGAACATAATTTTACCCACCCATAACATCCTTATCACCTTAGACCAAACCGCAATCGTCCCCTGGTTAAGCCTTTTTCACCCATAATGGCCCAAGGCCCAAACCAGTCACTTCATCGAGACCCAAGCCCGCCCCGAGTCTAAGGCTCATACTTGTTCCAGTCTTCCTGGCCTATGCCCTCACTGGCCAAATTGGCCCAAGTCCATCCTTTTACCTTGGCCCAAGCCTACCTTTGTCTAGTTGCCTGCCTTGGTGCCTCTATCACGTTTGCCATCCCCCCAGTCACCTAAGCCCAAGCCTGCCGGCCTCTCCGACTCATTGGCCCAAGCCTGCAGTTCACGTAGGCCGCAGCCTGTTCCTGACTCTTGGGCCAATAAAGTGAGCAAGCCTCATCTTGGGGCCTGTCCTAATGTCAAACCTGCCCAACATTCCACTCTTGGCCCACATTCCTGCCCTACTAGGGTGGGCCGCTCCACTTGCGAAGACCACCCAGAAGTTTGATTTCTTTATACGCCTGACCCACATGCCAGGCCCTCTAAGGAGGCCGGCCTGCTTTGAGTGGCCCACAAGCCTGATATTATATAAAAATTCAGTGACTTATATTTAATAATTTTTATAAAGATTAGGTAACTTAAAATGTTTAATTTTTATAAAAATTATGTAATTAAGAAATTATATTAATTTATTTTTATGATAGTTATATAACATAAAAAAATGCAATAATTTTAATAAATTATGTAGATGAAATATATTTTTACCCACCCATAAGGCCTTTGCCTGTTCAGACTCTTGGGCCACTAAAGTGAGCGGGCCTTGTCATGGGGTACATCCTTGATGTCAAACCAGCCCAACTTTTCCTAGCTTGGCCCACATTCTAGACCTTCTTGGGTGGGCAGCCCCACTTGTGAAGCCCTTCTAGAGGTCTGATTTCTTTTATCGCCTGACCACATGCCAGGCCCACTACTGAGGCAGGCCTCCCTTGAGTGGCCCACAAGCCCTGACCCAATACTAATATTGTATAAAAATTCAGTGACTTATAATTTAATAATTTTTATAAGGGTTAGATAACTTAAAATGTTTAATTTTTTATAAAAATTATGTAATTAAGAAATTATATTAATTTATTTTTGTGATAGTTATATAACATAAAAATATATAATATTTTAATAAATTATGTAGATGAAAATATTTTTAGCCACCCATAACTTCCTTATCACTTTAGACCAAACCCCAATCCCGCCCATGTTATGCCCCTATCACCCAGTCACAATGGCCCAAGGCCCAACCTGCCCTTTCATTGAGACCCAAACCCGCCCTTTCATTGAGAACCAAGGCCGCCCCTTCATTGAGAGCTACTCTTTAGACAGCCTCTGCAGACGTCGATGGTGACATCCCATAAACCCTAAACCCTAAACCCGAACCCGACCTGCGGGTTGGATTTGAAATCCAAACCCTGCTTTTTCAGGTCGGGTGGGGTCGGGTTACCCGAAAAACCCGACCCGATGCCCAACCCCTAGATACGAGATTACTATTAATATTATTAAGTTAATTTTGCTTTATTACATTGAGTTATTTAGCTATGTAATAAGGACACGCCCACGTAAGGGCAATACTGTGTTTTCCTAATTTAGTTGCGCAAACTATAAATACAGATGTTGGGCTTCTATAGAGGCAGGCTGGAATTATTATCTCAAATCCCTTTTCGCTCTCCTTTCCCCTCTGAACCCTAATTTCGCCTTCACGAATCACTTCGACCTAATCCGAACCTACCAGGGATCCACTTCTCGCACGATTTCACTTAGTTTTCGTGATTTAATGCTCCTAACACAATATGGATGGAATAATGTGGAAATTTCTGTGACTTCGGAAATTTTTCAGTTTTCGGTAACATACATTATTATCTTCATTGTCCAGTGTTTTGAAAACCATTATCTAAGATGGCCTTATGCCGTAGAAAATTGAGGAACATATACAATACATAGACATTGAAGACACTCACTGCTATCTGGGTTCGACTTGAAGAACGGTCACCGTTGGACGGTATATGCGCGCCCGGTGTCAAGGATGGTCGATGTGCTTCAGGGACTACTTTTCCTATATGGAACCCAGGTTGTCTGGGATGGGGAAGACTCATTGTGTCTCTCCCCAGCATAAGCACTACAGCTGACATGGTGGGTCTCACTGCAGGATCCTCTTGAATGCATAACAGCCCAATGTGGATACATCTCGATGCCTCTGCCGGCGAACAGCTATCAGCTATCACAGGATCCAATAGCTCAAGCGCTCTGTTTTCGTTCCATAAATTCCAAGCCTACAAAGTTTTCAGATGTCAAAGGAGGTTCAGTTGTGTACAACTGCTGTTCTTCTTCCCTCATAGGATTCAAGGAGCAGGACCCCAAAGCTGAATGCATCCGACTTCACAGAAAATAAACCAGCCATTGCGTACTCGGGAGCCATGTATCCACTTCGATCAATCCATGCAAGCAGGCCAGTAGTAAAAATTAAAATGAGAATTCAGTCATAGTTATAAAATAGATGGCAATCGAAAAACGTAACTACTAACCAAAAGTGAAGTATAAGCAGAGTACTTACTAAGTTCCAACGACTCGTCTGGTATTAGCCTGATCAGTCTCATCACCTCTGAAAATCCTAGCTAATCCAAAATCAGATATCTTCGCATTCATCTCATGATCCAACAAAACGTTACTAGCTTTGAAGTCCCTGTGAATGACTCTAAGCCTAGAGTCTTCATGAAGATAGAGGAGTCCTCTTGCAACCCCATTGATAATGTGTAGACGTCTTTGCCAGTCCAGTTCACATTTCTTTGTTGGATCTATAAATTAATTAAGGAATATAAAGGAAAAACCAAGAGTAAGACACAACATGTTTTGGACTTCACTAATGATATATATCAGGAGTTAAAAAAGGAGCCAAACCGAAGAGAAAGACATCCAAGCTTGTGTTTGGCATGTATTCATAAACAAGGAGTTTCTCATCTTTCTCCAAGCAGCAACCCCAAAGCCTGACCAGATTCCTGTGCTGAAGTTTCACTATCAATTTGATCTCATTCTTGAACTCCTCTATCCCTTGCCCAGAATCACTCTTAAGCCTCTTGACCGCAACAATCTTTCCATCCGGAAGCGCTCCCTGGAGTTGGCAATTCGCATATAATACCAATGGTCACCTTAGTTAAGCAATTCATCGAGCAGTATATTTGTGTGTCCAAGGACGAAAAGAAAAGTAATATTTGTACCTTGTAAACAGGGCCAAAACCACCTTGTCCGAGTTTATTTGCGGCAGAGAAGTTGTTTGTAGCTGCTAGAATGATGTGCAAATGAATAATTGGCAATTCTGGGTTACTCATCCGATTGTCTGCAACTCCTTTAGGAGAACCCAAAGCGTTCGTGCTATTATGCGGCACCAGGTCGTCCTCCGAAAAGTGTGTAACCTTCTGTTTTGTATCTGCAAAGAAATTAAATTAAAAAAAAACCATTCTTTATTTCTTAGCCCAATGAAGATTTCGTTATCCTCAGAATAAGGTAGTCAGCAAAGGGGACTGAAATCTACAAACTCACCCTTTCGACGATGTCTCTTCCACCTGTATAATGCACAACTCGATAAGCAGATTAATGCGAACGCCGTTAATAAGATGATGAGTATAATCCTCCACCCTGCATTTGGGTGATAGAGAGCTTAATTAATCTCTCATTAGAATTTCAATAATTATTAACTGCTGGATAGGTTTGGTCTAATACATATAAATTTTAGCCAAACCAATTAATTTGATTGCACCATCTTGGACCTAATTTTATAAGAAGTTTTTTTTATATAATGAAAAAAAAAAAATTTACTCTAATGTCACTGTTTAAAACTTATTTATAAAAATATCAGATTCAACCTTTGACCAAGGTTGAGCACCTTGGTCAAAGGCCATGTAGGCGACACGCTAGCACGCTGGCTTGCAGGCGCCAGCGTGTTGCCAATTTTTTTTAAAAAAAAACAATTAGTAGGCGGCATTGAAATGCCGCCTACAAAAAAAAAAAAAGTTTTGAGACAGCATTTCGAAGCTACCTACATAAAAAGATTTAGTAGAAAGCCGCCTTAATTGGGAGAAGTTGAGGCGGTTTCGAAATGCCGCCACACGCGGAAAATACGAGACGACTTTTCGATGCCGCCTCACCCAACACTTAGAGAAAAGTTTGGGGTAAACTTCCGAAAAAAGCTTGAGAGGCGGCAAACTCAATTTTGAAGGCGGCATAGAAAAGCCGCCTTCAATTTGTTATTGAAGGCGGCATTTAAATGCCGCCTTTAATTAATTTTTTTCCAATTTTTTTTTTGTTTTCTCTTTAATCAGTTTTTCCACCTGTAAGTAAACCTGCTAACAACATATTCATATTCCAAACATGATTGATCACTAAATAAATGTAAATTATTAACGTACACATCTGTAATGAAAAGTAAATGAAAAACTAGATAAAATATATGTAGAATATTTAATATACAAACATGAATACATAAAAAATAATGAAAAATAACAAATAATTTACAAATACAATCATAAGGCAGAACTAGGCTCTGGTGCACCAATTGTCTTTTTCTGCCTTCTTGTATAAATCCTCCGAATGGGAGGGTGACGACTGGGCTCAGGCACCGGGGGCTGCTCATGGGGCTGGTCGGGCTCCGGGTCGAGTGTCTGCTCAGGTGGAAGATCGGGCACTGTAGGCTCCAGTACGGCTGGAACCTCGTCAGAATCCTCGACACGGGTCGTCATCTCAGATGTAGGCCGACGCGTTGCACGATGCCCTCGTGGTGCTCTATCTCTAGTTGGCTCGACCACGTGAGAAGGCTCACCAGCATGTGACACATCTCCGCCGACGATCGCTCCTTCCAAGAGTGGAAGACTGTGCAGGACGGACTGACAGCAGTGTCCAATCTCCATCAGGTATGAATCTGTCGACGATGGGTACAAGGCCTCTTTATGGTTGACGCGCTCAACCATGTTCCGCACACAACCCAACCGTGGAAAGATTTGTCAAGTATATCATAGCTGGCTCGGTCGGTGGAGGTGATATGAATTGTCAAGTAACCCAAAAATACCGTCAAATAGTCACTTTGGGAGCATGTCTGGGAGTGTGTGCCCGACTGCCCGTAACAACAGACTCTCCGCGCCCTCCCTCCGGCGATGTAATCACGCGGTGGTATGCCGCCCAATCCTCCCCAGCTCGGCCTTTCCGGAGATGCGAGTAACATGCTCGACATCCTCCGGTGGAGTCACCTTTTCAAAGTTATAAAATTAAACCACTGAACCCTATAATAAACGGAAATTAAATTTGGGTGTTGCGATAATTACTTGATCCAATCCGAACTGTAACATGACTCGATCAGGAACATGCAGCTCGACGATCTTGAAGCAAATAAGTAGTGTCCTGGACAACCAGATACATCTAACTTCAACGCAGATAGCAGGTAGATGCTGCAAGAAATTGAGGTACGAATGCCAATTTACCAAAAAAAAAATTACAACAATTATTACCGACAACCTGCTATGGTATGAATTGTCATCATTGTAGATTCATAAAGTAACTTACCTGATAGCTCCGCTGGTAGTTCAACTCTGTCCTATATAGCACCAGGTTTGCACCAGGGTTTGTGGCATTCGTCCGTCAGACGTTCCACCTAAAATACCAATATAAGTTAGTTACACAAGATTTTACAGAAGTGTAAATAACCATTAAACTGTATAGGTACATACTTGGAACCTAAAGGGCCATCCTGCAACGCCCGTTCCTCTAGGAGTGTCGGACATCCAATATGTAGACGTTCCCACGACCACAACTGCAAAAAACGAAAAGAAGGAATTGGTAAGTCCTATTCCTTTAAGTTGAACAATTTTTTGAAAGAAGAATTTACCTGTATAAGGGTGAGGCACCTAGCAATGCCGACAACTCTAGTGCGACACGCCTTTGCGAGCTCTCGGTAGAGGAAGGTCAGCGTAGCTCCCCCCTAGCTGTACGTCCCAGTCGTGTCGAAGTCCTCAAATAGTGTCAGGTATGCCATGTGAACTCTTCGAGCACTACCATCCGAGAATATCGTCGAGCCCACAAGATGGAGGGGGTATGCGCGCGCGTGCTACTGTATCACCTCCTCGGGCACGTCCTCGGGACAGAATGAAAATCGACCTCTGATCCATGAAAGTGACAGTCGACCCCCCTGAAAACTTTCAGGTGGAAGCTCGACCCCCAGAAGGACTCTGGCCAACTCTATCCAATCCCCTCGAGTCGACCCGGTCACAACGAATCCGTCGACATGTAGTCCTAAGAGGACAACCACGTCCCAGAAGGGGGAATTCAACCTCTTATTTTTCCTCAACTTCCTCTATAACTAGATCCGGCCAAGCATTCTCACCACTAGAATTATCATTTGCGTCCTCACTTGATTCCCTGAATTCAATTGTAACTTCATCAACAACTAATGCGATATATGAAATTAAGTAAAACTTCAAACTAGGCTAAAGTGATGATTCTCACCTTTCTTCAGGGATGAATTCTACAATAGGTCCTTCAACTCTCTCATCCCATTCGGCCGGAGCTCGCCCCTCGTATACCATAACAACTCCCTCGTCGGTTCCACCCACATTCTTCAAACTCCCTCTACTATCAATCTCATAGGGGTAGGTATCCCTCTTCACAAACAACACCAGCATTGATTGAAAACCATGCTTCACCATGCCTAGTCCACTCTCCAGTGACATATCATCGAGTACGAGAGTGTACATCAACTGATCATTGCACGTAAAACTCATCCATATTGAAATGCGGTCTGTGCGTGAGTTCCATTCAAGGACATTATACATCATAGTGCACAACGCGTTAAACAAACACGTCGGTTCTAGAAGTATAAGTCTGGTTGCCCCCCCGCTATAGCCGACCACATTACCGTGCTCAAAAACAAATTCACCACCAAAATAACAACATGTAGGCATGACTGCCATCTTCAACTAAAATTAAGCAACAAACATTTAAGATTTTCAATCATCTCAACACTTGGTAATCACAACTCATCTCATAAAGCACAAAAATTGGAATCAAAATTCTTCATACAAAACCACTTCTTCGCGTAAGGTACTTATTTTAAGATTCACAAATCCCTTATGTCCTACAACATTCTCTTATAGACAACAATCTATGTATTTTCCCATACTCATTCATATGATTTCATGTAAAAACCAATTCCGACCCAAGTCCTAATATTTTCAACAAGGGCAAGACGACAAATTCATATAAAACTACAACGCCTCTAGAAAACAGTTTTTTGTCTTTCAATTTTTTTTGTCAAAATTATCTTTATCAGACTTTATGAATGCTCATATACTAAATTAGCATATAAAACCCTAAATTAGCCTAAAATCATAATTAACATAAAAATGACTGAATTAGTATTAAAACCCTAAATTAGCATATAAAACCATAACTTACAATAAAATAAACATCACCATAAAAAATCATAAATTAGCATAAAATCCTAAATTTGCATAACCACCCTAAATTAGCATAAAAACCTTAACTTAGCATAAAATCAAAATTAACATTAAAAACCCTAAATTGGCATAAAAAACCCTAAATAAGCATAAAATCCCTAAATTAACATAAAAACCCTAATATTAGCATAAAAACCCTTAGCATAAAAAACCCTTAGCATAAAATCAAAATTAACATTAAAAACCCTAAATTAACATAAAAAATGGTAAATTAACATAAAAACCCTAAATTAACATAAAAAACCCAAAATCCATGTAATAAATGAAATTCAACCCTAAATCAACCAATAAACATGAAATTCGTAGCCTAATCATGTGTAATAGACTACAATAGCAGCGATTTCAACCACAAACATGCATCTAATCACGTGTAATCATCAAATCGACGACCAAACAAACTCTAACCCATAGGCCAAGTGGGATTCCAATGGAGCACAACCATTGGTCTTCCTTGTGGGACCATGAAGGTTACACAAACTTCAAAGAGATCAAGGTGGGAATCTTTGGTTTATGGCTGAAATTAACTCCTCATAATATGAGGGAGGTTATATGATATTTAATCCTTTTTAATACTAAGGAGTTATATAATACTTACTCCTTTTTTATTATAAGGAGGTTATGAAATTAAGTCCCCTTATGGGAGTTATAATTTCATTCACCTATAAATAGGTGGTGTAGAGAAGACACAAACCATGAATTCAGAATTCAAACTTCTAGTTTCATTCTTCTCTCAATTCTCCTTTTCTCTCTAAGAGAAAGAAAAGCTCATACTCTCTAAGTGGTTGAAGAGTAGTGCTTGTATTTCAGCTAAATCAAAGAAGGACTGTGCGGGCGGTAAAAAGGTGATCTCTATTACTTTTTTCTTTGCTTTTATTAAGTAGATAATTCCAAAATACAAAGGAGGTTCAATTGCATAGAGGAGAAGCATCGGAAAAGGTTAGAAAGTTTATTTCATCCATTGCATGTTAAATTGAGTTAAATTATTGAGTTTATACTCAATTTTTTCCAACATAGTAGACAGGACGACCGAAAGTGAGAAAGACGAGATGGGTGAGTAGGGAGAGCAGAGACGACGAAATTAGCTTGACCATGGGATCAATGCCAGAATTTGGCTTTGACAGTACAAAGGAGAGCACCACCATTTGTTATCCCAACCAATTCAAAGTTTCGAACCAGAAACCTACGACGAAATCTTAATGGCCGCGTCTCACTCAGAAAATTCAGAAGTTCGTTACCTTAATCCATCCATGATCCAGCCCGGTGACGCTTTATTTTTTTCTATTTATTTTTTTTTATTTTATTTTATCATTTTTAAGTTGTAAGGGTCAAATAAGGAGATGTGTTTTCAAGTTAAAAGAAGTGAAACAATCAAACGCTTTTTTTTCAGTTACATCCCCTCTGGCGAAACAAAATAAGATCTTCATCACTTCACATAATTTTAATTCATGACCGGAAGAATCAAAATCCAAAATGCAAAAATATTCGTAACAAAACTATTAAGTTGTAATCGTGTTTGTTTTACAAATGGTACATATATAAACTTTAAAGAGTGCTAGTTTAAGTAATTTATTTAGGAAAGATTAAAAAATAAAATCAAAGAATATTGTGTATATAACTGGACGTGATTATAAAGTCACTAATTGATTAAGAGTCAAATAAGGAGATGCGTTAGCATGAAATACTGATTATACAATATGTAACTCCAGGTGTAACTCTGAGTGTAACATTGACAGATACTTGTTGTCTAACATTACCCCGCAAGCTTGGCGATTGAGGAAAAGCTTGGAGCTTGGAGAGAAGCTTACGTAGGCCGGAGACACCGAGAGGCCTTTAGTAAAGATATCTGCGATCTGATCATGAGTAGAGACGAACTGCACTTGAAGGAGGCCGGAGGTGACCCTTTCACGAATGAAGTGATAGTCAAGTTTGACATGCTTGACCCTACTATGAAATACCGAATTTACCGCAATATAAGTGGCCAATAGATTATCACACCAGAGGATCAGAAAAGGTTAGTAAGTTTATTTCATCCATTGTATGTTAAATTGAGTTAAATTATTGAGTTTATACTCAATTTTTTCCAACAGTGGTATCAGAGCTTTGCTATTTACTGTATGTGTGGATGAATTTTTTAAAAACCGAATTTACAGAATTATTCTGTGCTTTTATATGAGTTAGAATGCAATTGTTTTGAATATTTAGAAATTTGTGCATGAATTGCAAAAAGATTATATATATGTTGTGGTTTTCATAAATATTGTATAAAAATATATCTATTTGTCAAAATTGAATTATTTCAATTTTCTGGAATTATTTTTTCGGGTTAGGAAAATTTGTTTTTGGAAAAAGACTATTTTGCCCTTGGGACATATTAGGCATAATATAGTATTTTTGAGCATCTGGAAATTTTTACAGAACGTTTAAGCTTTTATAAGTGTATATTCTGCACATTTTATATCCTGGAAAAAATATATATACATATATATATTTTAGGAAAATAGTGTTGTTATAAAATGACAATTTTGCCCTTATAGTCAATTTAAGCATAATTTGTCATTTTTATCCAAAAGTTTTTTTTTTCAGAACTCACTAAGTATTTAAAGTAAAAATTATAATATTTTAGGATTCTGAAATTTTTTAAAATTTTCTGGAAAGTTGTACTGTAAAATGACCATTTTGCCCTTGTAGTCCATTTGTGCATAATTGGTCGTTTTGGATCAGAATATTTTTTTTCCAGAAGTAATTGAATATTTTACAGTGCATTTTATGATATTCTGGTATTTTGGAATTTTTTAAAATTTTTGCAAATTATTATTGTGAAAAGACAATTTTACCCTTTTGAACCTATTTGTGGAAAATAGGGAAAGTTGATAAATTCCACTGTATAATCCTATTTTACAGAAATTATTAAGTTTAATATTATATTTGTAAGTTTTTTTGCTCATAATTGCTTATTGGAATTAGGATTAAAATGGCTTCTAAAGCTGCTGCTGCTGAGTTAAGTAAAACTGAGAAACTCAATGGGAATAACTTTTTGACTTGGAAGAGGCATATTCGTCACATCCTACTACAGGATGGAATTGATCATGTCTTGGATAAGGTAGTGGCTAGTCCTCCAGAAGGAGCTGAAGAGTCAGTTCAAGTAGCTAATGATAAATTAGTTCTAGAGGACAAGAAGACTATGTCCATCATGTTAACATTCATGGAACCAAATGTGGAAATTTTATTTGAGGACCAACTTACTGCCCATGCCATGTTTAAGACAGTTGGAGCTACTTATGGAGAAACGTCACAGGCACATGTTAGGATGCTTGTTGCACAATATAATGATATAAAAATGCAAGAAAGTGATAATATTGTTGAGCATATTAATGCCATGACTGTTGTTTCTAAAGAATTAGCAAGTTTAGGTCGTCCTATCCCTGATGAACTTCAAGTAAAAACAATAATTAATAGCTTACCACCTTCTTGGGATTCCGCTATTGTATCATTGAATATGTCTGATGTTGCTCTTACTATGCAAACCTTAACTGCTAAATTAACAATTGAGGCGTAAAGGAGAAGGAAGAAATCTACGACGGACTCAATGGTTAATATAGCTAGTGGTGCAGGAGCTCCTACTTCAAAACCAAGAAATGTCCCTCAGAAGAAGCAAGACTTCAAGAAACAAGGGAAGAAACCCCAGTTCAAGGGAAATAATTCTGGTAAGAAGATAGGGCCTTGTTACAATTGTGGCAAGATGGGTCACATTAAAGCCCATTGTAGAGCTAATGGCAAAGGTAGAGGTAAGTTCCAAAATAAGGATAATAGAAATAACAATGATATAGTATGTGTTATTTTTTGAGGTCCTTCTGGTTGATGTTGGAGAAAATACATGCTGGCTAGATTCTGCAGCATCTAGACATGTGGCTAAATCAAGAGAATTTTTCTCTAATTTCAAAGAAATGAAGACTGGTGAACATAGAGTATATATGGGGAACAATACTTATTGTGATGTGATTGGCACAGGGACAGTTCGGTTGAAGTTACCAAGTGGTAACTATTTGGTGTTGACTTAGGTATTATGTGTTCCTAACATTAAAAGAAACCTAATCTCTATCCCTTGCTTGGATAAGAAGGGATTAGAAACTCGTTTTAAATCAGGAAAGGCCACTGTGGGTCGAAACAATAGTATACTTTTTTCTGGTACTCTTATTGATGGATTGTATTCACTTGACTTATACTCTAGATCCACTACTAATGTGAAAGTTGATTTTGAGTATGCTTGCTTGTCTCTTGATGACAAGGTTACCCTTTGGTAAAAGGGAAAGAGTCCAAAATCTTTTAGAGGTAATACATTCAAATATATGTGGCCCTCTTAATGTAAACACCCATAGAGGAATGCCTTACTTTATTACATTTATTGATGACTATTCTAGGTATGGCTACATTTATCTGATTTCTAAGAAGTCCGAAGCCTTAGATAAATTTAAAGAATTCAAAGTTGAGGTAGAAAATCAATTAGGACGAACTATTAAGATCCTCAAATCAGATAGAGGTGGAGAATATACTTCTAATCTGTTTGATGAGTTTTGTAAGACAAATGACATACTTAACCAATTTACTTTGCCTTATACACCTCAACAAAATGGGGTTGCAGAGAGAAGGAATAGAACTTTGTTAGAGATGGTACGATGTATGTTAAACCACTCAATGCTAGGAACTCAGTTTTGTGGGGAAGCATTAGATACTGCAACATATATTCTTAACAGAATCTTATGTAAAACTACTAAGATTACTCCTTATGAGTTATGGACTGGTTGAAGTCCAGACTTAAGTCACCTTAGAGTTTGGGGTGGGGCACATGTGAAAGTGCCAGATCAAAATAGAGGCAAACTTGATCCTAAAACTATAAAATGTAATTTTATAGGTTATAGTAGTCATTCAAAAGGTGGTTATAGATTTGTTATGCACCATTCTAATGGCTTAGTGGGGGTTATTGAAAGTCGAGATGCTTATTTTTTAGAAAAAAACCTTGACCTAAGAAACCCAATAAAGAAGGTTGAGTTATTTGAAATACAAAAACTCAAAGACTCTTCTATTGATCAAGAAAAAGTTTTAGAAACCCCAAAATAAGTTGATCCTGTCACCCGCATAGTACGAGATAGAAGGCCTCCTTCGGCATTGAAGGACTTCTATGTTATGACGAGTGATGTAAGTGATCCAAATGAAGAAGTCCTTCTTGATGACCCTCAAACTTATGAACAAGCTTTAGAATCTAAAGACTCAACTGAATAGTTGAAAGCAATCCAAGAAGAGTTAGACTCTATGGACAAAAATAAGGTGTGGGAATTAGTAGAACTTCCTGAGGGTAGACAACCAATAGGTTGTAAATGGATATTTAAGAAAAAAACAAAAACTAGATGGAACCATTGATAGATATAAAGCTAGGTTGGTAGCTAAAGGATTTACTCAAAAAGAAGGAATTGACTACAAGGAGACTTATTCTCCTGTGTCAGCATTCACTTCGATTAGAGTATTATTAACTATAGTAGCCTATCTTGACCTTGAATTACATCAAATGGATGTAAAGACAACCTTCCTCAATAGAGATTTGGAGGAAGAAATTTATATGTGCCAACCTGAAGGGTTAGTTGTGAAAGATCAAGGTGATAAAGTGTGTAGACTGACAAAAGTTATTTATGGGCTTAAACAGTCGCCAAGGCAATGGTTCTTCACTTTTCATAAAGTGATAACTGAGTATGGGTTTATACCCAACTTATATGACCCTTGTGTTTACACCCAGGTTAGTGGGGGTAAATTTGTCATTTTGTCTCTTTATGTTGATGATATATTATTGATGGGGAATGATCTAGATATGGTTTTAAGGATTAAAGAGTGGCTCAAAACCCAGTTTGATATGAAAGACATGGGAGAAGCTTCATTTATCCTTGGTATAAAAATTGAAAGAGATAGAAAAGTCAAGAAGCTTTCACTCTCTCAAGAAAGATATCTAGATAGCGTGTTAAAACGTTTTGGTGTAGTCGGGTGGAAGACTATAGATTCTCCAATTTATAAAGGGACAAGTTTATCAAAGAAAATGACACCATCAAGTGATGAGGAAAGACTAAAGATGCAGTCTATTCCATACGCCCAAGTTGTGGGTAGTTTGATGTATGCCATGTTATGCACTCGCCCTGATTTAGGCTTTGTAGTAAGTCTAGTGAGTAGATATCAAAGTGACCCTGGTGCTTTGCATTGGCAAGCGGTTAAAAGAATACTTCGGTATTTGTTGGGCACTAAGGATTACAAGCTCACGTATCAGGCCGATGAGTTGATTCCTATTGGGTATACAGATTCAGATTATGCTGGTGATCCTGATGATAGGAAATCAACCTCGGGGCTTGTTTTTATGCTTGCCGGTGCAACAATTTCTTGGGCTAGTAAAAAACAAAAATGTGTTGCTAGGTCCACTATGGAAGCTGAGTTTGTAGCTTGCAGTTTGGCAAGTACAGAAGCTGTGTGGATCAAAGGTTTCTTAGAAGACTTGAAATTGAGTTGTTGGGATGGTAGTCCAATACAACTATTTTGTGATAATCAAGCAACTGTGACAACATTAAAAAATGGTGAAATCAGTTCAAAAGGTAAACACATAGAAGTACATTATCACTATGTGTTTGACATTCTACAGAAGGGGAAAGTGGTTGTAAGCCATAT
The DNA here is from genome assembly GCA_019845555.1 of Aristolochia fimbriata. NCBI lineage: Eukaryota > Viridiplantae > Streptophyta > Magnoliopsida > Piperales > Aristolochiaceae > Aristolochia > Aristolochia fimbriata. Next base: position 15,591,317 of record CM034078.1, on the reverse strand, counting down.
TCCAACTTCTGAGATGTTCGTTGATCCGTTGACAAAAGCGTTAACAACAGATTGTTTTCTGGGGCATGTCCATAGTATGGGACTAAGGAGAGACTAGTATGTGTCTCTTAAGACCTCAGGGTGCATCGCCCAAGTGGGGGATGTTGGTCATATGGGCTAGCACCCATAGGCCAAGTGGGATTCCAATGGAGCACAGCCATTGGTCTTCCTTGTGGGACCATGAAGGTTACACAAACTTCAAAGAGATCAAGGTGGGAATCTTTGGTTTATGGCTGAAATTAACTCCTCATAATATGAGGGAGGTTATATGATATTTAATCCTTTTTAATACTAAGAAGTTATATAATATTTACTCTTTTTTTATTATAAGGAGGTTATGAAATTAACTCCCCTTAAGGGAGTTATAATTTCATTCACCTATAAATAGGTGGTGTAGAGAAGACACAAACCATGAATTCAGAATTCAGACTTCTAGTTTCATTCTTCTCTCAATTCTCTTTTTCTCTCTAAGAGAAAGAAAAGCTCATACTCTCTAAGTGGTTGAAGAGTAGTGCTTGTATTTCAGCCAAATCAAAGAAGGACTGTGCGGGCGGTAAAAAGGTGATCTCAATTACTTTTTTCTTTGCTTTTATTAAGTAGATAATTCCAGAATACAAAAGAGGTTCAATTGCATAGAGGAGAAGCATCAGAAAAGGTTAGTAAGTTTATTTCATCCATTGCATGTTAAATTGAGTTAAATTATTGAGTTTATACTCAATTTTTTCCAACATAGTAGACAGGACGCCGAAAGTGAGAAAGACGAGATGGGTGAGTAGGGAGAGCAGAGACGACGAAATTAGCTTGACCATGGGATCAATGCCAGAATTTGGCTTTGACATTACAAAGGAGAGCACCACCATTTGTTATCCCAACCAATTCAAAGTTTCGAACCAAAAACCTATGACAAAATCTTAATGGCCGCGTCTCACTCTGAAAATTCAGAAGTTCGTTACCTTAATCCATCCATGATCCAGCCAGTGACGCTTTATTTTTTCTATTTATTTTTTTATTTTATTTTATCATTTTTAAGTTGTAAGGGTCAAATAAGGAGATGCGTTTTCAAGATAAAAGAAGTGAAACAATCAGACCTTTTTTCAGTTACATCCCCTCTGGCCGAAACAAAATAAGATCTTCATCACTTCACATAATTTTAATTCATGACCGGAAGAATCAAAATCCAAAATGCAAAAAATATTCTGTAACAAAACTGTTAAGCTGTAATCGTGTTTGTTCAATTGTACAAATGGTACATATATAAACTTTAAAGAGTGCTAGTTTCGTAATTTATTTAGGAAAGATTAAAAAATAAAATCAAAGAATATTGAGTATATAACTGGACGTGATTATAAAGTCACTGATTGATTAAGAGTCAAATAAGGAGATGCGTTAGCATGAAATATTGATTATACAATATGTAACTCCAGGTGTAACTCTGAGTGTAACATTGACAGATACTTGTTGTCTAACATTACCCCGCAAGCTTGGTGTTTGAGGAAAAGCTTGGAGCTTGGAGAGAAGCTTACAGAACTGAGACCTGGAGAGGCCTTTAGTAAAGATATCTGCGATCTGATCATGAGTAGAGACGAACTGCACTTGAAGGAGGCCGGAGGTGACCCTTTCACGAATGAAGTGATAGTCAAGTTTGACATGCTTGACCCTACTATGAAATACCGAATTTACCGCAATATAAGTGGCCAATAGATTATCACACCAGAGGATCGGAGGCTTCCAAACAAACACGCGAAGCTCTTTGAACAACTGCAAATAGGGGTGGGCATTTGGTCGGGTTTGGCGGGAACCCGACCAACCCGACCAGAAAATAGTGGGTTTGGATTCCCAAATCCAACCCACGGGTCGGGTTTGGGTTTGGTAAATTAAACCCGATACTGGGTCCAGTAGGTTGTAGGATCAGGTAGTGGTGAACCTTCATGCTTTGATAATTTGGAACCGGTAACAATTGGAGTGGACAAAGGTTTAACCTTGCTAAGATCAAGGCACGCCAGCAGATCCTGAGTGTATTTAGACTGAAAGAGGTGAAGGTCGTACTGAGCTTGAGTTACCTCAATGCTAAGGAAATAGTGCACATTGCCCAAATCCTTAACCGAAAACTCTCTCTATAGATTGTCAAGTAGGATACCAATATCCGACAAATTGCTGCTTGTCACAATGATGTTATCAACATAAAAAATTATAAACATCACCTCGTTTGGTGTAGATCGAAGGAATAGAGAAGAGTCAGGTTTAAATACAAAAACACCCAATTCAATCAGATAAAGGGTTAGCCATTGGTACCAAGCACGAGGGCTTTGTTTCAGACCATATAACGACTTGTGAAGCCGACATACAATGTCAAGACTAGGTTTATCTTGAAAGCCTGGCAGTTGAGTCATATAAACCTCCTCCTCCAAGTTACCATTGAGGAAAGCGTTGTTGGCATCAAGTTGGCGAATAGGCCATTGTCGGTCAATTGCAATGGAGAGGACTGTCCGAATCGTGACCGGCTACCTCTTCCTCCAAGTTACCATTGAGGAAAGCGTTGTTGGCATCAAGTTGGCGGATAGGCAATTGTTGGCCAACTGCAATGGTGAGGATTGTCCGAATCATGTCCGACTTCACGACTGGACTGAAAGTTTCAAAGTAGTCCTGATCTTCCTTCTGGTTGAATCCCCTAATGATCAATCGTGCCTTATATTTGTCAATGCTGCCAGCTGCCTTGGTCTTAACACAAAAGACCCACTTGTAGTCAAATTCCCAACGACCGTATGATAAAGAAATAAGAGACCAAGTGTTGTTCATTAGTAAAACATTGAACTTTGAATACATCACTTCATGCCACTCGGGAAACTTCACTACCTGATTGTAACTAGTGGGCTCTGGTGGGAGTGAGGATGTTAGAAGAGGGTGTCTTGATGTGAGAAATGTACAAGATTTAAGAGAATTGGTCATAGATCGGGTTGTCATGGGATGGGTCATAAAGGGGTGCATTAGGGCAAGAGTCCAGTTTGGGTTCGGGATCCACAAGGGAAGGGTATGATGGAGTTGATGATTCGGATGGAGGTAACATCGAGGAGGGAGAAACATGAGTAGGAGGCGCAGGAACTGGGCTGGTATGTGAATGTGCAGGTTGAGCAACAGTGGGAGGTACATGCGAATTAATAGCCGAGGTTACGGGATGGGCTACTATCAGAGGCAGGGTTGCCCGTATCGGATTTTTAATACGTAACAGGTAACCCAAAATCCGATATGTATCGGCTATATCAGTCATGCAACACAAAATGAAAAGTTACAGGCCGACACAAGTAAAAACAAATTCAAAAAATTCTGAAAAAAAAAATTATAATTTTTTTTTTCCATTATTTACTTCATATTCATATATTTTCCATAAAAAACTTATTAATAAGCTAAAAAATCTAAATATACCAGTCTACATATATCGTTGAATATAAAATATAAAATAATTAATATTTAAAAAAATCAACTAAAATAGGTAAAAGTATAGGCAAAATGTGTGAAACTAACTCAATTTCATACTCCAAAATTTTCTTATCTTAAAATTCTTTGTAATTTAAGAGTAGTTATCATTTTAAGCTAATTGAACTATATCGACTAAAACTTAATCTTTCAAGGAGAAATTCTCCTTCATTTGGTAGGTAAAAATACGTAAAAATATATATGAAATGTGCAAAATTGACTCAATTTCACACCCCTAAAATTGCTGCTTAAAATTTGTTGTAATTTAGGAGTAATTAACATTTTAAGCTACTTGCTCAGTATCGACAAATACTATCTACCATGGTCTGAGGCATAGGAAGGAGCTTAATGGGTGGTGTGTCAAGGAAGGAGGAAGTTTTAGGTGTGGGAAGCAAGATAGGTCAAGAATAAGAAAATATTGTTTCGTTGAAGACCACTTTGTGGTGGCGATACTCAATTTTTGGAGACATCAAAACAACAGTATCCTTTGTAGTTGGAATGGTACCCAAGGAACACACATGTCAACGTCCTATCTTCTAACTTGTACGAGGAGTATGGACGAAGATGTGGATAGCACAAGCAACCGAAGACTCAAAACATGGAGTAGTCAGGAGATCAATGAAAGAGTACCTCGTATGGACTCTTGGACTGTAACATGGGAGTGGGCAGCCGATTGAGAATGAAGGTTGAGGTAGCAAATGCTGAGTCCCAATGGGATTTGGGTGTTGATGCTTGAGCAAGCAAAGTCCCATCTCCACAATGTAACAATGTTTGCGTTCAACTAGCCCATTCTATTGAGGAGTATATGGACACGATACAAGGTGTTGAATACCTAGATGTAGACAGGCTGTCTTGAAACTTGTGGCTAAGGAATTCACTACCACCATCAAATTGAAAGTGTTTGATTTTCCACAAGTCATTGAAACTTGAGAAAGACAGAGAACACTTCAGATTTAGAAGTTAAGAAATATATCTAAGTGAATCGTGAGTGATGATCAATGAATGAGAGATAGTATTTGTATCCATTGACCAATTGTATGGGACATGGGCCCCAAACATTTGCAGACACTGTATGAAGAGGAGAACGAGTACGAGTGCTAGAATTAGAGAATGGTAGAGAAACAAATTTACTAATACGACACGCATGGCAGGTGGTTTTATTATGTGAATTTGAAAATGCAATGTTCAAACGACTAAAGACATTTCTCATAACAGAATCACTCGAGTGCCCTAACCTATGATGACAAAAGGAAAAATTAGAGTCTGATGATAATAAACAACTAGGAGATGCATTGTGGTCCACGAGATGAGAGCTTAGAAACGGACAAAAGGTTTTTAATAGAGGAGGGAACACAAAGGACCCATCTTAAAGACAAAGACTGGATAAGGTAACAAGTGTCAAAGACAGAAATCGGTAAACCTGAACCATTTTCAAGCTTGAGTTGATCCAGACTAGTGTAACTACCATTATTAGTTAGGAGGGACAAATTTTAGGCGATGTTATGCTAAACACCAAAGTCTATGTACCACATTGCATCAGGGTGATTGTCAAGTTGCGCGAAGTGTGCCTGAGGGGTGGGCGTGGGCTGATTGCTCTGATTGAAGAGGTTGTGATACTGGATGACAAAGTATCCTCGTTTGTTTTAGACTTGACAGAGGGGGTGAGTCGAGGAATTGCCTTGGTCAGTCTGAAATCAGCTAGAGCCACAAACATGGTGAGTGTTTTGACCGTGGCCCCGCGAAGAACGTCCACTACCACCTCGACCACCACTTTTACTATTTTAGGGCTGTTTAATTTTTTCTGATTTTTTTTATTCATGCACATATATTGGTATACGTACAAGTATTCAGGCATTATAGGGGTATCTGTATGTCGAGTTGACTTGGTGAGTCCGGACGAGTTTAGGGTGCCTGATTCGGGATGGTTCTGAGTTGATTGAGTTCGCCCGAGTTGTGGTGAGTCGAAGTAGCTGAGTTGAAGGAGTCTCGACTCGGTTGAGTCATCTGAGTTCGAGTCCAATTAGACTCAGACTTGGAGCCTGCTTCCTGCATTTGTTTCGTACATTTTATCATTCCTACTTCACTAATCTTCCTCTCCTTTTTTTATTTAATTCTCATCCTCCGCTTGTCTCTTTCTCAGCTTTTTTTCTCTCTTTCTCATTTTTCTCTCTTTCTTTTCTCTCTCTCACTTTCTCCCTCTTTCATTTTCTCTAATTTCCATCATAGCTTCAAGGTACGACAACTTTTCTAATATTCTTTCTTCTCTTTCTTTTCTCATACTATCTCGTACGTTTTCTCTCTCTCACTTTCTCTCTTTTCACTCTCTCTCACCCTCACTCTCTCTCTTTCTCTCTCTCACCCTCACTCTCTCTCTTTCTCTCTCCCTTTCTCTCTTTTCTCTCTCTCTTTTTCTTTTTTCTTCTTTTCTTTTCTCTCTTTCTCTCTCTTCTCTCTTCTCTCTCTCTTTCTCCCTCTCTTAAGACTTTTCTTTCTTTCTTTTTCTCTGTCTAACTTTTTCTCTTACGTTTTCTCTTTCAAACCTTCAATTCTTTTCTTATTTTCCTATCTTTCTTCTCACTTTAGTCCGATTTCCCTATCGCTCTTTTTTTTTTTTTTGAACTCCCAATTTTCTCTCTTTTGAACGTTCTCTCAATATTTTTTTCTATACTTTTTATTTTTTATTTTTTGCTTTGGAGGTTTGTGCTTCCTTCAATGTTCCACCCATTTGTCTGGAGCTTTTTCCTCTGTACTTGCCACTTGCTTTCCTACACAAGAACACCAAGATTAAGTTAAATTTCCCTAGAATAGAGAAAATTTTCATGTATATCTTGGGTGCAAAGCACCCAATCACACCATTACTCTCTCAATCAGAAATTCACCATATTCATAGGCCATCGATCAGTGAACTCTTTAGGGGACTAGTGCCTGCTCAATTTGGAACAACATTGGTGGTTGGCCAAGTTGTTAAGCTATGACTTTACAATTGCATATCGTAAGGGCAGTGACAATGGAGCGGTTGATTCATTGTCTTGACAACCTATGTCTCTGCACTTTTCAGTGGTATTGGGCACCTCAGTTCCAATGGTTGACCTCGTGCACGAGCTCCTGTACTCCGACCCGACAAAACTCTCCAACCTCACCATGGCCAAGCACCGTGCGAGGCAATTCAAGGTACTCGTCGTCCATAATTTGATCTTCTTTAAAGGTCATCTATTTATTCTCACATGAGGGACCCTCCGGTCGGATATCTTAACATAGTTTCACTCCTCTAAGATTGGGTGACATGAGGGTGCGGGTGCATTCCACACTTTTAAGCGCACATAGCTTCTCTCTGCCACACTTATTTTGAGGCGTGTGCACCTATGTAGTTGCTTGTGATGTTTGTCGAGAGTCAAGGCCGATCACTCAACGCCGGGCGGGATTGCTTCAGCCTTTACCCGTGCGGAACAGATTTGGGAGGATAACAACATGGATTTCATCATCGACCTACCCATCACTTTCGAAGTTCTTTGTTATTTGGGTAATTGTTGATAGATTGTCCAAATACAACCACTTCCTGGCCCTGAAGCACCCCTATTCTGTGACGGAGTTGGCTAACATTTTTATTCGAGAGATAGTCAAGCTATATGACCAACAACGAACAATCGTCTTCGACTGCAACCCCCTATTTTTGTTGCCTTTTGGACCGAGTTATTTCAACTTTGAGACACCACTTTGTTGCACAACACTGCATACCATCCACAGACGGATGGTCAAATTGAGGTTGTCAATCATGAATTGGAGAATTATCTGCACAGATTCGTCGGTGACAAACCCAAGGAGTGGTCCAAGTTGCTCCCGTGGGCCGAATGATCTTATAACACAACCTATCATTCCGCCATCAATGACCCCCGCCTTCTATCACTACCATGAAGTCCTTTTGAAGGGACCTTGAGAATGAACCATCATCAGTGGCCTTGGAAGACATGGTCCAAAAAAATGGATCACTTAAAGAGAGCACAAAAGGTAAGGGTGTCAATGATTTGGATATATTCAATATCCAAATAAAATCAAATCAATAATTTTCTTATTGGATGTCCATTACCGATCGATTCGTATTGGATATCCTATAGATCTGTTAAGAAAATAACAAGTTAAAATTAAAATTAAATTATAATAAATATTGTATGCACCAAAATGCGGCTAGCCCAATTTCGACAAGCCCAAACGCCCATCAATCCATCAAACGATTCTTATGGGTAGGCTCTGCCGATATTCAATGTTACCTGTCATAGCCCATTGCCAAATCCATTTGCGTCGCCGCATCATCGATACAATCGACGCCCCAGTCAGCAGTGAACGCGTCAGCACTAGTCAGCAGCCAGCCATGAATCAACTACTTCAACCGTTAAACAACCAAGCCCGGTCGCCAACCGAAGAAGCCGAGAAAGAAGCCACTCACGATCTTGATTCAGGGGATCCAACAGATGAGCCCCCGGTCTTCCTCCTCTCTCAAAAGAAGCAGCAGAAAAGGGATCGTGATCCCCATTCCAAGGGAAAAACCCGTAACAATTGCATAGGCTCGACTACAAATAGCCAGAAAAGCTATGTCCAAGGGGTTTGAAGACTTTTGTTCTAAAAGCATTTGTCGAGAAGAAATTCTATGTCGAGCAACACTCTCGTGCACAGTGACTCTTTTGAGCCAAAGAAGTTCAACAACTTGCAGTCCATCGTAATCCAACAGTTCGACCGGATCAGCTCTACACGTTTGTCGGCAACGTCAACAAGTCGATACACGTAGAACACAAATACTTTCGCCCGACCAACCAAAGCCGTCCCCGTTCGTGCTCACTCGTTCCATAACTCAGATTTCGACGTCCTCGTTAGAAGCCGAAACTTCACCAAAGTCACACGGAGATCGAATCAGAGGAAGCCTAGGAAACTGTACTCGCATTCCTTGATACTAAAACACAAAATTGTAACACAAAATTCTCTGTTATAATCAAATTATTCTCTCGGTCGCGCCTCTTCTCGAACCGGCAGATTTTTGGTAAAATATTTAAAAAAATTATAATTAAATTTAAATTTAAATATATATTAAATTTTTAGAAAGAAAAATTAGAGAGAGAAAATATAAAGAGAGAAAATATAAAGAGAGAAAATTTAAGAGAAATTTTAGAGAGAAAAATAAGAGAAATTTTAGAGAGAGAAAAATAAGAGAGAAAAAATAAGAGAGAAAAATTAGAGAGAAAAATTAGAGAGAGAAAATCTTAGAGAAAAAATATTTGAGAGAAAATCTTTGAGAGAAAATCTTAGAGAGAAAATCCTAGAGAGAAAATCCTAGAGAGAGAGAAAAACCTAGAGAGAAAATATAGAGAGAAAACTCTAGAGAGATAAAAACCTAGAGAGAAAACCTAGAGAGAGAAAATATAGAGAGAAAACTCTAGAGAGATAAAAACCTAGAGAGAGAAAATAGAGAGAGAAACCCTAGAGAGAGAAAATATAGAGAGAAAACACTAGAGAGATAAAAACCTAGAGAGAGAGAGAAAACCCTAGAGAGAGAAAAGAGAGAAAAACCTAGAGAGAGAAAGAGAGAAACCTAGTGAGAAAAGAGAAAAGAGAGAGAAAACCTAAAGAGAGAAAGAGAGAAAACCCAAAGAGAAAGAGAGAAAAACCCAAAGAGAGAAAGAGAGAAAAACCTAGAGAGAGAAAGAGAGAAAAGAGAGAGAGAAAGAGAGAAAAACCTAGAGAGAGAAAGAGAGAAAAACCTAGAGAGAGAAAGAGAGAAAAACCTAGAGAGAGAAAGAGAGAAAACCTAGAGAGAGAAAGAGAGAAAAACCTAGAGAGAAAAAGAGAAAAACCTAGAATGTTCAGTAAAAAAGGAGTGCCAAGAATAACTTTGTTTGATAAATTCTTGACTACCACCATGGGAGTGTGAACGAACATTTGTCCGTTCATCTTATTGCAGACGAAGAGTTCGTCTACTTTGCCTTTAATGGTTAAGGCATTTCCACAGGCTGAGTTAAAAGTCTCGTGGAAGGTCGCAGAAAAGTGTAAAGGTAAAACACCTTCGCTGAATGCAATTTAGGTCTGCGACCATCGTCTACTAGGGCAACTATGTTCCGAGAACTGGTTTCCCTTGTATGAAAAAACGTAAATGAGTACATACCATTTTTCTTTGAATGATGCTTTGTAGCATCTCGATGGAGATATTGTTCCGTTGCCTTCGAAATGGAACTATCTCGGGTTGGAGTTCTTGGTGAGAACTTTCTCCTTTGGGAGAGGATTGAAGCACCGAGAGGCTGGTTGTTCCAATGCTTCGATCGAGAAGACATTTGGTAGTAGGCTGCCTTTAACTCCTCAGATCTCCTGTTTACAACTTTTGATTTCCTTTTGTAATCGGGAGGAGTAGAGGATGCCGTTTGATTTTCAGTAGTCTTTTGTACTGAGCTGGCATGGTGTAGTGATTGTCACAGTATTTGGAGCTTTTCGCCTTAGGCTCTCGAGTCTTGTCTCAAGCGATAATTGCTTGTCCTTCCGACTGTTAACCGGAAAATAGCTCGACAGATCATCGAGTAGAAAGCATGTTTAAAGAAGTAGTCATCCTAAACATTGCTTCTAATTGCTCTAGTTGGTCATGTCTTTCGTTGTCCGAAGACATCGTGAGAGCAGATGAGTCGAGGACTCAATGAGTTCGAAGTTCTGCTCGACTTCGGAAGAATAGTGTTCTTCTTCCTCTAGTATTTGTAGGACTAGAGCTTTCGACTGGTCGTCGATTGCCAATTCTTTGACCTTTTGCTTTTGTCTTGCAAAACAGTCTCTGGCAAAGTGGCCTTGTCTGCCACATTTGTAGCAACTGGGCTTCGAGCCAGAAGCCCTGGGCTTTGCCGTAAAAGCCCTTTTACTCGGAGTTTCGGCCAGCTTCTCTTTTGGCCGACGGCTTTTGGAAAAGGGAAGACGCCGCTTTCTCCCCCCCTGCGAAAAGGGCTTAGCGGGCCGTTTCGCAGTGCATGTCCCGCAAGGATTGACGGGTACCGGGTCGAATGCAAATTGTTTGCAGAATTCGCCCACAGTTTTGGCAGAGATGTGATCTTGCTAAAGCTGTTTCTTAAGTCGAAGATCGTTGCACAAAGCTAAACCTTGCTGTGTGCATGCTGCCTGGAGGTGTCCGTAATGAAGAGCATTCCAGTTAACTTCTTCATTCGGGTTTTGCCTAAGGCCTTCTTTAACCTTGGTGGCAAACTGGGTGGGTAACCCTTCAATAAACCTTTGTTTCCAGTACGGGTTGGCCGCATCTGGTAAGGTCATAACCCTACTTCTGAACGTGGTTATATACCAATTCAGATCGGTCAGAGTTCTACACCTGATGTTGTGTAACAGGTACTTTGTAGTCTCTGTTTGAGAGGGATCCCATGAGAAGTTTGACACTATGCTGACCGATAAGGACATCACAAAGATCGGAGATGGGTTTATCCTCTGAGTCGAGGAGAGGTGCTCCTGACGCGTCGGTTTTGACGACATAGAGGATATGGTTACGATAAGATTCATCGAGGTAATTGTACCACCATCCATATAAGTCACCAGAGAGTCCTGCGACGATCTGATTGACCACTATGGGTTCGGTCATTCCTCTGGACCTGCACACATTCGAATACATTAGCATTCGGTGTATAGTGTCCTGAACCTTCTTCGGGGTAGGATTATCTATGTTCCATTCATAGATAACCTTAGCGTCGTAGCTGTTGGCGTAAACAAGAGGGTTTTCCTCGGTATTCAAGTCGAAAGGTTGAGGTCGACTTGAAGAAACCCGACTGTGTTCTTGTTTCACATGAACAACTTGACTTGAGGAGGGAAGAGTCGGCGAGGGGCGAGGGGCGAGGGGCGAGGGGCGAGGGGCGAGGGGCGAGGGGCGACGGGCGACAGGCGACGGGCGACGGGCGACGGGCGAACGCGGCCGCACGGTATCCCGATCCTATTATAAGAAGTAAGAACATTTGTTTATCAAGCATACGCTGTGCTAAAGAACCTCGCACTAACATTATCATCTAATATCTGCAAGACTCTTGTATTTGAGCCTGCAATGCAACGAGGAGTCTTGAATTGGACGATGGAAGACCCAAGGCTCTGGTAATGGTCGGTTATCCTTCCGAACGTTCCTTTCGCGACTATTCGCAGCTCCAAAGCGTCTAACCACCTGCTCTTTCTAGCGGTTATGTAGTCAGGCTCGGGGAGCGATTGATCCAAGTAACTGCAACATTTCCTCAACATTTCTCCGCTGGGCGCACGACTCGTCAGCTCCCAGAATATCACGTAATGACCCGGTTCCTTCGATGAATCGGCGTAGCTCGTGTAGTCCACGATTTCCACTTTCTCCTCCGTTAATAACAGCTTCGATGCTTCCTCCATCACGAGTTGCAGATCTCTCTCTGTTGTTTTGTCAACGGAGATGTTTAATAACACGTTCTTCCTGTGCAGGAATTGGAGCTCTGGGGAGGAATTGTACAAGCCCGTTACCTTCACAATGTCCCCTAATCTGTACCTGTACAGACCTGCGCGCGCGCGCGAACATAAAATTATAAAACGAACCCCTCTAATTACGTACATTTGCAAAAGAAATTTGGACCTACCTGCGTAGTTTGTGATTACGATTTCGTAGATTTCTCCGACTTTCACTTCTGTTAGGCGAACAGGGTCGGATTCCTCGTACAATCCCTCCTCTGTTTTGGTCTCGGTAAGATTTGATCTCTTAAGAGGGATGAATTCCAAGTACACACTACTGGGACAGGCGGCATATACATATACATCGGAATATTCTACACTGATCGGAGGTCTGATGTTTATCGCAATCAATCCCTCCGATGCGCCATAAACCCTGCTCACAAATCCCAATTTATCACCAGCGTAATGCCTCAGCTTACCCACATACGCCTCCATCGACCCAGTTAAGATCGTCATCACAAATTTCGCTTGAGGCCACAGTTCCGGGATCAAACCGTACCAGTTCTCAGATTGCAGAACCTTGCATTTTTGGTAAATGGAATCGGCCAAGCCTGGATTGGGTTTCAGAAGTTTAGAGACGCTCTCCCTCACAACAGGGTCAGAGACTCTGATATCGCTGAGAACCCCTTCTCGTATATCACCGCAGAGTTCCTCCCAGATCGATTCAAATGCTCGGAACGCTTCCACCATGAGGTTACAGAAGAATGCTTCAAAGTACGGGTTTTGATCACGGTGAAGAAGCCCGCAAAGGAAATAGCAGTACAGAGACTGTCGATAATTGCGAGCGATTGCTACTTCTTTGGGACTGCAGGGCTCCAGTAGTTCAATTTCATTTCCCTTCATCTCCGAGGAGGATTGATAGTAGAGGTGGCTTGAGACGGGACCGATGTCCAGTCCGCCCTTTGATTTATGCCGAGGAGAAATGAACAAGAACCTTAGGAACATCCCTTCAGTCACCGAGAACTCTCTGCTCATCAAAACAATTTATATTCAATCAACCATTGTTGAGTTAAAATGTCCTGAGATCAGTAGTTTGTTTGGTTTACAATATCCTCAATGCATAAGCGAGACAGGTGGTGTGTAGTGTTACTGTACTTGATAAGGCGAGATTGAAAGGCACAAGTTTGGGTTTTCCTCCTGTAGTCCCGCTGCTGCATTGTGATCAAACAAATTAATTAACCAGTAATTAATCTTTAAGAAGAAAGAGAAGAATTGGGATTAGCGAACCTCCAAGATAAGGCCGTGAAGGGCTTAGCAGCGAGAAGTGGCGAAGCATCCCCGTCTGCAATTCGGTTGATATAAGGCATCAAATCATGGTGAGAAGCCAAGGGAACGCACTTCCGAAACGTCTCTTCGTCCCACTTCCCATCGAGTCCAAACTTTTTCAAGTACTCTGCTTCTCCATTCTCGTTGAGGATTCTCTCCAGTACCTCTCTCTGTACCCTCTCCGCGTCTTTCGTTTCCGCCTCGAAGACATCTATGAACGTCTGCATCTGCTTCTCCATTATCTTCTTCTCGACAAGATTTTTTATTTTTTTTTCCTCGATCAATCATGGAGTATTTGAACTCTGCTCGACTTAAGGAGCCGAGATTACGGAAAAAGGCAGAAACAGCAGCGCGTGCTTAGTAGTTATTACCAAGAGGGTCCGCGTTGCAGAAGATCTTTGAAACCAGAACATTAGCGAATTACAGCCGACTCTGAGAAAATATTAGCTGTCTCTGGCCTCAGCTTCCACTTCTGACTTTCAGTCAATCGGATTGATCGGCTTCGGATTTAGTGATGCAGATTTAGTTCATTCGGACCAAGTGCCATGTGGCACTCTTTGTAATTTTAATTACCCACAATATTTTTTAGGACCGGGCTACCGTGCGGCCGCGTTCGCACATTTTTTAACGGTGCGAATGCGGACTGAAACGGTCGTTAATTGTTATTTTTTTATACCGAAAATACCCTCCACTTAAAAAAAATTTTAGGTTATCCTTCTGCCAATTCATCCATCGACTTCTTCTGTCCCGACTCTTGCGGACTCAGCGCTTCTTCCCTCTCGACTCCAGTTCTTCTTCCCTCCCAATTCCAGCGATTCATCGCTCACGATTCCTGCGAAGATCATTTTCCGTTCACGAAGTTCCGGTAATCTTCCACTTTGCTGGTCGCCGTGGCCATTCGCCGCTCCAAATCGCAGCTCGGCAGTCGCCACTCGCTACTCGCAGCTGGACAGTCGCCACTTGCCTTTCGCTTTCTTCAAAGAGAGTGGAAAGAAGAAGAACGGTTTGTGGTTTTAGGTTTCGTAGTTTGTGTGTCTCCGAGATTTAGCTGCGAAGTTATCTATGTGGAGAAACATCTTCTGATTTTGCTACGGTAAAGTTGATTTCCCTAAATATTTTTGTTTCTCTGCAAGCATTTGTGACACACCTTTTCGACTGAAAAATACCATCATTTTCAGTTTATGAAGAGAAGTTTTCTGTTTTGTTTATCTCCTCCTCGTTCCTTACTATTTCTTCTTTAAAGCATGGATAGGATTGGATTCCTTCTCAACGAATCCCACTCACCAAGCAGCTTCTGCTTATAGACCGAGGTAACCGGGCTGCCCTGTTCTCCATTAATGTGATGTTCGTTGGTTTAGACTTTACATCTTTTAAGTTGCAAAATGTAAAGTTGTTTGATCTGGGGTTTGTGATTCCGTCATGTAGGTCGTTGATTAGTTTCATTTGTTTAATTCAATCGGTTTTTTTTCTTGTTGGTTTCTATTGTTTACCCTTTTTGGGTGCTTGAATATGGTTTCCTTTTCGTAGCATTTGGTGTCTTTCTAAATTGTTGGTTTGTAGGAAGGATGTGGTTGACTTGTCGGTTGGCTTGATTGGGTGTCATTGTGGTTCCTTCTAGGGTTCCTGTCTTCTGTTGATTTTGCTATTGATTTTTATCACGATTATGGGCTTTATTTTTTAATCATCCATTATTAGAACAAACAAGAAAACTACATGGAGCTAGTTTAATTATCCATTAGTAGAAGGTTTGAATTCTTAGGTACTGAAATCTCGAATATCCCGAATTCCAAAAAATTCTCGAATATCAATGCCATTCTGTGATTTTTTTTGTTTGAAGTGGTGAAAGTATTATTGCTGTATAGAATGTTGTACAAGCAGTGGTTTAACAATATTACATAAGCTCTGGCCACTTAAAGGCTACATATTATTCCTTGGAGTTTTGAATTATTGGATTGCTACATATTTTCAGTTAGCTGTTCCACCGATTGTCCAACTTGAAGTACACTTCTTTGTATTATACTTCAGAGATATGAATTATTGCATTGGTAAATGTTTTGAGTTAGATATTCCACTGACTGCCCAACTTGAAGTCCACTTCTTTCTACTGTTGCATTTGCCAGACTGTCCTGGCATTGCAGTCTCAGTGAATTGCACATAACTAGACTCGTTATAAGCATGCAGTCTCTATGATGTATTTGCGAACCAGTATATCTGGTGCTGACTGCTAAGGCAGAGCATATAGAATGTACTTTTAACTCTTTTTCTTATTCAAAGGAAGGGAGTTAATTATCTAAAAGGTTCATGCTGTTAGCTTGTGTCTATTTTTTAAAGCAAGGAAGTGGACGGCTAAAATTATGTCTACAACTATTTTTTCTCACATCTGTAATTGAGTATCTCAGGGGAGCTAAGTTAGGGCAAATCTGCAAATTTGTTCCTTATAGGAGCTATGTTAGGAAGAGCCTGTTTTGATGATATTTATAATGGGTTTGTTAGTTTTAACAATGTTTTGATCTAGCGTACTTATAGTTAGTAAGTCATCCTCACGATGCACCAGGGTACCATTTCTTAATGGTTTAAGGGTGAAAAAACACACACACACACACACACACACACACACACACACACACACACACATATCACATCATACTCCAGAGGTGTTGCACTTAGTTTCCGGCAGAGACATGTTTGGATTTGTTAACGTAGTGGATCCTGTCCTTCAAGTCTTAGACCAGTTTTCAGACAAGCTATCTTCTTTTTCATGAAAAAATGGAAGTTTCGTTATGAGTTCATGTCGACATAATAAGAATGTTCCAATTGAGCATGAGGGACATCCCAACAACCATTTATCTGACGTTTCTAAAGATTTAGTTTTACGCATTGCTGGGAAAGAGGTTGCTTTCGCTAGTCGTGTTCCTTCTAAAAGATGTTATAAAGGTTTTGAAAACCAAAATTCTCTGGATCACATTAATATTTTCCTTTCTTCAGGGGAAGACCAATCAGATGTGAGAATGAAACTTTTGTCTGGATCCACAGTGTCAAGGATTCTGTTGGGTACTATAACTGGACTTGGGACCAGTCCTCAAGAAGCATCTTGTGATGTTTACAGTAATTGTGGGACAAAGACGCATGTGATTATGAAACATAGAACGTTAATGGTTTGTATCTGAAAGAATGCTAAAAAATTCAGTGACACAAATGTCGATTCCTCGGTCCCACAGTTACCATTTAATTTCCTTACACTGTCTTTAATGTACCGGTAGAATAGCGGACCCTTGTGTTTTAGCTTATTTAACTCTAGATTTTACTGTTGCAATTGTTCATAATAACCAACCTATTGTTTGAATAATCACTCATTATTTTCTCTGGCTTCCAAGTTCCAATACGTTTGTCATTTAAAACAAAAAAGGAGCTTCTATACATGTTGTATTTTGCTAGGGGTTTTTCAAATGCCTATTACTTGTGGAACTAGAATTGTCTTTTTTCCTTGTTTTTTTCTCTTTTCCCCCATTTATTATTGTTGCTGGAACTTTTGATCTGTAACTGAAAGAAAGATATAACAAAAGGTCCTACAAAGCAATTTTCATGTGCTTACTGATCTTTCCTGATTTACCTTATGGGGCAATGGAACCCTAGTATTTGCATGAGTGTTCTGTCTCATAAAAAAAGCATCAAGTGGTGTTCTTCATTAATTTTTCAAATCAATATATTGTAATGGGTTGTTCAATTTTTTCAGGTGAAGCATATGCATCGGTATACAATTGTGGACAAAACTTCACCATGTGAATGTAGATGCAGTAGAGCACAGTTACCACCTAGCAAGTTAGCGAAATTGTTTATTTGGAACCTTAAAAAATTTTCAGGATATTCATGATGTATATTTGGGTGTGAGCGTGAAGTCTATACAACCACAATTTATTCCTATATTCTTATGAATCAATTTTGCAGCTTATATTTTTTAAGACATTCATGGAAATGTGACCTAACCGATCCCTTGTGCTCTATGCTCCAGGTTGTCCATAAGGACTAAAACTTTAGCTTTGTTTGATATGAGGGAGTTTTCATCATTGTCATTTCAACAGCTTAATCCTTTTGCAACGCACAGGTTTTGGCTCTTTGATAACGATGTGGAAACAGATGATATTGGTGGTTGGTATGTTGAAAAATTTGGAAGAGATAATGAAGGATGTATTGTTTCTTCCGGAAGGCGTGGAGTGCTTTCGTGCCAATTGAATCCTTAGAGAAGTTCCTTTAGGTTCTTCCCTTGTTTCATTAACTCCGTTATGGTGAGGAGTCCCTTTTTGGTGGCAACCTAAATCATGTCTTCTTTTCTGTATTTATGGTGCTGGGTATTTGTGTTTTAGCAAATAATTCTTATCTTTGTTGTATTTTCTTTTGCTTATCTTTTTTATGAAGTTTGTATCCAACATGACTCAACTTGCACTCTCAGCTACTCATTGTTATCAAACATAAATTTTTTTGGTTGCTATTGTTATCAAATAGAAATTTTTTCTTTTGCCATTCTTATCAAACATAAATTTTTTCTGTTGGCATTCTTATCAAACATGTATCAAATAAAATATTATTCTTTATCTTTTGTCTTTGCTTTGGACCATACAATTTCATGTGCTCTTGAATTATTGCGGCAATTAATTTTTTGAAGGTCGACACTGAATTGACTCTTACTCCTCCATGGGGTGTTTCTCGATTTCTTCTTTCCTTTCTCAATTTTCTATTTTACCTCAGTAATGGAAATATTATCAGTCATGAAAGTGGTTTAATTCTATACCAGTTATGAGTCTAGAAGGAAAAATGCAATGTAAATTCATTAAATTAGTATTCTATCACATTTCCTTTGTGTTGCAATATGACCAGTAATTTCAAACAAGGCATACGGGGGTGGGGTTGATGATTGGATTCTTAATAAAAAAGTAAGACAAATTTATACAACAGATGAAATAATAATTGCTAAGTCGGAGAAAAGGAATAAGTCTGTTTAAGTGGCTTTCAAGATCACAACAAATTGAAACTCTACTAATTCAGTACAACATTTTACTTTGCTTTACTATATGAATTGATTCGTATTACATTCTTGATAAATATAGCACACGGGTTGTGCAACCGCAGTTTAAATCTTTTTATATAAACAAACGTTGATTTCAAGGGGATACTAACAAGAGAGCTGCGATTGGTAAGTGCATTTGGGAGTTAGGGGCTAACTCCCTATTACGAACTGAGTGTTAGCCCCTAACTCCCTATTACGAACTGGTAGTTAGCCCCTAACTCCCTATTACGAATTAGCAGTTAGCCCCTAACTCCATTTTACGAATTGTGAGTTATCCTCTAACCCCCAATTACGAACAGGCAGTTAGCCCCTAACCCCCAATCCAGGGCTAACTCCCAATCCTGAATTGGGAGTTAGCCCAAACTCCCAATCGGGGATTGGGGGTTAGCCCCTAACTCCCAATCCTGGATTGGGAGTTAGCCCCTCATTGCCAATCTTGAATTGGGAGTTAGCCCTAACTCCCAATCGGGGATTGGGAGTTAGCCCCTAACTCCCAATTGGGCGATTGGGAGTTAGCCCCTAACTCCCAATCCGGGATAGGGAGTTAGCCCCTAACTCCCAATCGGGGATTGGGAGTTAGCCCCTAACTCCCAATCGGAGCTGAGTTCTTTCTAAGTTAGGAAATGACCATCGAATCTGTGATGAGTACAGAGACTTCTTGGTGCGGCAACGCCATATTTAGCTGTAGTAGTGGCGTGGCAGTGCCACTCGTTAGCCTTCTTCATTGGTCCCCAGATCGACAACTCTTCTTCTGTATTTGGCATCTCTTTGGCGCGTCCATGTTGTCATAGAGTGAGGTAGCGTCAGTTTCTTGGCGTGGTCACGCTATTCCACTTTTTCGAGTTGTCTTCTTTGAAACTTTCCTAGCCGTTGGGTATTTTCCTCCATTTATTTGAAATTTTGACTATTTTCCCGGCATGGTGGTGCCAGAATCGGCGCGGTCGCGCCAACCCTTTTTGGCTCATTTTGCTCGTTTTTGCTTCAATTTCTCTCTGAATCCAGATTTTCTTCTTCCACCAGGTACCTGAGACACAAAACATGAATTTGAGTTATATTTGTTATTTTCATGCTAACAATCAACTCAAAATTGGGATTTCTAATCATAAATTCATGCCTAAAATAATGTCTTTTGGACACTTATCACCACCCCAAACTTAAACCTTTGGTCGTCCTCGAGCAAACTCTAAAAGAAATAAACCAGATAGATCTATAAAGACTAAGAAAAATTCAGTGATCCTCCCTTTTAAAGTTTCCAAGATAGATGATTCACTTCTTTCCTAATGATGGTTCTTCTTGGTTAGTCAAAACAGATTTTGAATTTTCTTCAAAATTTTCAAAGATGTACATTCCCATTGTGACAGGTCTCATTTCAACTCCATAAGCCAACCCTCAGTCCACACTCCACTAAACTGAAGGAATTCTCAATTCTGATCAATAGGTCTTTTATGGGTTGTAATAAGGCAGGGGTAATGGATATGATGAAGATTTTTTTGGTATTTCTTTTGGATTTATACTCATATCCATATTTCATTTTCCTGAGCATGTATCTGATCTTGTGGCTCTTCCTCCAAACTCCTTCACCCCAAACTTATTCTTTTGAATTGATCCCTCATTTCTTTCCCTTTTCCTTTTTTCTCTCCCATGTATACTTTTTTTCTCTTGGCTTTGCCCAGAGTCTAGCTTACCTCGCCGGTTGACTCAGAGACTCTAAGTTTGCTGAGGCCCTAGTCCCGGAGCACACACGAGGTGGCCTTTCTCCTAACTTAGCCAAGGATTTTCTTTTTCTCTTCTTCCTCCTCTTATTTTTCTCTTTTTGCTTTGTTCAGAGTCTAGCTTACCTTACCGGTTGACTCAGAGACTCTAAGCTTGCTGAGGCCCGAGTCCCGGTGCACACACAAGGTGACCTTTCTCCTACTTAGCCCAGAATTTTCTTTTTTCTCTCTCTTGCTCCTTCTTCCCCTTTGCAAAGAAATATTTTTATACCCTTCATCCATCCCTCCTTATAACTTCAAAATCTTGATCCATGTTCATTCAAACAGAACACTTCAATAATTTGGAGAATCATGGGTAAGTAAGAAACAAGTTTATTGATCACTAAGGCTGGTTCATGTAGCATGGGACATTAAAATAGAATAGGGATCTTTTTGGTTCAAAAAGTTTAACAAAAGGTGATGCAACTTGTGCATTAGAGTGGGTGGCTTGGAAAAGGCTCAAACGATTTTTAAACAGGTGCCTAAATCACCTCAGAATTTTGAAAACCTTTCTCTGTTTCGCCTCAAGTTTTCCTCAGGTTGGTTATAGTGATTGAAATCAACTTTCTCACTTGTACTTTGTTTTCAAAAACTATTTTTGAAGAAAAATTTTCATCCAATTAAGATTAAGCATCTGAACTACAATATTTTCCAGAGAGTGAATCATGCTATTTATCTGATCAGGGATTCTCACTGGTATTTTTTAAAATCTCTTTTGGATTTTTCTGGTGAATTTTTGAAAAAAATAGAGTTTTTTTAAATCAATGAAACATTCATGAAGAGTATCCCACCCCAAACTTAAAAGCAAGCTTTGTCCTCAAAGAAGCAATAAACATAGGAGTGAAGAGAGATACTTCCCTGACATTCTGGGTTGTTGCGGTTGGATTGTGCTTTCATGGGTTAGTGCCAAAGACTAGCATGACTGTAAGCATTTGAAAATGAAAAAGGACTTGAAGTGTCTCTGAGGAATAACATTGATCTTTAGAAATATACTTTTAGTGGATTTTGTGCTTCCTTACCTTTGTAAAGGTCGTACCTCATCAAGACAGCGGTGCGGTCGCGCCAGAATATTCTCCAGATCCTGAATGAATTTTATAATCTCTCCACTTCGTACAGGTCTGTAGCAGTGATAGGCAGATGCAAAGTCATTTTTCACATATTTTCATTGGAAGAATTATCAAGATCATGCTTTGAGACAAATCATTGAGAGAGTAAAAATCATAATTTCATTAATATGAATGGAGATTGAGTAAATATTAATGAAATTGCATTAGAGAACACCCTTAGACAATAGCACACACAGAACAAGCTCACACACGAATTACCAAAAGAAAGAAGTACAAAAGATATAACAAGAGCTACAAAATTTCTATTTTTCTTCTTCCTCATCATCTTCTTCTTCCTCATTTTCCAGTTATAGGTTTTTTTAATTTTTTTTTTAATTTTAATTTTTTTAATTTTATTATTTTTAATTTTAAATTTTTGTGGTTTTCTGGTTTTGGGAAGATATAAAATTTCAATCTAACATTCTTTCTATCCTAGGTCTATTCTATCAGTGAAAAGAAATCAAAATCTCATTCAAATTTAAACAAGTCCTATCAATTTTGAAAAAAACTATTCTAACCTACTCAAAAAAAAATTCAAGCAAATTCAAAAACTCCTACTCCTATTCCTACACTATTGGTCCAGGTGATCTGATCCACCAGGATCGAATGAAAATTGGAACTATCCTTGCCTAAGGATATTTTTGCCTTTGGATTGTGTTGCATGGTGATTATAATCTTTGGGCAAAGAGCTGGTCACTCTTTCCCTTTTCTGGTTGGCTTTGAACATGTTTTGATCACTCATTTTTAGCCAACTTTTCTTCACATTACCCATACCTAATAAAATTTTAAGTTCATCTTTTAAGGGTTGTTTATAGGGCTGGATAATGAAGAAATCTATCTCTATGGAGAGGAAGGAATGTTCATTAACCTTTTTGTCCTCTATCCTAGCTTCTTCATGCTGTTCATGGGGTTTTTCTTATTTTTCAACCCCATCCCCTTCTTTCTCTTTTTCATCTTCTTCTTTTTTCTCCATGATCATTTCATCTTCTTCTTTTTTCATCTTACGGTACATTCC
The DNA here is from genome assembly GCA_019845555.1 of Aristolochia fimbriata. Taxonomy (NCBI): domain Eukaryota; kingdom Viridiplantae; phylum Streptophyta; class Magnoliopsida; order Piperales; family Aristolochiaceae; genus Aristolochia; species Aristolochia fimbriata. The sequence goes on along the minus strand of CM034078.1, from coordinate 15,569,129 downwards.
GTAGTCGCAAAGAAAAAAAGGAGAAGCTCCCTTGGTCGTCTGCCACAAAATCCAGTCGACCCCCTTTGCAGAAAAAGTTACCTTGCTGTTGCCGAAACTTGAAGACCGAAGCATCATGAAACAATTCCCGAACCAAGAACAATTGTCGTCTACTCGCTCGAACGAAGGCTTCGACCCGAATGCGTATCGACTGATGGCCAGAGCTGGGGGAAATTTCACAAAAGACCAGCTCCACAAGAAGCCACCCGTCGCTCTGCCGGTTCTCACTCCAGAACAAGAAAAGCTAAGAAATGAGGGTTGTCGAATTACGCAGGGTCGCCAAGGCCTTGGCTACCAGATGGAAAAACCAATTTGCATCTCTGGGACTCAAACGAAGCCAATTAAAATAACCAGAAAGACATCAGCGGATGTACACCAAGTTTTGGTCGGCCAAACTCTGACGAAAAAGAAAAATACTTCGAACCCGGTGATTATTTACACATTGAGAGCAGCCATCGCACGAGCTCACGCATATGACTTGGTTATGGTAAACCACATCTCCATCACCGATGACGGTCAAGAAGATGACGAATTCATCCTGAAGGAGACCCCGGCTACGTTCGAGGAAGGCGGTCAATCGACAGTCGACGAGTTAAAGAAAGTCGACCTGGGCACAAAAGAGGACCTGAGGCCCACATTCCTTAGCGCTTCACTATCAGCCGTAGAAGAGGTCGAATACATGGCATTACTTTGTGAATACCGTGATGTATTCGCTTGGAATTATTCAGAGATGCCAGGCTTTGACCCGCGATTTGCAGTACACAAATTGGCAGTTCATCCCTCTGTTCGGTCAGTCTAGCAGTCGCATGACGATTCTGACCATAACTCGTGTCAAAAATCGAAAAGGAAGTCGACAAATTGATCGCTGCCAATTTCATCAGGGAGGTGAAGTACGCGTCCTGGATCACGAACATCGTACCGGTCAAGAAGAAGAACGGCCAAATTCGGGTCTGCGTCAACTTTTGTGACCTTAATAAGGCATGCCCGAAAGATGACTTCCTTTTGCCAATAACAGAACTTGTGGTCGATGCAACAACGGGTCATGAAACTCTATCTTTCATGGGCGGATCATCCGATTATAACCAAATTCTGATGGACCCGAAGGATGAGGAGCTCACTGCGTTTCACACTCCCAAAGGCATTTTCTGCTACAAGGTGATGTCATTCAGACTCAAGAATGCCGGCGTGACATACTAGAGGGCAATGCAAAATATCTTCGACGACTTCTTGCATAAGCGCATCGAGTGCTATGTCGACGACTTGGTGGTAAAGACAAAACAATGGTCAGATCACCTTCTCGACCTCAGAGAGGTGTTCGAATGACTTGGACGATTTTAGATCAAAATGAATTCGTTGAAATGCGCATTTAGTGTCACTTTAGGCAAGTTTCTGGGATTCGTTGTGCACCATCGAGGAATTGAAATCGACCAATAAAAAATTGATGCAGTTCAAAAGATGTCGGAGCCCAGAAACATCTCCGAACTCAAAAGCTTCCAAGGCCACTTTGATTATATTCGGCACTTCATCTAGAATTAACCGGAAGATGTCAGCCGATTAGCCGCTTGATGAAGAAAGACACGCCGTTCGAGTGGGATGAATCTTGCCGGAAGGCCTTTAACATCATAAAGGCGTATCTCACCAAGCCGCCAGTGCTCGTCGCTCCAATCGTTGTCAGACCATTGTTGTTGTACATTGCAGCGCAAGAGAAATCTATAGGGGTTCTCTTGGCTCAGTGCGACGAGGACAACAAAGAATGTTCTCTCTATTACCTGAGACGAACACTGGTGGGCGGCGAACTCAATTACACACCGATTGAGAAAATTTGTCTGGCACTTGTCTTTGCAATTCAAAAGCTCCGGCATTGCCTCCTGGCGCATTCGACGAACTTGATTTCGTGAGCCGACCCGCTGAAATACATCATGTCGCGACCAATTCTTTCTGGCCGACTGGCTAAGTAGGCGTTGCTCCTCTCTGAGTTCGAGATTAACTTCGTACCGCAGCGATCGATCAAAGGCCAAGCCCTGGCAAATTTCTTGCCTGACCATCCGGTACTGGCCGAATGGGAATTGATAAAAAATATCCCAGACGAAGAGATCTTCTTGGTCGAGGTGCTTCCCCCTTGGGAAATGTACTTCGAGGGTGCTGTGCGAAGAAATGGAGCTGACGCTAGAGTTCTTTTCGTCTCTCCGCGATAAGACCTGCTCCCGTATTCATTCGTTCTCACCCAAAGCTGCTCGAACAACGAGGCGGAGTACCAAGCCATCCTGCTCGGGCTTGGCATGGCAGTCGAGATGAAGTTGCCGCAGCTAAACATCTACGATGACTCGGCTCTCATCATCAAGCAACTTACGGGGGAGTTTGAAATAAAGAAGCCAGAGCTTGTACCGTTCTGGAGATATGCCGGTGAACTTCTGGCCCAAATTTCAGAAGCATTGCTCCACTATGTCCCTCGACCCGAAAATGGGCCAGCTGATGCATTAGCTGGAATCGCGGCCAGTCTGGCGCAATTCGATGAACGCCCGAGCCAATTCCCCATTTGCGAAAGATGGGTAGTTCCTCCACCAAACAAAGAGGAAGAAGAAGAAGAACTGACAAACTAAATGGAGGAGTCATTCCCCATTTCGGCCAGAGAAAGTGAAGTGGGAGATTGGCGAGAACCCATTTCAAACTTCCTTTGATACGGTACTCTTCCGGTCGACCTGCGAGAGTGAGTTCACATTCGTCGGATAGCTCCAAAGTATGTTTTCATCAACGACATACTTTACCGAAGGTCTTATGAAGGTCTGCTTCTCCGATGCCTATCCAAGGAAGAGGGACTACAGGTTTTAAAGGAAACACATGGTGGAATCTGCGGCGCACATTAGGCTGGCCCGGAGGTCCACCTACAGGTCAAACGTTTGGGCTACTACTAGCCATCGATGCTCAGAGACGCCACCGAAATGGCTCGAACTTGCAAACAATGCCAACTTCACGCCGATTAAATACATCAGCCGCCGAAGCCGCTTCACCCAATGGTCGCACCATGGCCATTCGAAGTCCGGGGGATGGACATCATTGGTCCAATCACTCCTAAATCCGACTCCGACCGGCAATACATCCTAGCTGCCACCGACTACTTCTCTAAATGGGCCGAAGCTGCTGCCTAACGAGAAGTGAAAGCTACCACCATTGTCGACTTCATTCGAACTCAAATTATCTACCGATATGGAGTTTCTCGATACATAATGACCGACAACAGTACACCGTTCAAAAACAAAGTCATTGACCGCTTCTGCGAAAAATTTCGCATACAACAACGGACATCATCAGCTTACAACCCGACAGCCAATGGACTCGCTGAAGTGTTCAACAAAATACTTTTCAAAATCCTAAAGAAGACAATCGATGCTCACAAAAGGAGTTGGGACGAAAAGCTCGGTGAAGGCTAATGGGCATACAGAACATCGTTTCGAATGCCGACCCAGTCGACCCCATATTCGCTGGTTTACGGCAAAGAAGCGGTGCTCCCCCTCGAAGTCCAACTCCCCTCTCTGCGCATTGCCATAAGAGAAGGGCTCACGACGGAGGAGTGGGCTCAATTGCGGCTAGCAAAGCTAGAGTCGCTAGATGAACAACGACTCGAGTGCTATCAATCCCGAATGACCCGAGCCTTCAACAAAAAGGTACGGCTAAGGTCATTCCAGAAAGGCGACTTAGTGCTAGCAGTCAGACGGCCAATGCTCTTTACGAGCAAAACCAGGGGCAAGTTTGCGCCGAAATGGGAAGGACCATATGTAGTACAGAAAGCCTACACCAATGGTGCCTACAAGCTTGTCACTTCAAACGGTTCGGAGCTGCCAATCACAAATGGTAAATTCCTCAAACGCTTTTATGCATGAGGGGGCAGAAAAAAAAAAAAAAAGAAAGAAAGAAAGAAGTTGAAGAAAAGGAAACGATAGTTCTCAGTGTACTAAATGGGAATTATCCAAGCCTCAAACAAAAAAAGAGAGGCTACAAAAAAAAGAGGGGAAATCAAGCCTCGCAAACAAAAGAGGCTAAAAAAAAAAAAAAAAAAAATCAAGTCTCGCAAAAGAAAAAGAGAGGCTACAAAAAAAAAAGAAAAAGAGCGACATCAAGGTTGAGGAAGCTCGAAGTCAGGCTTCCGTTGCCGCAGTCGAACTACTTCGGCACGAACCTCAGCCAGCTCCCACGTCTCGGCCTCGTCGAGGATGGGGCGCGAATGAATAGAAGTAAGCTGGTCCTCGAAAGAAGAAGTCTCTTCCTCAACGGCCTCAATTCCCCTATGAATGGTCGCAAGCTTAGCATCAATGGAGTCGAGTTGAGCCGATACAAATGCCAGGCGATCGCGAAGAGCCTTCTGTTCAGCCTCAGCAGCTTCGCGCTCTGTCTTATATCTATCCAAGTCTGCCGTAAAGTCATCGCGCCGACGGCTCACACGTTGGACAGATTGGGCGAGTTCAGCTTCGGCAGCAAACCGTTCAGCCAGACTGAGCTTCCTGGTGAAGGAGTCATGCAACTGATGAAAGCGATTCACCTCCGAGGCAAAATCCTCAATCCATTGCTCCAGAATTGAAGTGTCAATGCCGACTCCTCTCAAGTGGTTGAGAATGAGGCGAGTGTCTGCTACAAGCTCCAGCGAACATGGGTCATCGGCCGGCAACAAATCCGACTCGACGAACACCATCCACATCCCCAAAGCAGACCGCTGTAGTAAAAAAAGAAAATGATAAGAAAAGGGGAGATAAGAAAAAAAAGGAGGTCAAAAAGAAAATGATGATGAGAGGATACATACTTACCGACGAAGGTGATAACTGTCTAAAAGACACTATCTTTGGGCATGTTATTTGATTAAAAAACTTAATTCTGAGTTAATTCCAAGCATAAAATCACCAATTATGACTCAGTTTTATGTTTTATGTCTCAGGTACCCAGTGGAAGAAGAAAAACGGGATTTGGAGATAAAACAGAAGAAAAATGAGCAAAAGAGGCCAAAAAGAAGAACGGCGCGACCGCGCTAAAAAAATCCTCGAAAATTCTATTTAATGTTCAAAAATTCCAACGACCCAAAGGTCATGAAAGCCAACGGTTGGGGAAAGTGAATTGGCGTGACCGCGCCAATGGAGGGCGCTACCGCGCAAAAGGGAGCTAAAACCAGAAAGAAAAGTTGCTGTTCTGGGACCAATCAAATGTCTAAGGACTGGCGCGACCGCGCCACCTCTACAGAATTATTCGGCGCGACCGCGCCAAGTGGTTTCCTAACTTAGACGGATATCGGGTAAAGTGGCCCTACCGTGCCAACATTCGGCGCGACCGCGCCGATGACTCAGTTGCTGAGAATACGAAAATCTCGGGAACCTGCAATCAAATCAAATCTAAACTTGGGAGAAGGAGTCTCAGACGTCTAAGGAAGGTGCCCACGAAGAGTTTAAGGTAATTTACTTATGTCCAGATGCATTGAATGGTCCAAAAGAAGAAGTTAATCCAAAACAGGAATCTGCTGCCAATGGAAGGAGATAAATCCGAGTTTTGTGAAGACCAGAGAAGGAGTTTCACAATTCCAATTGAAGCCAAACATGGAACAAAGCTTCCTGGTACTACAGAGGATCTTGTTACGAAAAATCAGATCAATCCAAGCCAGGATTCTCAAGTTGCACATCTCCAAAGTGGTGGACCCAAAGCAGAAATTGGCAGCAGAAATTAGGCAACTTCCTCACCTCATATCTCGAGCTTCCCACCTCAGAATAGATTCAAACTTCGTGATCATGGAAAGGACTACAGAAGGAAATTACTGATGTAATTTCATCCAATTCTGAGGTCGGGAAGTCATAATTCACACCCCTGGACAGAAGCTAAAATTACAAGTCCTGGACAGAGTTTCAAGTATAAAAAGGGGTCCGAGGCAGAGCTCAAGGCATCCAGTTTCAGTTCGAGTTTCTGTATTTTACATTCAATTTTGTATTCAGTTTTTCTTTTTAGTTTAGTTGAGAGAGAGAGAAGAAGGACCAGAGGGAGTTCACACGAACTCTGGTCACTTTGAGGAAGAGAGGTGGAGCATTCAGCCAAGGAGCAAGAGGGGTTAAGGGAATTCTCTCCAAGGGAGTTTTCTTTACTTATTCTTTCTTAATTCATGGCTTTTGTACAAACCTTTTTGTGTGCTTTCAATTCTAGCATGGAGTAGTCGTTTTTAGTTGGGAGTCCATGACTCCCTGGGCATGTAATGAGATTGATACTTATAATTTAATTGGTTTTCAGTTTGGTGCATGAATGAGTTTTCATTGCTATAATTTCTTGATTCATACTTGCTGTTTAGCTATGTACTGGTTATAAGGTGACGCAGGGCTTAAGGTGAGATATGCTGATAGGAGTTTACAGTCTTTTTGAGTTTATGCACTAGGTAGATCACTAATCCTTGGGTTAATCCTCGACCTTAAAGTAATACCCTGTTGGATTAGTTGATCTGCTTATGACATATGAGCTTCATGTTTATGCTGTCAAGTAGAGTAGATTATACCGGTTAGTTTGCTCTAGGAGATAGAAAAAGGTGATGCCGATGCGGATTGTAGCCATAGTTTTATATGCTCGTCAGAAACTGATTTCCAAAACTGTTTTCATATTCAATCTCAGAAAGTGTCTAGGGAGGGAATTGGATTCCCAACGTCTTCTCTCATCATTAAATTTCATCAAAAGCTTTTCTCTAACTGTTTTCAGTGCTGGTTTAGTTTAGAACTCTGTGTCAAAACCAGATTCCTCAAACTTTAGATTTTTATTCACAAAGCAATTAACTGCTGGCTTGGTCCTTGTGGGACGATATTCGGACTTGCTTAAAAGTCTATATTACTTTGATTAGTCCTCTTGCTAGTGATTAGCTAGAATCACATCAAGTTTTTGGCGCCATTGCCGGGGACCAAAGTTTCTAGTAGTAATTGCACAAAGTTTAAAAATTTAGAGATTTGAGTTTTTGTTTTTTTTATTTTGCAGGAGGTTTATGACCAGATCTCGAGGGACACCAGCCCAAGAGATTGATTCAGAACCTGAAAGGACTTTAAGGCAAAAGCTGAAGAAAAAACAAAACCAAAGCAATCCCAAGTTTCAAGAAGATATGGAGCATATAGAAGGCACTCTTGATGAACAAGCACTAAGGCCAAGGAGAACAATGGAGGATTTTGTCAATCAAAGCCCAAATACAAACAGGACAAGTATTATCACTCCATCTGTTCAAGCTAATAATTTTGATTTTAAACCTCAGCTTCTTCTTATGTTGCAAACTCATTATCTGTTTAGTGTGTTGGCTAATGAAGATCCAAATGACCACCTTGAGAGATTCTTGGATTTATGTGCTACTTTTAAATACAATGGTGTGTCAGATGATGCAGCTAGACTGAGGCTTTTTAAGTTCACTTTGGGAGGAAGAGCTAAGACATGGCTGAACACATTACCAGCTGGTTCTATAGCCACTTGGGAGGATCTGCAGAAAAAATTCTTAGGTAAGTATTTTCCACCAGCAAAGACCATCAAATTAAGGAATGAAATCCTTCAATTCTTGCAGGAACCAGAAGAGCATCTTTCAGAGGCATGGGAGAGATTCAATGGACTGCTCAAAAGATGCCCAAATCACAAGATAGAACTCTGGAGCTAGATTGAAACCTTCTACAATGGGCTGAACATCAACACCAGAAGTATGATAGATGCTGCAGCAGGTGGATCAATCAACAAAAAGACTCCAGAAGAGGTTCATGAACTAATAGAGGAGATGACAGCCAACATGTATTCATACCCGATGGAGAGAGCAAGCAAAAAGCCTGCTGGAATTTACAAACTGGACTCTGCAACAGCCACACAAGCACAATTAGAAGCACTGCAGCAACAATTTGCAAATTTCCAGCAACAATCAAACCCTGTAGTAGCCTCAATATGTGGAACATGTGGAGGAGGACATGCTGATTTTGAATGCCAATGTAATGTATATTCTTTAAATTCCATACCTGAACATACTAACTTTGTTGGAAACTCTCGCAGGATGGATCCATACAACAACACATACAACCCTGGCTGGAAGAATCATCCAAACTTTTCCTGGAATAATGCAAATCAATCAAGGCAGAACCCTCCTAGATGCAAACCTTTGCAAACCAATACACAACAAAAGGAGGAGCCACAACGGGAGGATGATAGCAAAATAATCCGAGCAATATATGCAGAACTTCAGTCAATGAAGACACTACAAACTGAAGTCCAATCAATAAAGCAATCAGTCACACTCCTAACCACTCAAGTGAATCAACTTAACAGAGATGTGTACGAGAGGCCGAGAGGAGCTCTGCCTAGCAACTCAGAAATCAACCCAAAAGAGCAAGTCAAGGCCATAACACTCAGGAGTGGGAAGACCCTGGAGGAGCACCAAACCAAAGAACAGCCAACCATAGAGGAAGAGGGAGCTCAGAAAGGAGAAGAAGAGAAAGAAAAAGAAAAGGTAAGTCCACCAGCTTCCCCAAGGAGAAAAAAAGGTAAGGATGCACTCCCCATTACTGATATTGATATCAGACATCTCCCTTATCCAAGTAGAGCTAAATATGATATTCTGGAAAGTAGCTTTTCTAGATTTCTAGAAACCTTTCAAAAATTGCAGATTAATCTTCCACTTCTTGAAGCATTAAAACAAATACCTCTTTATGGCAAATTTCTGAAAGAAGTCCTATCCGGGAACAGGAAGATAGAGGAGAAAGGGACAGTAGTGCTGAATGAGAATTGTAGTGCCATCTTGAAGAATGAGCTTCCAAGAATACTTAAAGATCCAGGGAGTTTTACAATACCTTGTGAAATTGGCTCAAATAAATTTGCTAATGCTTTATGTGATTTAGGGGCAAGTGTTAATTTAATGCCGTTGTCTCTTTGCAGGTATTTAAAACTTGGAGAGCCTCAAGAGACTGGAATCACTCTTCAGTTTGCAGACAGATCAACTAAGATACCTGAGGGAGTGATGGAGGATGTGTTGGTCAAAATTCAAGATTTCATTTATCCCTGCGATTTTGTTGTTTTGGACATGGAAGTAGACAAGAACCTGCCTATAATTCTTGGCAGACCATTCTTGGCTACTGCTGGTGCTATTATTGATTGCAAACAGGGAAATTTGACTTTAAGGCTTAATAATGACACCATAAATTTCAATATAAAAGAAACCATGAAACAACCAGCCATTCCACATGATGATTTATGTTTAAGTATTGATGTGATTGATTCTTGTGTAGGAGAAATTGAAGAAGAAGAGAGAGCTGACGCAGCAGAAGAGGGAGGCCTGATCCATACAGAGAATGAAGATCCCAGCATCAAAGAAGCATCTGGTGCACTGGAGGCTGAGAGAAAGGAAGAGTTAGCTGCTGAAATAAAGGAACAAGGAGCTCCAGAAGCTCCCAAATCTAAACTCAAACCTCTTCCTAGTAATTTGAAATATGTCTTTCTTGAAGAAAATGATAAACCAGTAATTATCTCTTCGTGTTTGACAGGTTTGGAGGAGAAAAAGCTCATAGAAGTGCTGTCCAAACACAAGAAGGCAATAGGCTGGTCATTGGCAGACATTGAAGGAATCAGCCCCACAATCTGCACCCACAAAATTCTGATGGAGGACAACTACAAGCCCAGCATCCAACCACAAAGAAGGCTGAACCCCACATTGCAAGAGGTAGTGAAAAAGGAGGTGATTAAACTCTTGGACGCAAGTATTATCTACCCTATTTCTGATAGTGAATGGGTAAGTCCAGTCCAAGTGGTTCCTAAGAAGGGGGTACCACTGTCATTCATAATGAAAATAATGAACTGATCCCTACTAGGACAATCACAGGTTGGAGGGTATGCATAGACTATAGGAAATTGAATGCAGCCACTAGGAAAGATCATTTTCCTTTACCATTCATTGATCAAATGCTTGAGAGGCTTGCAAGAAATAAATTTTACTATTTTCTGGATGGATATTCAGGATATTTTCAGATACCTATAGCACCCAAAGATCAGGAAAAAACCACCTTCACTTGCCCTTATGGCACTTTTGCATATAGGAGAATGCCCTTTGGCTTGTGCAATGCACCAGCCACTTTTCAAAGATGCAAGATGATGGAGATTTTTATGGATGATTTCACTGTTTATGGACTAACATTTGAAACATGTTTGCAGCACTTAGAGCTGGTGCTCGAAAGGTGTGAAGAAAAGAAGCTAGTCCTAAATTGGGAAAAATGCCACTTTATGGTAAGAGATGGAATTGTTCTTGGCCACAAAATTTCAGAAAAGGGGATAGAGGTAGACAAGGCCAAAATTGAAGTGATTGAAAAGCTACCTTCCCCCACATCAGTCAAGGGAATTAGGAGCTTTTTAAGCCATGCTGGATTTTACAGAAGGTTTATAAAAGATTTTTCCAAAATTGCAAAACCTTTGTCAAATTTGCTTTCAAAAGATGTGAAATTTGATTTTAATGCTGAATGTTTGCTTGCTTTTGATCTTTTGAAACAAAAATTGATTTCTGCCCCTATTATTGTGTCACCTGATTGGAACCTACCTTTTGAACTCATGTGTGATGCAAGTGATTTTGCTTTAGGGGCAGCACTTGGCCAAAGAAAAGAAAAAGTTTTTCACACCATATCCTATGCTAGCCACACACTCACTGGTCCTCAATTAAATTACACCACTACTGAGAAAGAGCTCATGGCTGTGGTTTTTGCTTTTGAAAAATTCAGATCATATCTCATTGGTTCAAAAGTTATTGTTTGGACTGACCATGCTGCTCTTAGATATTTGTTTGCGAAGAAGGATTCCAAACCAAGGCTGATCAGATGGATCCTTCTTCTGCAAGAATTTGATATTGAAATCAAGGACAATAAGGGTGCTAAAAATGTGGTGGCAGATCACTTGTCAAGGCTGGAAGTAGAAAATAAAGATGGGGAAGTTTCTGAACTCTTTCCAGATGAGAGGTTTTGCCAGGTAAGTACTTCAAAAGTACCTTGGTATGCTGACATTGCCAATTTTGTTTGCAGCAAATGGGTACCAAAGCATTTCAGTTACCAGCAAAGGAAGAAGCTGATGGCAGATTCTAAGCACTACTACTGGGAGGATCCTTTCCTCTACAAAATCTGCCCAGATCAAGTCATCAGAAGGTGTGTGAAAGTGGAAGAAGCCACACTCATTCTCAGCCACTGCCATGACAAGGAGGTTGGTGGCCATCACAGTGCAAACCGAACAGCAGCCAAGGTATTGCAATCTGGATTCTTTTGGCCAACACTTTTCAGAGATGCCAAGAGGTATGTCCAATCATGTGACAAGCGCCAAAGGACAGGTAATATCTCTAGAAGGAATGAAATGCCTTTAAATAATATTCTGGAATGTGAATGTTTTGATGTTTGGGGCATTGATTTCATGGGTCCTTTTCCACCTTCTTTTGGATATATGTACATTCTGGTGGCAGTGGATTATGTAACCAGATGGTTAGAGGCCATAGAAACCAGAACTAATGATGCCAAGGTTGTCATTGAATTTTTTAAAAAGAGCATTTTCTGTCGTTTTGGCACCCCTAGAGCTATCATTAGTGATGGGGGAAAGCATTTTTGCAACTCTTCTTTCAAAAGTCTGTTGAAAAAATATGGTGTCACCCACAAAGTAGCCACCCCATACCATGCTCAAACGAGTGGCCAAGTAGAGGTGTCCAATAGAGAGCTGAAGAGAATTCTAGAAAAAACTGTCAATACTTCAAGGAGAGATTGAAAAACCAAGTTAGATGATGCATTGTGGGCTTATAGGACAGCTTTCAAAACCCCAATAGGCATGACCCCCTATAGGTTGGTTTATGGAAAAACATGCCATCTTCCTTTGGAGTTAGAGTATAAAGCATATTGGGCAACCAAGTTTTTAAATTTCGATATCAAGGATGTTGGAGAGAGCAGATTGTTGCAATTAAATGCATTAGATGAGCTCAGGTACTGGTCCTATGAGAATGCCAAGATGTACAAAGAAAAAACTAAAAAATGGCATGATGAGCATATCTTACCCAAGGAATTTCAACCTGGTCAACTTGTCCTTTTGTTTAACAGCAGACTTAGGTTGTTCCCTGGTAAACTGAGATCCAAATGGACTGGTCCTTTTGCAGTGGAAAGAGTGTTAAAATTAGGGGCTGTGGAAATCAAAAATCCAAAAGATCAATCTACTTTCATCGTGAATGGCCAAAGGCTGAAAAGATACATCTTCCCTGATTTCAATCAGGAAAGAACCTTCACAATCCTATCTGACTGAAACAGAGGCACAAAGTCGAGCTGGGACTATAAATCAGAACTCCTTTGCTTGTTTTTAGAATAGGATTGCATTTTGCATGTTGTTTGGAATTTTTGCATTCTTAGGATTTGCATGAGTAGTTGATTGAATTTTGCATGATTAGGATAGACTTCGGCTAGAAGAAGCTGTTTATTTTCCATAGAACAGAAAACAAAAATAAAAATCCAAAAAATAAAAACCAAAAATCAGTTTGAAACTGGCGCTACCGCGCCATATCTGGCGCTACCGCGCCAAACTGGATTGCAATTCTGAGCCTTCTGTCTGATTCCGGCTTTCCCCTGGGAAAATATGTTTTGGTGCTTGTGCATGAGATAATGTAGAGTGATTTTTGCATGCCATGTCCATTAATATGTACTCAATCTCCATTCATATTGATGACATGATATTTTGCACTCTCATTATGTTTCCCAAGGCAAGATTTCCTCAATGAAAATGTGTGTTTACTGATTCAGAATCTATATCTAACTGATCAATTCTTGTTTCAAATGGAAATTTGCAAAAACACATTCAGGATGCTGAAATATGAAGATCCAATTTGGCGCGACCGCGCCACTGCCTCATTGTGTGTTAACCGACCCAGAAGCCAGAAAAGGAAAATTCCACTGAGAAGCATTCAAAGACAAGCCCCATTCCACTTCAGGAACACCCACACTGATCAGGGAAGTCTTCATCCTACCTCTGATTCTTTTATGCTTTGGGGACAAAGCATGTTTTTAAGTTTGGGGTGGGATATTCTATCTTTATACTTCCAAAAATCTTTGATTTCAAAAATTTTTCACCAGAAATAGACCCGGAGTTGGGAAACATCAGTGGAAACCCTGAGAAAAGAGAAAAACATGATTCATTTTCTGGAAAAATCTCTGGTTTCAATTTGCTTAGTCTTAACAGAAGGAGAATTTTTTCTTTAAAACAGTTTTGAAAAAGTATAAGTGAGCAAGTAGATGTAAACCACTAGAACCAACCTGAGGGAAGCTTGAGGCGAAACAAGAAAGATTTTCAAATATCCTGAAGTGATTTAGGCATTTGTTTCCAATCGTTTGAGCATGTTTCAAGCCACCCACTCTAATGCACAAGATGCATCACTTTTTGTCAAACACCTTGAGCCAACAAAATCCCTATTTTATCTCAAAAACCCACAGTACATGAACCAGCCTTTGTGAAAAACCAACTTGTTTCTTACTGACCTATATCTCTCCAACTTATTGAAGTGTTCTATTAAAATAAGCATGGACAAAAATCTGAAGATAAGGTATTGAGTTGTTTTGAAAAAAAAAAAAAAAAAAAAGAGAAACAAGATGAAGGCTAAGTCAGGAGAAAGGCCACCTTGTGTGTGCACCGGGTCTCGGGCCTCAGCAAGCTTAGGGACTCTGAGTCAACCGGCAAGGTAAGATGGACTCCAGACGAAGCCAAAAGGTTGTGGGTTAGTTAGGAGGAAGGCCACCTCGTGTGTGCACCGGGTATCGGGCCTCAGCAAGCTTAGGGACTCTAAGTCAACCGGCGAGGTAAGCTAGACTTTGAACAAACCCAAGGAAGAGAATATATATGGAAGAGGAAAGAAAAGAAAAAGGGATCAATGCAAGAAAAAAAGTTTGGGGTGGAAAAATATGGGGAAAAATCATAAAAATCCATGCTCAGTAATAATGGAACATGGATATGAGGAGGAGGATGAACCCAATGCTTACAACTTTCATCATACCCATTACCCATGCCCCATTACAACCTAGAAAAGACCTATTGATCAGGATTATGGATTTCTTCAGGTTAGTAGAGAGTAGACTGAGGGTTGGCATATGGTATTTACTGAGACTTCTCACTTGTATGAGGATAATGATCTTAGAAAAATTTAAAGAAAAATTTGAATTCTGTTTTGACTTAAGCAAGGAGAATCATCACTAGGAAAGAAGTAAATCATCCATGCTGAAATCTACAAAAGGGAGTGCCACTGATCCTTTCTCAATCTTTGCATGCTTATCTGGTTGTTTCTCTCAGAATTTGCTTGAGGACGAGCAAAGATCTAAGTTTGGGGTTGTGATAAGTGTCTAAAAGACACAATCTTTGGGCATGTTATTTGATTAAAAAACTTAATTCTGAGTTAATTCCAAGCATAAAATCACCAATTATGACTCAGTTATATGTTTTATGTCTCAGGTACCCAGTGGAAGAAGAAAAACGGGATTTGGAGCAAAAATAGAAGAAAAAGGAGCAAAAGAGGCCAAAAAGAAGAATGGCGCGACCGCACTAAATAAATCCTCAAAAATTCTATTTAATGTTCAAAAATTTCAACGACCCAACGTTCATGAAAGCCAACGATTGGGGAAAGTGAATTGGCGCGACCGCGCCAAAGGAGGGCGCTACCGCGCAAAAGGGAGCTAAAAGCAGAAAGAAAAGTTGCCGTTTTGGGACCAAGCAAATGTCTAAGGACTGGCGCGACCGCACCACCTCTACAGAATTATTCGGCGCGATTGCGCCAAGTGGTTTCCTAACTTAGACGGATATCGGGTAAAGTGGCGCTACCGCGCCAACATTCGGCGCGACCGCGCCGATGACTCAGTTGCTGAGAATACGAAAATCTCGGGAACCTACAATCAAATCAAATCCAAACTTGGGAGAAGCAGTCTCAGATGTCTAAGGAAGGTGCCCACGAAGAGTTTAAGGTAATTTACTTATGTCCAGATGTATTGAATGGTCCAAAAGAAGAAGTTAATCCAAAACAGGAATCTGCTGCCAATGGAAGGAGATAAATCCGAGTTTTGTGAAGACCAGAGAAGGAGTTTCACAATTCCAATTGAAGCCAAACTTGGAACGAAGCTTCCTGATACTACAGAGGATCTTTTCACGAAAAATCAGATCAATCCAAGCCAGGATTCTCAAGTTGCACATCTCCAAAGTGGTGGACCCAAAGCAGAAATTGGCAGCAGAAATTAGGCAACTTCCTCACCTCATATCTCGAGCTTCCCAACTCAGAATGGATTCAAACTTTGTGAGCATGGAAAGGACTACAGAAGGAAAGTACTGATGTAATTTCATCCAATTCTGAGGTCGGGAAGTCATAATTCACACCCCTGGACAGAAGCTAAAATTACAAGTCCTGGACAAAGTTTCAAGTATAAAAAGGGGTCCGAAGCAGAGCTCAAGGCATCCAGTTTCAGTTCGAGTTTCTGTATTTTACTTTCAGTTTTGTATTCAGTTTTTATTTTTAGTTTAGTTGAGAGAGAGAGAAGAAGGACCAGAGGGAGTTCACACGAACTCTAGTCACGTTGAGGAAGAGAGGTGGAGCATTCAGCCAAGGAGCAAGAGGGGTTACGGGAATTCTTCCCAAGGGAGTTTTCTTTACTTATTCTTTCTTAATTCATGGCTGTTGTACTAACCTTTTTGTGTGCTTTCAATTCTAGCATGGAGTAGTCATTTTTAGTTGGGAGTCCATGACTCCCTGGGCATGTAATGAGATTGATACTTATAATTTAATTGGTTTTCAGTTTGGTGCATGAATGAGTTTTCATTGCTGTAATTTCTTGATTCATACTTGCTGTTTAGCTATTTACTGGTTATAAGGTGACGCTGGGCTTAAGGTGAGATATGCTGATAGGAGTTTACAGTCTTTTTGAGTTTATGCACTAGGTAGATCACTAATCCTTGGGTTAATCCTCGACCTTAAAGTAATACCCTGTTGGATTAGTTGATCTGCTTATGACATATGAGCTTCATGTTTATGCTGTCAAGTAGAGTAGATTATACCGGTTAGTTTGCTCTAGAAGATAGAAAAAGGAGATGCCGATGCGGATTGTAGCCATAGTTTTATAAGCTCGTCAGAAACTGATTTCCAAAACTCTTTTCATATTCAATCTCAGAAAGTGTCTAGGGAGGGAATTGGATTCCCAACGTCTTCTCTCATCATTAAATTTCCTCAAAAGATTTTCTCTAACTGTTTTCAGTGCTGGTTTAGTTTAAAACTCTGTGTCAAAACCAGATTCCTCAAACTTTAGATTTTTATTCACAAAGCAAATAACTGTTGGCTTGGTCCTTGTGGGACGATATTCGGACTTGCTTAAAAGTCTATATTACTTTGATTAGTCCTCATGCTAGTGATTAGCTAGAATCGCATTAGGAGGTCGTGAAGTAGAAGAATCCTCGCTGATGGGCAGTTGAGCCGAGCTAGAAGCTCCCTCCTTGGCAACAAGAGATGCCTCTCCACTGCTGGGAGGAAAAGTCACAAGAACCTCCCTCCTCGAAGTCGCATCGACAAGAGGAGACCGACTAGAAACAGGGTGCCAAAACTCATCTGTGACAGTAGCTCTGGCGTCGACGACAAATCCCTCAACTACAGTCTATCCATCCGAAGGCTGAAGAGGCGCTACGCCCTCACCAACGGTCGCCGTCGAGCATTCGACTCTGCAAATTACTAACTCACCGGCAGCAGTCGCAAGAGGTGCTTCTTCTCCGGTCCATCCCAACTGGCGAGTATCCTCTAACTCGGCAAGATCAAACAAATCCTCTTGTCGAAAGACTGGCTGACCTCTAGATGGAGCACGACAATCGCAAGGGTATCAGAAGGCGGGTCAACTGGCTCCTCAACCGCTTGTACCTCAACCTGGTCTATTTACGCAGGGGGCACCACTGGGTCTATAGCAGTTTCTCCGGCTGGCAGAACAATGGACCGGTCGCAACTCTCCGGCTCCGTAGTTCTTCCCTCTGTGACCCAGACAAATGAGTTTTCGAAGGTTGAATGACAGCAATTGGCGCCAGATTAGTTAGCGGCTTACCTAAGCCGGTTCGAAGCCGGTTCTTGAAAGGAGGAACAAAGATAAAGGAATCTGGCTTCGAAGCCGTCAACTTCCTTTTTGCTGTGGTCCTCTTTGGCGAAGTTGGCAAGAGAACCGACCCTTTCCCCTTGTCTTTAGAGACGTCAATGGCCGACAAAGAAAGCACCACCGGTTGAGCATTCTCCTCGGTCGAAGAAGGTTCTCTGATGATGACGCCTTTCGCCGGCGCCGGTTGAGATGGAACTGACAATTTGTCTTTTGCAACCTTCGGTCGAGGCACCCGTTTGTTCGCAGCTTTACTTTGCTTCGCCTTAGCAGGAGCCGAAACCTTAGAATCAGCTCGCGAGTCCTTTCGGCTGTGACCTGTCGCACTCCATCAGCCTGCGCAGGGGGCAAGGCTTTTGCCGGTGCAGGTGCGCTGGTGAACTGCCTCCATACACTCTGGAAACAAAAACAAAGGAGCTGAAAAAAAAAAGAAGGAGAAAAAGGGGAGAAGGAAAACAGAAAAAAAAGGAACGGGAGTCGCTACCTCAAACAGAGGAACAACTGTCTCGAGCCACGACTCCCGAAAGAGAGCTGTAACTCCGAGGTCAAAATCTGGACTCACGAAAGGAGGCACCTCCACGATGCCAAGTGGACAGGCGATCCCAGCTCGGCATAACTCCACAAGCTCATTAACAGAGGTCGCACTTCGCTTGTCGGAGAACAACACGCCTGGTAAGTCTTGGTAGAACCCGAACTGACAAGCAAACTCGCGAGGACTATAAGGCTCCACCACAAGAAGCTCGGGCTGTCGCAAGACCAGAGAGGTCGCATGCAGACAACGAAAATACTCAACTTCTAACCGAGAAGCGAAGGGACCAGCTTTGTCAAGGATTGGACCGGGAGGAAGAGCTTCCGAAGGATACCAGCATTGCACTCCGCCGTGCCAGAACAAAGAACGAGCCTCCTTCTATGTACAGACGCAGACGAGCTCGGGATTTCGGTAGAGCATCATAAGGGGTCTGTCCCCGCCACTCGAGTCGACCTCGTGGACACCGAACCGCTCGCCAAGACATATAAAGACGAACGGCCAAGGAACCCGCCCCGGGGAGGATGCGTTCAGCCCTTGGTAGAGATTTGCCAAGGCTGCCGGCCAAACTATAGCGAGTGTCGTGGGCCATGTAACAGGCCATCTTGAAAATACTTAGCCGCAACATGTTGCCCAGCATCGGTAGCACGAAACGGCAGAGCCACAGTGACAGGAATGCGGCCAAGTATACCTCATCTGCGAGAGCATCGGGTACCTCAAGCTCAGAGAGGGGCTGATTTTGCACGGCCGACTGGTCGCGACTCTGAGAACCAGATAGCTTCTCGCGATCAGCCTATGGATCTTTTGAAGGTTGCACATCCCCCTCTGCTCGAAACCAGAAGGCTGCCCACTCCGACATAGGGACTCCAAAAAATCCCTCCAAATTTGAAACTCTCGGACGACAGAAGATCTAGTAGTATGCAAGGATGAGATACCGCATACTCAAAGGTAGCGACAAAGAACGACTCTGGGTGAAGTCTTCGATCGTCGGAGTAGTTTCATCGTAAATACTCCCTGAGATGGGCAGGCCGCCAAGCCGATGCATATCCCATTGAGAGATCGACAGCTCCCCTTCGCGAGTGAAAATAGTGTTGGTCGACGAGCACCTGACCTCCAAGAAAGAATGGACGACGTTTCTACAGCACCGATATGTAAACATAGAAGCTTGCACCGCATGAGAAAGGTCTGCCGTGGCCAACCGCTCTGAAAAAGTGTGGAGAATAATATCCGCCCGCTCGAAGTAGAAAGGCACAGGGAAGGGGCCAGAGGATACTTGATTAGTGTCCAAAAGACACTTATTTATGCATGAATTATTGATCATAAATTCTTAAATTGAGTTGTTTATTAGCATGAAAATGACATATATAACTCAAATACATGTTTTGTGTCTCAGGTACCAGGTAAAAGAAGGAAATTTGGATTCTGAGGGAAAATGAAGGAAAAAGGAGCAAAATAGAGCCAAAAGGGGAATGGCGCGACCGCGCCGCAAAAATGTACGAAAATTCAAATAAATGGCAAAAATTCCCAACGACTAGTAAGGCTTAGAAGAGGACAATTCGGGAATGTGAAACCGCGCGACCGCGCCCCCAAAAGGCGCTGCCACGAGGAAGATGGCGCTACCAGACAAAGAGTCCAAAGTTCTATTTCGGGAAGTCGGCAAAGATTCTAAGGAGTGGCGCGATCGCACCAATTCGACAGCCAAATATGGCGCTGCCACGCCAGTAAGTATCCTTCCTCAGCACGGACCCGAAGGCCGCCTCCAGACTTAGAAAGAATTCTGCTCCAGTGGCGCGACCGCGTCAAAATCAGAAGTAAATATGGCGCGACCGCGCCGATGACTCAGCAACGTGATTTGCGGAAATCTCGGGATTCTGACTACCTATCAAGCCCAAACTTGGCAGAAGAAGTCCTAATTGTATAAGGAAGGTATCCACGAAGATTTTATGGAATATTGCTCGAGTCTAGGTGTATTGAATGATCAAGAAAGGAGAAGTTCCACACAAAGAAAGAAACTGCTGCCAGAAGGAGAAGTTGAATCCGAAATTTATGAAGAACATATCTGAAGTTCCCGTGTTCCAATTGAAGCCAAATTTGGACTGAAGATTCCTGAGGATATTAAGGATCATATCACGAAAATTCAATCAAGTCCAAGTCGGGGTTCTCAAGTTTCATATCTTCAAAGTGGTGGACCCAGTGCTGGAATTGGCAGCAAAATCAAGCAACTTCTTCACATCATATCTCGAGTTTCCAAACTCAGAATGAACTAAAATTTCGTGGGCAAGGCAAGGACCACAGAAGGAAGGTTCGTATGTAATTTGAGCCAATTCTGAGGTCGGGAAAGTATAATTCATACCCCCGGATAAAGACCAATTTACAAGGCCTGGGCAGCAGAGCAACTATAAATAGAGGTCCGAGGAGGAGAGCTGATCATCGAGTTTTGTAGTGTAGATCTAGTTTTCTGAGTTGTAAATACAGTTTTTAGTTTACTTTCATGTTTTGTAGTTAGCTTAGAGAGGAGAGAAAGTCCATAGGGAGTCTTACACGACCTCTTGGCACTTTAGAGAGAGAAGGAGGAGATTTCAGTCAAGGTGCAAGAGAAGCTAAAGGCAGTCCTTCAAGGGGGTTTCTGTACTTAGTTTATTTTATGTTTATGGCTGTAATTGAATCCGTTTTACTGTGTATTTATTCTATTAGCATGGAGTAGTCTCTCTTTGTTGGAAAAGTCATGAACTCCTAGTTGTTTATGTTTAAATTCTGAATTCTATAGCAATAAAGTACTTTGCTTTTGTTTTAGAATCTGAGTTCATTGCTTATTTCTGATCTGAATTCAATTCTAGAATTTAATGAGGTTCGAATAGAGAAGTTAAATTTCAGTAGAGAGTTGGGTTAGTAATTTGATTCCTGTTTTCTAAAACAACTTGTTTTTCAAACTAGATTATTTCGGTTATGAAGGAGACTAGTTGAAAAGTTATGTGACCTCTATAACTCTTGTTCTGAATAAGAGAGAGTTAATCTTCAAGCTTTTATATTTATGCACTTAGGATTTGAATGTTCCGGTTGAGAAGGAGTTCAAAGAATAAGTGAAAGTTATTTCCTGTATATTGGTAACCAGGTTTTCAAAAGCTAAGTCAAAGTAAAAGTAATTGAGCTATAAAATCAGAGTTTTGCATGTTAACAATTAGGAGGAATTGACATTCTTCCCCAACATCTCATCTACTTAAGTTTTTCCAGTAGTTTAATTCTGTTTTCTTTTCAGTTTTCAAAACCAAAACAATTTCTTCACCTCAATCAATAGAAAAATCTTTACTTAAACTAAGTTCTCATCAAGGTCCCTGTGGGATCGATATCTGGACTCTCTATATTACTTGCTGACCTAGTGCACTTGCTAGACACCCAACAATACTACCTGTAGACTATCCCAAGAGTCAAACCGGTCGCTGTCGATGGAAAGCGTCGGCGCCGTAAAACGAACCAGCTGGTCGTGTGCTGGACTTAACAAAATGTTGCCAATGGTCTGATGTGGAGATGATAAAGCTTCATCAACCCCCAGTAGATAACAAATCTGGTCGTCCTCGTCGACAATAGGTTGACTCCACAGATCATGAACAGCCTTGGTCGAGGGCGCGGTTACGTCACAACCGCCGAAGGCCGACGGTCCCCCGAGAATCAACAACAGTGGCTTTTGTTCCCCATTAGAGTCATGAATGCACAGGCAGTTCCAAAGGGCACGTTTCACGATGGTCCTGATGGCCGAGAGAGTCAGACTGAGGAAGGAGAAAGAAGTTGGCGTAGCAGACATCTGCGACAGAGCAAATAATGTCAGGTACGCATTCGTATCCCTCTTCGTTCAAAAAAAAAAGAGAAAGAGAAATACATCCCCTACGACCAAAGGCAAGGTCGTAAACAAAAAAAAAAGGGAATGAGTCTCCTGCGACCAGAGACGGAGAAGTCGAAGTCGCAAAAAAAAAAAAAAAAAAAAAAAAAAAAATGTAAGTAGAAGAAGAAAAGAGGGGCGACAAAAAAAGACCAGTCGCCAAAGAAAAGTCGGAGAAACAAAAAAAAGAGTAAATACCGGTTGTCTCAGACGACTCGACCAGCAACCCAAATTCCTGTCGAAGCAAAGCTTTTCGCGAGCACAGTTCGAATTGCAGCACTCGGCGACCGAGCCGAGCGCAGACAAGAGCTTCGAGCCCGACAACCAAGTAAGGCACGACCAAAATAAAAAAATAGCACCCAACGACCGAGCCGGATGCTACCAAAATAACAACATTGTGCTTCGGTGACCGAGCCGAGCACAGTCCAAAAGCTTTGCGCCCGACGACAAAGCTGGACGCGACCAAAACAACAACTTCGCACCCGGCGACAGAGCCAAACGCGATCAAAACCAAACTCCAGTGCCCGACGACCGAGCTGGACACAGCCAAATGGAGAATTCAACATCCGACGACTAAGCCAGATGTTTCACATTCAATCCCAGTGCCTGACAACTCAGAAGGACGGGAGCCAAACGTTGCAAAACAAACACACTGTGCCCGGTGACTCGACCGAGCACAGTTCAAAAAATTTTCGCGACCAGAAACGAAGAAGGACGAGACCAAATCCTACACCCGGTGACCGAGCCAATGTGATCAAAATAGAAGCAATGTGCTCGACGACTAGGCCAAACGCAGGAGAGCAGCTTCGCCCCCAACAACAGAGTCGGACGCAACCAAAGACAAAACATCCGTGCCCGATGACCAAGCCGAACGCGACAAAGAAACCATCAAGTGCAATACTCAGTGACCGAGCCGGGTGTTGTGCAGCAAACTCTTGCGACTGGGGACCGAGCTGGACGGAGCCAATCGGAGCTAGTTACGTAACTCCTCTCCAAACAAAAAAAAAAGCAACAAAAAGAAGCAGTCGCATAGAAAAAATGCAAGCGACAAAAAGAAGCAATCACAGAAAAGGTTGCGAGCGACAAAAAATAAGCAGTCACAAAAGAAAAAATGCACTCGGCGACCAAGCCGGCTGCGACCACAGGCAACTAGAACCCGGCGACCACACAATAATCCGCTCCCGGCGACCGACCCAGATGTGACAACAGCACCTGGCGACCAAGCCGGATGTGACAACACAGAAATTCAGCCTCTCGGTGACCCAGCCGGGCTTAGCCGAATCAAAATCTCAGCACCTGGCGACCAAAATAGAAGTTCAATCTCCCGGCGACAGAGGCAGACACAAAACAAGAAGTCTTGCGCTCGGCGACAAAGCCGAGCGTGACCAAAACGGAGTTACAACACCCGACGACCCAGCCGGGTGCGAGCCAAATCAACTTCAGCACCTGGCGACAGAGCCAGGTGCCACACAAAATTATAGTGTTCGAATTTTGGGCCAAACGACGCGCAAAAGGTTGTCTGTCTGTCACATTGACAAATTGACAGACACCTTGAGTGCGCAAAAGGGAAGAAAGGAGAGAAAATTCGAAAAAAAATGAAAAAAGTCATGAAAAGAGATGGAGAGACTGAGGGAGAAGTCGAAAATGAAAGGAGAGAAAAAGAAGAAGAAAGAGGGAGGAAGAGAAGAAGATAGAAAAGAGAGTGGGGACCCCGGCTGACTCGAATTCAGCCAGAGACTGCCAGGAGGAAAGAATTTGCTTACAGTACCTTTAAATTCTGCTTCACGGAGAAGTTCTGACGTAAGCCGAGGCTCGAAGAATACTGTAAAGCCAAATTTGCCGACAGTTCAATCGCAGCAAGTCGCAGTCTCCCAATTCGCAGATTGTCTCCCAAATCATAGTCGCGGACTTTCTCCTCAATCAAAATCGCAGACAGAAGTCTTCCAGAATCGCAGACAAGAAGGAAAGTAACAATTCGCAGTGTCCCGAGTTGCAAATCCAAATTCGCAAACTAGCAGACAGAACCAAATCGCAGACTGTCTCCCATTTTGCAGTCTCCCAATTCGTAGTCTCCAATCGCAGCCAAGTCACAGACAGTCTCCCAGAGCACAGTCATAGAGGTCGGTGCCATATTACTCTCTCACTCTCTCTCTCTCTCTCTCTCTCTGTAATTTGCTCTCTCCGATTAGTGTGTTGGCTATTATATTATTTGATATGCTTATTTGTTTAAATGTGACCAATAATTTATAAGATATTATTTTGAATTATGTATGAAACAGTGTATATTAGTTTTATTTTTATTGATAGATGTGGTTAATTTATTTTTAATCTTCAAAATATTTGGATATTGTTTTGAACTTTATTATTAATTTTATGATAGATTTTTTGAAGCTTAAAAAAGTCTACTAATGTTAGTAGTGTTGGGGATGATGGAGGTAGTAGTCAAAACCTTTCTAATACGACAGAAGTGACACAAACTAAGAAAAGAAGGTTGACTTCAAAGGTGTGGGAAGTTTTTTATAGGATTGTAAGTGAAGATAAGAAAATTATAGCAATATGTAAATATTTCAAGACAAAATTTTTAGCTGATTCTTCTAGTGGCACTAGTCATTTGACTTACCATATGAAAAGGTGTGTTTCTTATAAGAAAACCTTGAAACCAGTTCCTTAAGTTAGTCAAATGTTTTTGAGTATTAGTGAAAAGAACAAAGAAGGGGAAGCTCAGTTGGAAAATTTTAAGTTTGATCAAGATTCTAGTCGATATTGTCTTGCAAGAATGATCATTCTCCATGAATACCCATTTTTCATAGTCAACCATGTGGGTTTTAGAGAGTATTCCCGTAGCCTTAACCCCTCATTCAAGATGGTTTTCAGAAATAATATGAAAAGGGAATGCATGAGAATATATAATAGTGAAAAGGAAAAGTTGTACACTTCTTTGGATGGAATCTCATCTAGATTGAGCTTGACTACAGATATGTGGACTTCTGTGCAAAATAAAGGGTACTTATATTTGATAGCTCATTTTATTGATGATTCTTGGAAATTAAGAAAGTAGATCATTAATTTTGCATATGTGTCATGTCCACACACTGGGGTTGCTATTTATTATACAATTTATAAAAAATTGCTCACTTGGAATGTGGATTCAAAGATTATGTGTATTGTTTTGGATAATTGTTCTATTAATGATGTGGTTGGTAGAGAGTTGATAAAAAAACTCAATGAGAGGAGTAGACTTGTTTTAAATGGTTTTTTTTTTCATATGAGATGTGCTGCACATATTTTAAATTTAGTTGTGCAAGATGGAATTCAAGAAATTGGGCATGTGGTTGAGAATGTGAGAGAATGTGTGAAATATTTGCAAAATTCAATTGCAAGGAAAGAAAGGTTTGATGAAGTGGTAACACAAGTTCGAGGGCTACAAAAGCAATTGGTTTTAGATGTCCCTACTCCATGGAACTCTACTTATTTTATGTTGTCAACAGCATTAGAGTTGAAAGACGCATTCATTCATATGGGTGATCGGGACAAAAGTTTTCCATATCTGCTTACTTCAGAAGATTGGCAAAATGTATCAGTTATTTGTTCTTGTTTGCAAGTTTTTCAGGATGCTACACTTATGTTCTCTTACAATAAAGAGCCAACAACTCGTCTTTTGTTTGTTAAGGTTTGTTCAATACATTTGAAATTGAAGAGATGGTGTGCAAGTAATGTTTCATCCATTGCAGCAATGGGAAAGAAAATGATGGTGAAGTCAGAAAAATATTGGGGGTCAGCAAATAAGTTGTTAGCAATTGCACATATTTTAGAACCTCGTTTCAAGATGAATTCACTTAGGTATTTCTTCCCTAAACTTTATGGTGATGCGGCTGAATTGCATAGTCTTGAAGTTAAGAATCTCCTTGAGGAACTTTATAAAGAGTACTATGAGAGGTATTAAACGATGTCATATGGGTCTCAAGGTGGTGGAACATCTACATATGAAGGGTCAAACTTTGGTGGTACAAATAATGATGAATGTGAAATGGAAGGCTACAACAAATTTATTTTGAATGTAACACGTTCACATGTGAAACTAGATTTAGAGACATATTTGGATGAAGAATGTCTTCCAGTGCCTCTTCATAATTCTACTAATATTTTAGAGTGGTGGAACCATAACAAGTACAAATATCCCGTCATGAGTCTCATAGCTCGTGATACTTTAGTCATTCCTATGTCCACAGTGGCATCTGAAGTAGCGTTTAGTAGTGGTGGTAGAGTTTTAGATCAATATCGGTCTTCATTGGCATAAGAAACTGTGGAAGCATGTTCTTTTCCTTTTTTGTTTCTAGAAGCAATAGAGGAGGACTTTTTTGCTACATTATATTCTAAACTTTGTTTAGAAAATGAAGAACAAGGCCCATCATCAAGTGGCGTTAGTGAGACATTTGAGGTATGATTATTCGTTATGTATAAGTTTTTATTGTTCAAATGAATTGCTCTTTTTAATTAATCATTAGTTCTTATAATCTTATATGATGTGTTTTGTCATTCTGTAGTCTTTTTCAGAGTAGAACTTCTTGTGGATTGGATGGAATCAAGAGAGAACGAGAGTTGTGAAAGGACTAGTGGATATTTGCCCTTAGACTTTGTGTGAATGTTATTTTCAGATATTTGTGTGTGGGATGTTTATGTGAGATATTATATTTAGATAAACTTAATATAATTGATGTTATTTTTAGATAATATGTGTGTTGTACACTTGTTTTAGTTATTTTTAGATAAACTTAAGAATTGGGATGTAATTTTCATATGATTTTAAATTTTTTATGTTTTTAAATATTTAATTTAATAGACTTCTAATAATTTTATTAGTATTAGTGTTATTCAAATATTACTTTAGAAGTTATTTTTTTTATAATTTTATTGATACTATTTTATTTGTACAAATTATAGGTTTTTTGTAATTCTTTTATTTATAAGGGTTAGATAATTAAATCTATTAAAATATTATTTATCCATTTATTTACCTGATTACCCACGGATAATCGGGTAAGAAATTCGAGTGACGGAATAAGAGATTTTTGTTCGGGCGAAACGGGAGACAAAACACAAGTAGGGTAATCGAAACTGGTAATGAAATAACCCTTACCCGTTTCAATTATTACCCGCTTACACCCCTAAAGGCTAGGTTTATAAAAGGATTGGGCTAATAAAAAGACTAGGCTAATCAAAAGGTTGGGCTTATAAAAGGGTTGGGCTTATAAAGGGGCTAGGCTTATAAAAGGGCTGAGCTCTTAAAACGGTCGGGCTTATAAAAGCCAGCCTTATAAAATGGGTGGCTTGAAAACGGGCCGGGCTTATAAAAGGGTCGAGCTTATAAAAGGGCCGGTCTTATAAAAGGGTTGGGCTTATAAAAGGGCAGGGCTTATAAAAGGGTTGGGCTTATAAAAAAGTTGGGCTTATAAAAGGGTTGGGCTTATAAAAAAGTTGGGCTTATAATATAAAAGGGTTGGGCTTATAAAAAAGTTTGGCTTGTAAAAGGGCTGGGTATATAAAAGTATAAAAGTGTTGGGCTTATAAAAGTATAAAAGCGTCGGGCTGATAAAAGGGCCAAGTCTTACAAAAGGGCAGAGGTTTTAAAAGGGTTAGGCTTGTAAAAGGGCAAGGCGTATAAAATGGTGTGGCTTATAAAAGGGTCTGGCTTATAAAAAAGTTGGGCTCATAAAAGAGTTGGGCTAATAAATGGGCTGGGCTAATAAATGGGCTGGGCTAATAAAAGGGCTGAGCTAATAAAAGTGCAGTGCTTAAAAAAAGACCGGGCGTATAAAAGGGCTGGGCGTATATTATTGATGGGTTTTTTGGGCTTATAAAAGAGCTGGGCTTTTAATTGGATTGGGCTTATAAAATAGTTGGGCTTGTTTTGGGGTCGGGCTTATAAATGGTCTGGGGTTATAAAAGGGTCGGGCTTTAAGAGGGGCGGGTTTTTAGTGGGGCTGGATTTTTAAATGGGCTGATCTTGTAATAGGGCTGGGCTTTTTAATGGGCTCTTATAATATGAAAGGATTTTCTTTAGTATGGGCTTATATATGTACTGGGCTTTAAATTGGGCTGGGCTTTTAACAGGGCTGCGTAAATTAAAGGGCTGGGCTAAGGGCTGGGCTATGAAAATTGCTGGGCTAAAAAGGGTTCCCCTTCATTAATATTCGTGTAATCGCGTGACCACTCATATTGATTAAGTCAGTGCTTATCTGATGTTAATTTTTGGTAACCCGTAATTAATTTAAGCTAAAATTTTAAGTAGCCAGCAGGGACAGGCCCTTCTTTACAAATTACATATATGTGTGTCCCGTGGTAATGAACCAACCGTTGGTATTTCACAAGGGAAAGTTGATTGGCAGCCTCCGAGTCTGCTTGGGAGTCCTACCGCACTGGTGCATACAAGAGCGAGCGGAACGAAGGAGAGGCTATTCATCGTTGGAAAGAGCAATGGAGGAGGTGGTAGATGAAGGAATTGATCGGATGGTCGATTCGAAAGATTTACAACAACAAAGCAAAGCCCTTGATAAGCTCACCGACCATGTGGAGGACAGACAACTCAACTCCCTCAGAGTCCAAGAGGTTAGTCTACCCTTTTTCCTGGTTGTATCAAAATGCAGAGGAGATAGCCTTATTATTAGATGACAACTTCTGTGAATGCACTATTCCGTTGTCTGATTTTAATTGGTACCGATTATGTTATCTTCTAGTTGCGCCGTTGGTTTCGTTATTATGAGTTGTGCGGAGAACATGGGCAAGGAGTTGAGCTCATATGTTCGTGTACTTTTGGTTTCCTTACATTAGGACTCTGAGATTCGTCCCTCTGAAGGACGTGTTGGCAAAACGATGGTTTTTCTTTGGTTTTGTCAAAGAAACATTCCTATGTATTGGAGGATGCTCATAATTATGTTGGACAGTTTTAAGTAGTTTTCAGCTAACTGGTTGTCGACGCCATGGTCTTCATTGGATATGTAGGTGGCCCATCTGGATGACTACTGTTTTTTCAATACTTGCTTTGTATTTGTGGCGTATTTTTAAGGTTTTGATAATCCGCAGGAGATGCTTGTATTTCTAATTTACATGGTCTAGACTGTGTTTTTCTTTTGACAAGGGTGTCAGTTTTTCCAGAATCCTTATCTTGCTTTTGATTGTAGGCAATGGCGTCGATTGCTGCAAAGTCAGAAGCTGACTGGAATGCTATGAGAATGAGGTGAGTTTTTGTTATGAAAAGACGGTCTTACTAATTGGAACATATTAGGTCATTAGAAAAAACATATATGATATTTTTGTCAATTAACATGAAGTTCTTAATGTAGATTTTCCAGGGTATGTATTGGTGTTTACAGTTAATATAGTTATTAACATAATTGATATTTTGTTTACGGCTCTGGGTTGGACCTTTGGCTCAATTGGTTCTGGGTTCAAGTATTTCTATTGTTGAAGGTTTGGCACATAACAAAGAATTAAAGTGTTTACAAGTTTTTCTTGACTAGGATGACCAGAATACTTAGTTAGCTTTGTCATGATTTCAGTGTTTGTCCATATGTTTCAGTTGTGAACCTTTATAACCTAAAGAGAACTATTTTCTGTCTCAAGTTAACATTTGTAATGATAACTTTTTTTATAGACCCTAAGTTTCATTTCATGTTATGCATTTGCTGATATTTCTTACCTAGCTTCAGTTTTTCAAATTTCTTCCCAAACATTTGTCCGTGCCCTTTCCCTTCCATGATCGCAGAAGAACTGTGAATGAGAGTCTCTCCGCATCTGTAGCATCTTTTGGGAAATAAAGGATATGTCTTGTGTTGTAAGGATTACTAGATGAGAAGCTATCTTAAACTGACTTAAATGATCTTCCTATTCCTCCTGAGATAAAAATAGTCTTGTGGTTTAGGCAATTGATCTTTCACCTCATCCCTGCCTGAACCTTCTCACTATTCCATTTCTAATCTTTCCATCATCTGTAGGACCTAGTAATGTATGTCTGACAAGATGCAGTGAGGGCAAGAAGCGTATATCTGTGTCCATCCTTCCTTTTCATAGATTCCTGTGGATATTCTTTGATGAATTCTCCAATTTAACGAAACTTATTTAGTCTATATTCTGTTAAAGATATATGCCAGGTGTAGTCAAAGGTGACCATAGGGTCGTGGTGGGGAAGAGCTACCCATGTAGCTCTGTTCTTCATGCAGATAATGTAATGAAACAACATGTTTAAGAATCGTTTTCCGAGGATAAATCTTAAAAAAATAAACACTTTGTTCTTCTTCAACAGTGTCCAGTTTCTATTGCTGTAAGATTGACCCACTTTCACTATTCTAAAAAAGGACAGAAGAAAGATCCACCTAATTTGCATCTTTTTTAAATGGTTTTGCATTTTCATATGATCTTTCTTTAATTTTCATTTTGGCTGTTTGAGGTACATCCTGATTTTAAAAAGCCTGTGGAATCATGGTTCATCAAATTTATATTGCAAATTTAAATTTAGTCTAAAAAAATTCTTCGAGTCATTTGTCAAAAATTAGGTTTTTTATGAATAAACTTAGGTTGATTCCATCCTTCAACTGTGGTAGTTCAATCTTATAAAATACTTCTAACACATGCTATGTTTTCATGTGTATTATCCGAGTTATATCAACATTTGAGACCTTTTTCTTGCAGCCAAAATTTTAAAAGCTTAATCTTGGAGTTTGGCCAAAAGCAAACTTCCGATTTGGGCTGTGCAACCTCTGAGTTAGGTCTAATCCACATAAAATAAAGATCAGAGCTTTAATTGGCTTTGGAATTGATACCTTTCCACAATGAGATACACAGATGACTAAAAGTTGAATATTCAACTTTCAGTGGATGGAGGAGGATCAAGAACACTCTTCACTTTATATTGAAGTTTCCTTAAAATAGTATTCAGATTGTTGTAGACTTCTTCCAGGATTACTCTTCTAGATGGTAATGCACTTGTAGGCATAGTGTGGCCTTTACCTAGAGCCGTTATTCTATTGATAGATCATTTTTGCATAACTAACAGAGGAGAAAATGATGGCATTATCATTTCTCTCATTTTTTTGCCTATAGAAGACTTTCCTGTACATCTGTTGATTGACTTTATGTTAAATACTACCGTATGGAAGGCCTCCTTAAGAGTAAACAGGTTAACAATCCTGTAAGATAGTTGCAAGTATTTTGTTGAATTTTTTCCAGTTTTCTTCTCTTCTTTTCTAAGTTTGGTTCAACTTGTCTTCAACTGTTTATGCTATTGTATTAAGGTGTTTTCAAAGCAAATGTGTTTAAAATTTATAGATAAGCAAGTCCTTGGAAATTAACAGTAAGGCAGGGCCTCAATGAGGAACTGCAGTAACAACCAATCAATTCAATTTGCGTATAATTATTTCAAAATCCCATTAGATTTGTATATATTATTGAAAATACAATCTACTGAAGTGTATACGCATGGAGATGGCTTAGGACAAGTCCCATAGAAGATTGAAAAGGACAATTTGCTATTTGAGGGGAATCAGGAAATTTAAATCTAATGGCGGACAATTTATTGCTGCAGAGAAAAAGAACTGGCTGCGGTCAAGATCAACCCTGCCGATGTTGACATAATAGCAAATGAACTTGAGGTCAGTTCTGCACCACTTATCTCCTTTATTTTATCACTTCTCAGTGTCATCCTCTTAAAATTTGTCTTTTCATATCAAGCAGCTGGACAAAAAGGTCGCTGAGAGAACATTACGTGAACACAAAGGTGATGCTGTTGCTGCTGTCCGCCACTTACTTCGCTAACTGGTTATAATCTGGTTGTCACGCATGAACCAAATATTTTAGGATTCCCTAGATGTTTCGGCATGGTTGCCCCATAGCAGTACGAGATTATGATTTCAACAACTTGAGGTCTTTCTGTATGTGCTACTATACAGAAAGTTAAGATTTTGTACCAGTTTGTAGCCAGAGTACTTATTATTTTCTCTGCAACGAATACCCCACGAACCTAATATTGCAGCCTCGTTTATATATGAAAGTGGGAAGGGAAAAGTGATGCTGCTACAGCAAACTCTTAAACTGGTCTTTATACAGCTTTGGAAACAACAATTTTCTTACAATTGCAGTACAGACGGGGACGAATCTATCACAATATAAACAAACAGTAACAAGCAAATCCAGTTGATGATAGAGCTAAAGCTAAACCCATTATGAGAGAAAAAAGGAAAAACCAAAAAAAGAATAATTTTGTACACATTGATGTTGCTGGCAGCAGAACTGGAATGTGGTAAATGTATTTCTAAGGATACGTCTGAGGCATATTTATGATTTAACCCCTGCTCAAGTTTCTTCAAACTCAAGGAAAGTGTACCATGCGCCTGGTCCAATAAAAATGCAACTTAATTGGACCTCTCTAACCGATTACTAAGTAACGAACTCGTTTATAATCAACTATAAGCTGCCTTCTGGGGGGTATTGTCTCCTTGAACAGACCGGACTGTTTGAGCCTGAAGTGTGTACTGTTTCTGCAGATCTTTGAACTTCTCTAGCAATTCTTGGAATGTAGGCCGGCAGTTCGGATCACTGTTGACATCCAAAACACATTCAGATTCTTTACTAAGAAACAACAGCCCTGAATTAACTACCACTAATAAAATGACATTGTACCTGTGCCAACAGCTTTGTATTATTGATGCCCATCGCGGATCCAAGTCCGATGGGACTTCCAGGCGTTGATGCATGAACCCAACAGCTCCAATCACCTGGGTAAGTTACCAGTGGTTGAGAAGTTGGGAGTCTGGACTGGTTAATAGTCTATACTGAATATGATATGAAACGTGATGGAAAATAATTCTCATGAGGAGCCAACCTGCATTGAATTTAGATTCTCCCAAGGAATTTTTTCTGTGACAAGCTCCCATAGAATCACTCCGAAGCTGTAGATATCAGACCTATTTGCAATCACAATAAAAAATAACTTTCTCAACTCTAGCACCAAACAAGAAATGTAGCTGATTTACATGGCAAGCTGGCATGTCAAATAAAATAACCTACTTCTCATCTGAAGGCTCGTTACGAAGAACTTCCGGTGCCATCCATTGAGGCTAGAAGAGGATATATTTAATGTGACAAGTACATGATCAGATGTTAGTCAAGTATACATACAGAATAATAACATGATACAGAACAAATTAGAGAGTATCGAGAAGGAAAATTGCAACAGAGACAGTCAGCTAAAGAGACATCTTTTGCATACCGTTCCTTTTCCAGTCTTTGTAGTCAAATATGTTTCACGCTTCAGACGTGACAGACCAAAATCTCCAACCTGCAAAGAGATTCCAGAAAATTGTGGGACAAGACAACCACATTACATAAAAGGACTAATGGAAGATATCAGACCTTCACAGTCCAATTCTTGTCAACCAGAAGATTTGAAGACTTCAGGTCACGATGGATGATAGGTGGGTTGCAGTGATGAAGATAATTCATGCCCCGAGCCTGCAACGGATATTAATGTGATCAAGACTTCATGAAGCATTAGCCAAATTATGTGTTTGATAAAGGTACATAATCACTAAACGATTCATACAATATCTAATGCCATATGAACACGCCGTCTCCAATCCAATCTTGATGTGTTTCTTTGCAACAATCTAAACAGGCTTCCTCTGAAAGAGATAGATGTAAATCACATAAATAGGACCGAGATATTAATTCAAACAGTATTCCAAAAATACAACAATGAAAACACTTCAATATAGTTCATATCAGTTGGCACAAATAAATGCAAAGTACATCTCAATGACCACATAAATGCTTTCTTGCCAATGAGAAAAACCTTGGGAGAAACTCTGTGACAATGCAAAGACGCTGAGGAGAAGTGACAGCACCCATAAAAAGTAAGACATTTGGATGTCGTAACCTCTTCATAAGTGAGACCTTCAGAAACAAAAACAACTTCAACAGTCATAAACTACAGGTCACACAAAACTAAATGACAAATCATAATATTCATTGTGCAACTAAATGTCAGAAAGACCATGGGCTTTGATTTCTCAAAGCAATCATGGCCCAGTCTTAACTGCTGTGATTTCACCAGAGAGATTGCTAGCACAAATGTGTTAATATGTCATAGCTTTTATCCAACACTAGATGTCCATTAAGGAAAGAAATAGTCAATGTAAACATAGTTCAAACATCACCTCTTGTCTGAAGGATAGTACAACTTCCTCTGAATATTCTTGCTTGGAGAATACCTTAACTGCAACATCCTGCAAGAAAAGAGAACAAATTCAAAATACAAAGTTATAAGTTCCAGCAAAATTACCACCACTTATATGTCATAATACACAAGTTAAACCAAGCTCATCCAACAGTACACAAGTAAAATAATTTTTAAAAAAGAAAATATAAGCTTACCGAGCCATACCAGAGACCATGATACACAGTTCCACAAGAACCTACAGCAACACAGAAGACAATAAAAATCATACAACACATCTAAGCATAATCCAACAGATTATCCTAGAACAGCAAACTGGGCAGCATTTAATCTCCTGTAGTAGTAAGGCTTAGGGGTAGAACCTAAGAGGGAGGGAGGGGAGCTGTTTAACAACCGAAAGTGGAAATCCGTGTTGCTTTACTCCATTCATTATTAACCCATCTTAATTCAAAAATTACATCTCCCCTTTCCCAGTTGTTAGTCTGGAGATAACATTAGAGAAAAAAGGAGGGAGAGCAAGAACTTTACATATTGCACCACAATCACCAAATTATTAACGCCTTTTTCATCCACCAGATTAGTAAATCATCACCGGATCAAATTTCATGACTTCCAATAAACACTCAAATGTAACAAAGCATAATGATTGTTTTGTTAGAAAGGTCCAAAAGAATTTTCCACAAAATTAAAAAGCACATCAATTAATCAATTAGTCTTGACAGAGTGTAAACACTGGGCATGATCCCCACTAGAATGAAGCATAGAAAATTGATCCATGTCTGATCAGGTAGTGGGTCAGCTAAATTTTTCATGACCAAAATCAACAAGAGAGAGATTGCTCTAAAACAAATGAACTAACCACTTCCTCTATGTAAATCATGTTTTAACCACTACTGACCAAAGCGATAGTATTTTGATTTAAGCCATTTATGTAGAAGATACCTTGTCCAATCTGTTCTCCTATTGTCAGGTCTTCCCACAAAATTTCATAATCAAGAGAGTCAGTTTCCATGTCCAGTCTATGGATAGCACTGCTGCTAGTACTTCCGCAGCTGCTCACACTGCTGGTGCTATTAACATTGAATGAAGAGGACCATGACCCTGAAGCCTCATTATTAGCTGGCCGGTTCGTTTCAACAACTTGGTGCTCTGATCTCAGACTAGATTCAGAAGGTTTCAAATGGCTGAGGTTATTCTCTTGATCAACATTCAACCAGGGCCAAGCAAAATGGGGTCCATCCCGGTCATTTCCTTTCCAAGGCCAAGAGAGTCCCTTCCTGACCATCCAAGCCTCAGCTTTTGAACTAATGATTTTGTGGATTCCAGAAGCCCTTACTTCACCATCTCCTGAGGCTCCCTCAGTACATTTTACAGGAGACTTCTCCTCCTGAAGACTGGGAGATGGCATGGAAAAGTGGGAGGCTGGAACCTCTCCCCGAGGTGTACTAGCTCCACTTGAGTTTGCATCTTCCCTATGGTCTGAGAGATTGGCATCATGATCTGAGTGGTGGCCTTCTCCACTAACACTTTCCATGCTGCTATCATTTGTTCGTATCCGCGAGCGCACCTTATTTGTAACCTTGGATGCCTGTTTTATTCAGCCTCAACTGTTAACGGAAAATAGACAAGCATTCTCTTCCAAACTATAAATATTTTCTATATAGATCACAATGTCAAATAGATTAAATCCTATACTTCTTACAGGTAGCTGCACTTTGCATGTAGTGTTGAAAAAACCTGCCTTTTTGTTTGTATGTGTGAGTGAGGCGCAATAATTATCTTACCAGGTTCGATAACTTGGATGCAATTGCAACTTGGAGAGGTTGCTGAGAGTCAATTCCCAATTTACTAATAGGACTGCTTCGTGATCGATGAAAGCCAAAATCTGAATCTGAGAACTTCCCGCTAGTAGGAGGAAAATGAGTCTCCTGAAAAGGACGTGAGTCATTTGACACACAAATTATGCCAATCAGATTACCACTGTCATCCTTAAAAGGAGTGTTGGTTGCAATTGCTAGGAACCTCTCCCCAGATTTATTTTTTACTGGACATTGGCCAGTCCAGCTCTCGCCCATCATTACCCGGCATATTATATTATTAACCAACTCACTGTCATGGGCATCAATCAACAGCTCCATGGCATCCTGACCAAGGGCTTCTGATTCAGAATATCCATAAAGGAGTTCTGCAGAGCGGTTCCTACAAAATCATATATTTAAGATAAAACAGTAAGCTAAACTCAAATAGCAGAAGCAAGAAGATCAAATCAGGTGAGACTTGAAAAATGGTAACATGTGTCCATAACAAAAAAAAGAGGTAACATAAGATAGATGAAAGCATAGGTAATCAGATGACTATTTAATGTTTCATATGAAGCATTGCCATGATCTACCAGATTGATCTTAGCTTAGTTCGGAAAATTGAGATAGTTGTGGTAGTCTCCATAGGGCAACATGCTACAGGGCCTGGGTCAGGAATCCCCTAAGTTAGTTTCAGTAATTCATAGACATACTGAAATGGGTAAATTTGAAGATGGAAATTGGATTTTGATTCTTCGTAAATTCATAACTTCCTACATCTTGGCAGCTCTCCGAATTTCTTAAAGAAAACAAGTTATGCTACATTGTAACACAGGTTTGACTAGGTTCTATATACCAGCTATTCATTGCTTCCACAAGTACCAATTCAGAACTGCCACTCGAATAATACTTCAGGTCTAAATAGGCCAACCAATAGCATCTCCGTGTTCAATTAAGAAACTGAACTGACGGTATCAGTGTACATGGACTTTACAAGCTAAGAGCTTTAATTTCCTTTCTTGGAACAGAGATTTCACTGTAGAGGACCTCGTGGTCACAGTTCAAAATCAATTCACTCCAGAGGACAGACCATTCATACCATTCATATACCCAACGCAGCAGGGTAGAGCACTAGCAAGCAGAAATGCTGCATAAATCCAATTGACAATTTAAAGGATAGTAATGCAAAGAAGAAGAGCTTATAAGAAGAAGAGCCTGTAAGAACACAACGAAAAAGAGGGGATAACAAGCTTGAAGTTGACTTCGTTTATCCCACCTCTACATTCCGAGAAAGAAGGAAGAACCAAAATAAGTTAAATTTCGAACTGACCAATATATAATCCGGCAATCAAGATCAAGTATATGCACCGACTGCCCCATAGATTGCAATATATTCAAATATTGCCGGTCCGTAAACTGGCCGGCGGCTGGCCTAGCGTCGCCGCACCCTCTGGCTTCGCCACTTCTACTCTCCCGCTGCAGCGGCGAGGCGTGCCTGAAAGACAAGGAACCTCTCCTCCAGGCGGCAGGGCCCGCATCAAAGCCACCAGTCTTTCTTCTGGCGGCGCTAAGTCTCGAACGCTGCGGCGAGACGGAGTGAGAGCGCTGGTGCGCTCTGTTCTCATTCCCCCGCTCCAGCATAAGCTTCGACATTTCCTGCTTCAGAACCGCATGACCCGCTTCGAGTTCCTGGATTTTCTTCAGCAGCTCTTCCGCCGGAGCCTCCATAGCAAATCCCCAATACCCAGAATCCAGAAACGGGAAGTCAGACGGGACTCTCAGAGAGGAAGAGTTACCATGACTCAATGTCTTCGACTTTTCATCACTAAGAGGGGGTGCTTGCCTTCTGTTTTGATCTTCTTAATTTTCTTGTTTTTTTTTCCGTCTTTCTTTTATTGGGTTCTCCGTTAATCCTCCTTGCGTCTGAATCTCTCGTCTTCTCATCCACAGTCCACTGCCTGCATACTTTATGGGGAGCGATGGGTCAGTTGTTTCTTGTCTGGATTTTCATAAGCCTCTCTCACCTTTTCCCGTAAAGGCTCTCCACTTCCCACGAATTTTAATGGTGCGGTCTTTTTCTTTTTTTTATCATTATTCCTTTTCTTACATGACAGGCTTCAACCAAAATTCTCTCTCCATTTCCCAATGAGATCAGATGAACTTACCGCCTGGCTCCATTCATACATCACATCCCAGTTCTCAATTTCTCAAATCCCACTCTTGACTAATCTAAATTCTAATCTACCCAGCACGTCATTTCATTTATCACTCAAGCTGTAACATAATAAAATTAGCCGTACTCGTTCCTCGCTTGTTCGCTCCAATGGCGGATTACTGGGACCAAGACCAACAGCGATCGAAGCATCCGGTAAACTCCAAGAAAGTACTCGAATATTCTGAGGCGGGCGATCGTCACGGCGAGTTAATTTATAATACAACTTCCGAGTTCTGAATTCTGATCGATATAAAATAAAAAAGGAATTAAGAAAATGTCTAAGTTTATTATAACCACGCATCTCTGAGTTCCAGCACTCAATTATTGTAATTCCAGAAATGGTCCGTTGCACCCTCAGCATATCGCGAAGCGATTATGTGTATTTGCTTCTTCGAAGAGTATTCTCAATCCCCACACTCAAGAAGCGGATGAGGTGGTTACCCTTCCAGTTACAGAAACTAGGGAAGGTGCAGAGAACTTCTTTAAAATCGTCACGTAAAGTCGTGCTTACTGCTCCATTTTCCTCCATTTTCTCGAGTCTTTCTGCTTAATCTTTTACTTTTTTTTCCCGACGTAGTCTACTTTTGGTCTTCGTCATTTAGCAGCGAAAGACGTGGATCGAGAACCCCAAAAAAAAAAAAAAAAAAAGTCTCTCGTCCTCGCTGACCCTGTCGCCTCTCCCGTGGGGCCGCCGTGAACGCAACCATGGCGGCCATAATGTGAAACATTGCACGCTTCATCCATGCGGGCATCGCAGAGAGGAGGACAGCAGAGCCACTCCATTGAAAAGGGGAGGAAAAAATTCGCAAAAAACCCACTTTTGTGGATTGAAATGCTGCTTTTTTCCCCTGCTTCTCGTTTCGACGTTTCCGCTACGAGCTAGCGAGTGGAAGCATCAAAGCATGATGTGATGACAGTAACAGGAACCAAACTCGATTTGAACGAGCCGATGATGATAAAAAGGAAAAATTAAAGACGCGGACTAGTGACATGCACGTAGAAACCACGTTGTCGTCGAGGCCATGAATCATTTTTGGTCAAGGCCGGGAATAATTTCGAAGATCAAATTCTATTTCTGCTTTAGAACTTACAAGGAAAATTTAACGAAGACTCTGCTAAAGTAAACTACTATATATTATATACTAAAACATTAAAGTCAGAGTTAAAATCAATGTTTTAAAATCTGAGCCGGCCATCAAACCGGGTTTACGTCTGGTTGAACCCGGTTAGACATGTTGGACCAATGATTCAAAAGAAAAAGACAAAAAATAATGTTGGTTATAGTTGTATGCACAAAAATGTGCATGGCCCAAATTCAACAAGTCCAGGAGTCCACTAATCCAGCAAACAAGGTTCGTGGACAGGCCTCGACGATTCTCAAAGTCATCCGACACAGCCCATCGCCAGAGCCACCCATCTCATCGCATTATCGACACGGTGAGTCATCTTACATCCATCATCGACTCAATGAGTCATCGTCTAGTCAGCAACGACTCGGTGAGTCATCACCACATCAGCATGAGTCAGCATACAGTCACCTACCTCAAATGTGGAGATAAAAACCCAGAAAAAGGGACACGATCCTCATTCAAGGGATCTCAACAGAGGAGCTCCTAGTCCTCCTCCAATCTCAACTTCAAACAGCAGCGAAGGGGATCGTGATCCCCTTTCCCGTGCAAAATTCCTCAACAACTACATGTGGCTACAAAAGACTAGAAGTTCCCCGTCCCGGGGTTGGAAATTTTGAAGATCGGCATGACCTTCTTGCCAAGAAGAAAATACACTCGCGGAAGCACTAAAACCAGAGAAGTTCAGCCACTCATAGTTCGTCGTCCAACAGTTCAACCGGAGCAGCTCTACACGTTCGCCGGAACGTCACAAGTCGAAACACACGAAACACAAATACTTCCGTCCGACTGACCAAAGCCACACCAGATCGTGCACACTCGTTCCCAAAACTCAACTTCGACGTTTGATAAGTGTCCAAAAGACACTTATTTATGCATGATTTAATGAGCATAAACTTCTATTTTGAGTTAATTATTAGCAAGAAAATGAATTATATAACTCAAATTCATGTTTTGTGTCTCAGGTGCCTGATAGAAGAAGAAAATCTGAATTCTGAGGAAAAAAGAAGGAAAAAGGAGCAAAATAAGTAAAAAAGGGAATGGCGCGACCGCGCCGATTTTGGCGCTACCGCGCCGATTTTGGCGCTACCGCGCCGATTTTGGCGCTACCGCGCCGGTAAAATGTTCGAAAATTCAAAGAAATCCAGAAAATTCCCAACGGGTAGTAAGGCTGAAAGGAGGACAGTTCGTGAAAGTGAAATGGCGCGACCGCGCCCCACGAGGGCGCTACAGCGCCATGAAGATGGCGCTACCAGTGGCACTGTCGCGCTGCTCTGTTTCCATACAAAGATGCCAAGTTCTATTTTGGGAAGTCGGCAAAGTGTCTAAGGAGTGGCGCGACCGCTGGCCAGTTCGACATCATAAAGTGGCGCGACCGCGCCATGAAGAATCCTTCCTCATATAGGACCCGAAGGCCGTGCTCCAGACTTAGACAGAATTTCTGCTCCAGTGGCGCGACCACGCCAAAACAAAGAACAATTCGGCGGCGACAGCGGCTGCCGACTGCCGTGACTTGCAGAAATCTCGGGATTCTGACTACCAATCAAGCCCAGACTTGGAAGAAGAAGTCCTAATTGGCTAAGGAAGGTATCCACGAAGATTTTATGATATATTTCCAGAGTCTAGGTGCATTGAATGGTCAAGAGGAGAAGTCAAAGACAAAGAAGGAAACTACTGCCAAAAAGGAAAGTACAAGTCCGAGATTGAATAGACCATATCTGGAGATTCCGACTTCCAATTGGATCCAAATTTGGACCACAGCTTCCTGAGAGGATTGAGAATCATGACACGGAAAATCAGGCCAATCCAAGTCGGGGTTGTGGAGTTTTATATTTTCAAAGTGGTGGACCCAGTGCAGGAATTGGCAGCAGAACCAGTTCAACTTCTCAAGGAGATATCTCAAGTTTCCCAATTCAGAATGACTTTAAATTTCGTACACAAGTCAAGGACTATGTAAGTAAGGTTTGGATGTAATTTCAGCCAATTCTGAGGTCAGGAAGTCAAAATTCATACCCTTGGACAGAGGCAAAAATTATAAGTTCTGGGCAGAGCTTCAGCTATAAAAGGAGGTCTGAGGCAAAGCACAAAGGGAGTTTTAGATCGAGTTTTAGATCCAATTTTTTATCGAGTTTTCATCCAGTTTCGAGTTGTAAATACAGTAGTTTA
Source organism: Aristolochia fimbriata (assembly GCA_019845555.1). Classification (NCBI taxonomy): domain Eukaryota; kingdom Viridiplantae; phylum Streptophyta; class Magnoliopsida; order Piperales; family Aristolochiaceae; genus Aristolochia; species Aristolochia fimbriata. The sequence goes on along the minus strand of CM034078.1, from coordinate 15,528,046 downwards.
GGTTTTTATTGTTTTTAGTCAGTGTGGAGTTGAGAGAGAGAGAGAGAGAGAGAAAGAAGGAAGAGATTTCAATCAAGGAGGAGTTGAAGCTAAGGGCAGTCCTCAAAAGGAGGTTTTCTGTACTTTATTTTCTTCTTGTTTTCATGGTTGTAATTAATTCCTCTTTCAGTGTTTGTTTGATTATCATGGAGTAGTCTCTCTTTGTTGGGGAAGTCATGAACTCCTAGTTTGTTATATGTTTGAATTCTGAATTTTATAGCAATAAAATATCCTGCTTTTGTTTTAGAAACTGAGTTCATTGCTTATTTCTGATCTGAATTGATATTTGAAGTTTAATGAGGTTCGAATAGAGAAGTTAAATTTCAGTGGAAAGTTGGGTTGGTCATATGATTCTTTGTTTTCTAAAACAACTCGCTTTTCTAACAAGTTGTTTCCGGATTGTGATGGAGACTAGTGGAAAAGTGATATGACTTTTTTATAACCCTTGTTCTGAATGAGAGAGTTGATATTTATGCACTTAGGATTTGAATGTTTCTGGATTGTGATGGAGTTCAAAGAATGAGTGAAAGTTAACTTGTTTTTCTCACTAGTTGTTTCCGGATTGTGATGGAGACTAGTGGAAAGCAATTTGACTCTTTAAACACTTTTGTTCAGAGATTAGGTGAAAGTTATTTCCTGTATATAGGTAACAAGGTTTTCAAAAGCTAAGTCAAGGTAAGGATACTTGAGCAATAAAATCAGAATTCTGCATATTGACAACTAGGAGGGATTGACATTCTTCCCCAACATCTCATCTCTATTAGTTTTTCCATTGGTTTAATTCTGTTTTCTTTTCAGTTTTCAAAACCAAAACCAAAAACTTCTTTTCCCTCAATCAGTAGAAAAATCTTTGCTTAAACTGAGTTCTCATCAAGGTCTCTGTGGGATCGATATCTGGACTCTCGAGTCTATATTACTTGCTGACCTAGTGCACTTGCTAGACACCCAACAAGTTTTTGGTGCCGTTGCCAGGGACCATTGAATTGAGAGTAAGTTTAAGTGAATTTTGATTTGTTGATTGAGATTAAAATTTTTTATTCTATCTTTTCAGGTTATTTCGGATCAGTGCATGAAACCAGAATCAATGGAGAGCCACTTGCTGAAATCGATCCGGAACTGGAAAGAGTACTCTGGTAACTATGATCTGTGGCTTGTGAGCTTTAATGGAGTGGTATAACTTCAAGCACACAGATGAGAGGTGGGAAGACGTGCAGAATGAGGTAACTCCATATCCTAACTCATATTCGGAATTTCCCCACCCATATGCATCTTCTAATAATGATCCATGGAGGTATGATTCTGATATATCATGTTCTTTTGATTATGAACCTAATGATTCTTATAGAAGAGAGCATGCTAATTATTTCTCTAGGCAATATGAAAATCAGTATTTTGAGAATGATTGGCAGGACAATTGGCCACATGGGCAATCGTCCAGGTTAAAGTATGAGAATCCTCCTGTGTGTCATGATTATTTTTATCATCATTCATCTCCCTTTCAGCCTCAAGAAGACTTGTCTAGGTTGGAGCGAAGTACAAGAGGGAGAGTCGCTGGCACATATAATGTTGATCATGTATTAGCATTGCAGGCTCAAGTCGAGTCACTAACCAAACAATTGTCAAAATTGGTTGCTCAGATTTGTGACATATGTGGAGGAGGACATCCCAACCATGAAAGCCAAGCAGGTAATGTTCCATCTATAAGTTCTTTAGACCAGGCTAATTATGTTCCAAATTTTTGCAGGTCTAATGATCCATACAACAATACCTACAATCCTGGTTGGAGGAGTCACCCAAATTTCTCATGGTCAAACAACAACAACCAGCAACCCAGCACTCAACAGCCCATTGCTCAAACAAGATCACCACCTGGTTTCCAAAGAGCAGCACCAGAACAGGAACAAAAAGCCATCCTTGAGGACATCCTTTCAAAGATTCTTGCAAATCAAGAGAAAGAAGAAGCCAGGTTTCAAACTCAAGAGGCATCAATCCGAAATCTGGAAATACAATTGGGACAGCTGGCTAATGATATATCAGGTAGGAACCAAGGTAAGTTACCTAGCAATTCTGAATTGATGTATACAGCTAGCTCTTCTTGTTTTAATCTAAAAAATCAGCCAAAGCATGAATTGATCAACAGTATGAATGCTGAACTATGTTTAATGAGCTATCTGATGATGATGAACCTGAATGGATGAATACAGCTAGCACTTCTTGTCTTAATTTATGTGTTACTGCAGAACACATAGAGGAAGATACAACTGAGAGAGCTGAGAGTTGTTGTGAGTTTCAGGAATTTCAAGAGGGAGAGGATGAAAAGATCAAAGAGATAAAAGAAGAAGATGTAAAAGAGAAAGAAGGGGATGGGGTAGAAAAAGAAGAAAAACCCCTTGAAGAGCATGAAGAGGTTAGGATAGAGGACACCAAGGTTAATGAACATTCTTTCCTCTCGTTAGATATAGATTTCTTCATCATCCAGCCTTATAAACCACCCACAAAAGTTGAACTAAAAATTTTGTTAGGTCTGGGTAGTGTAAAGAAAAGTTGGCTAAAAGTGAACAAGCAAAACAAGTTAAAAGCCAATCAGAAAAGAAAAAGAGTGACCAGCTCTTTACTCAAAAGTTTGAATCACCATGCAACACATTCAAAAGTCAAAAACACCCTCAAGCAAGGATGGTTCCAGTTTCCATTCGATCCTGGTGGATCAGATCACATGGATCAGTAGGTAGTGTAAATAATAGGAGTAGGAGTTTTTGAATTTGCTGGAGTTTTTTTTTTTTGAGAAGGTTAGGATAATTTTTTTTAAAAAATTTTAGGACTTGTTTAAATTTGAATGAGATTTTGATTTCTTTGCTTAGACCTAGGATAGGAACAGGGTTACATTAAAAATTTACAGCTTTCAAAAAAACCAGAAAAACACAAAAAAATTAAGAACTCAAAACTGGAAAAAGGAAGAAGAAGATGAAGAAGAAGAAGAATAGGAACTTTTAGCTTTTGCTAGTTCTTGTATACTTTTTCTTTCTGAAAAATTTTGTATGAGATTGCTTTGTGTGTGCTTTTATCTGAGAGTGTGATTTAATGCAATTTCATTAATATGTACTCAATCTCCATTCATATTAATGAAATTATGCTTTTTCTCTCAAATTTGTCTCAAAGCATGCTTTTCATAACTCCTCCAATGAAAATGTGAAAAAAATGACTATGCATCTGCTTATCACTGATACAAACCTGTCCAAAGTGGAAATATTAAAAATTGCATTCAGAATCTGAAGATTTCCTGGAATTAATCAGCGCGACCGTGCCAAATTCTGGCGCTGCCGCGCCACTTGGTATAATGAGATTTGGCCACTACAGAGGTTAGGCAACAGAACCTCCACTGCAGGTATTCTTCTTAAGACACATTTTATGCCTGAGAGACACTTCTAGTCATTTTTTATTTTCAATTGCTGAAAAACATGCAAATTTTTATCACTGACCCATGAGAGCAGAATGCAAAAGCCACTAAGGGAGATCCATCCAACCTCACTCCACCAAGAAAGTCAGGGAAGTATCTCTATCACCCCTATGTTTACTGCTGCTTTGAGGACAAAGCATGTTTTTAAGTTTGGGGTGGGTTACTCTTCATGAAATTTTAAGCGGATTTGAAAAATTTTAAGTTTGGGGTGGGATACTTTTCATGCATGGAACTGAAAACTATGTTTTTTTTCAAAAATTCACCAGAAAATTCCATTAGAGATTTAGAAAAATACCAGTGAAAATCTTTGATCATATGAATAGCATGATTCACTTTCTGGATAAATATATTAGTTCAGATGCTTAGTCTTGAATGGATGAGAATTTTTCTTTAAAAATAGTTTTTGAAAACAAAGTACATGTGAGCAAGTTGATTTCAACCACTAGAACCAACCTGAGGAAAGCTTGAGGCGAAACAGAGAAAGGTTTTCAAAATTCTAAGGTGATTTAGGCACCTGTTTAAAAATCGTTTGAGCCTTTTTCAAAGCCACCCATTTTAATGCACAAGTTGCATCACCTTTTGTCAAACCCTTTGAGCCGAAAAGATCCCTGTTTTGTTTCAATGTCCCATGCTACATGAACCAGCCTTAGTGATAAATAAACTTGTTTCTTACTGACCCATGATCCTCCAAATTATTGAAGTGTTCTGGTTTAATGAGCATGGATAAAGATTTTGAAGTTATAAGGAGGGATGGATGAAGGGTATAGAAATATTTCTTTGTAAAGGGGAAGAAAGAGCAAGAGAGAGAAAAAAAAAGAGAGTTCTAGGCTGAGTAGGAGAAAGGCCACCTTGTGTATGTACCGGGACTCGGGCCTCAGCAAGCTTAGAGTCTCTGAGTCAACCGGCAAGGTAAGCTGAACTCCAACCAAAGCAAAAGAAAAAGAAAGAAAAGGTTGAGGGTGAGTTAATGGAAATGCCACCTCGTGTGTGCACCGGGTCTCAGGCCTCAGCAAGCTTAGGGACTTTGAGTCAACCGACGAGGTAAGCTAGACTCTAGACAAAAGCCAAAGAAAAAGAAACATGGGGAAGAGAAAAAAATGAGGGAAAAGGAAAAAATGAGGGATCAATACAAAAGAATAAGTTTGGGGTAGAAGAGCTTGGAGGAAAAGTCACAAATCCAATTCATGCTCAGGAAAACGGAAAATGGATATGAGGAGGAGAATAAAACCCAAAAGAAAACCAAAAATCTTCATCATACCCATTACCCCTGCCTCATTACAACCCATAAAGACCTATTGATCAGAATTGAGAATTCCTTCAGGTTAGTGGAGAGTGGATTGATGGTTGGCCTACGGAGTCGAATTGAAACTTATTACTTGTATGAGAATGTACATCTTTGAAAATTTTTTGAACTAAGCAAGATAAACCATCATTAGGAAAGAAGTGAATCATCTATTTTGAAACTTTAGTAGGGAGGATCACTGAATTTTTCTTAGTCTTTACAGATCTATCTGGTATTTATTTCAGAGTTTGCTCGAGGACGAGCAAAGGTTTAAGTTTGGGGTTGTGATAAGTGTCCAAAAGATACTTATTTATGCATGATTTAATGAGCATAAACTTCTATTTTGAGTTAATTATTAGCAAGAAAATGAATTATATAACTCAAATTCATGTTTTGTGTCTCAGGTGCCTGATAGAAGAAGAAAATCTGAATTCAGAGGAAAAATGAAGGAAAAAGGAGCAAAATAAGCAAAAAAGGGAATGGCGCGACCGCGCCGATTCAGGAGCTACTGCATCGGTAAAATGTTTGAAAATTCAAAGAAATCCAGAAAATTCCCAACGGCTAGTAAGGCTGAAAGGAGGACAGTTCGTGAAAGTGAAATGGCATGACCGCGCCCCACGAGGGCGCTACAGCGCCATGAAGCTGGGGCTACCAGTGGCGCTGCCGCGCTGCTCTGTTTCCATGCAAAGATGCCAAGTTCTATTTTGGGAAGTCGGCAAAGTGTCTAAGGAGTGGCGCAACCGCGCCAGTTCGACATCATAAAGTGGCGCGACCGCGCCATGAAGAATCCTTCCTCATATAGGACCCGAAGGCCGTGCTCCAGACTTAGACAGAATTTCTGCTCCAGTGGCCGACCACGCCAAAACAAAGAACAATTCGGCACGACCGCGCCGCTGACTCTGCTTCGTGACTTGCGAAAATCTCGGGATTCTGACTACCAATCAAGCCCAGACTTGGAAGAAGAAGTCCTAATTGGCTAAGGAAGGTATCCACGAAGATTTTATGATATATTTCCAGAGTCTAGGTGAATTGAATGGTCAAGAGGAGAAGTCAAAGACAAAGAAGGAAACTGCTGCCAAAAAGGAAAGTACAAGTCCGAGATTGAATAGACCATATCTGGAGATTCCAACTTCCAATTGGACCCAAATTTGGACCACAGCTTCCTGAGAGGATTGAGAATCATGACACGGAAAATCAGGCCAATCCAAGTCGGGGTTGTGGAGTTTTATATTTTCAAAGTGGTGGACCCCGTGCTGGAATTGGCAGCAGAACCAGTTCAACTTCTCAATGAGATATCTCAAGTTTCCCAATTCATAATGACATCAAATTTCGTACACAAGTCAACGACTATGTAAGGAAGGTTCGGATGTAATTTCAGCCAATTCTGAGGTCGGGAAGTCAAAATTCATACCCTTGGACAGAGGCAAAAATTACAAGTTCTGGGCAGAGCTTCAGCTATAAAAGGAGGTCCGAGGCAAAGCACAAAGGGAGTTTTAGATCGAGTTTTCATCCAGTTTCGAGTTGTAAATACAGTAGTTTAGGTTTTTATTGTTTTTAGTCAGTGTGGAGTTGAGAGAGAGAGAGAAAGAAGGAAGAGATTTCAATCAAGGAGGAGTTGAAGCTAAGGGCAGTCCTCAAAAGGGGGTTTTCTGTACTTTATTTTCTTCTTGTTTTCATGGTTGTAATTAATTCCTCTTTCAGTGTTTGTTTGATTATCATGGAGTAGTCTCTCTTTTTTGGGGAAGTCATGAACTCCTAGTTTGTTATATGTTTGAATTCTGAATTTTATAGCAATAAAATATTCTACTTTTGTTTTAGAAACTGAGTTCATTGCTTATTTCTGATCTGAATTGATATTTGAAGTTTAATGAGGTTCGAATAGAGAAGTTTAATTTCAGTGGAAAGTTGGGTTGGTCATATGATTCTTTGTTTTCTAAAACAACTCGCTTCTCTAACAAGTTGTTTCCGGATTGTGACGGAGACTAGTGGAAAAGTGATGTGACTTTTTTATAACCCTTGTTCTGAATGAGAGAGTTGATATTTATGCATTTAGGATTTGAATGTTTCCGGATTGTGATGGAGTTCAAAGAATGAGTGAAAGTTAACTTGTTTTTCTCACTAGTTGTTTCTGGATTGTGATGGAGACTAGTGGAAAGCAATTTGACTCTTTAAACACTTTTGTTCAGAGATTAGGTGAAAGTTATTTCCTGTATATAGGTAACAAGGTTTTCAAAAGCTAAGTCAAGGTAAGGATACTTGAGCAATAAAATCAGAATTCTGCATATTGACAACTAGGAGGGATTGTCATTCTTCCCCAACATCTCATCTCTATTAGTTTTTCCATTGGTTTAATTCTATTTTCTTTTCAGTTTTCAAAACCAAAACCAAAAACTTCTTTTCCCTCAATCAGTAGAAAAATCTTTGCTTAAACTGAGTTCTCATCAAGGTCTCTGTGGGATCGATATCTGGACTCTCGAGTCTATATTACTTGCTGACCTAGTGCAATTGCTAGACACCCAACAACGTTCTCGCCAAAAGCCGAAACTTCGACAATTCACACGGAGATCGAATCAGAGGAAGCCTAGGAGAGTGAACTCGCATTCCTTGATACAAAACACACCTTGTAACTCAAATTTTATTTTAAAGTAATTAAAATATTCTCTCGATCGCGCCTCTTCGCGGACCGGCGGATTTTCGGTGAAACAGATTTGGCATACCCGGTGGGACATTTCCTACTACCTCTCATCTCCTTCTCCGTTCAAAAAAAAAAAATTTCTCCAACCTTCAGCCATGGCCAGCAACGCCAACAACGGCAACAGCAACAACAACAACAACAACAATAGGGGGCAAACAAACTGCCTCCTCGAGCTCTGCTCAGCCGCGCCGCGCCGCGACTACAAGCTCAACCGTAGGAGCTCGCGGACCAACAGTCGTCTTTCCGGCCAACCTCCGCGCTCCAACCTCTCCACCACCTGCCACTCGCCCAATTACAAGGGCCTTGGCTAGGAGCTTGTCCACCGGACAGGTTCCCTTCATCTGCGACGCGCATCGCCCGAGCGCCGTCTTCTTACCACAGGCTACCACGGCCTCCACCAAACCAGTCGCGGCCTCAACCAGGCCGATTCCAGCAATGGCCAAACCCACATACCTGGCCATCGCTGACTCTCCTTCTCCTTGCAACCCGACCATCAGCCCGGCTCAGTCGCCACCATCGCGAAGGAGTTCCATCGTCCCTGCCTTGGTGCAGCAATACGAGCAGCGTGGGGGCATGACTTCTTCCTCTGCGACAAGGATGAATTCACCATCAGCCTCTTCCGTACAGAGAGTAACGACCAAAGACAAATATCCAATCGTGAGCATCTCTCACGATCTCCTAGCCGCGCTCACTGCAGCAGCCGGCTCGCCACCCATTTGCTCGCCTCGCCGACAGACACCGGCGACCTCCCCAGCTGCGCTATCACCCATTCCGCCTAGCCGCATCTCATCGGGGGCTGCCACCGCAAGCCAATCGCCCACAGCAACTTCTCCACACCCGAGAACACCGACGACCATCTCTCCAACTCGGTCGCTGGCAAAAAATTTACCACTTCGATCTACATCGGGAACAGCTCCGTCGACGCCGACCGTCGAAATGGCTGCAATGATGACGACGGCCAAAACAATCGAAAAGCAGCTTGCTGAAATGCAAGCTACACTTAAAGAACTGAGCGAACAACTGCGCATCAAAGACGCGCAACTCGCAGCTCGCGATCTCCAGATCACAAGGATTATGGAGCGGCTCAAAATGGGTGCTGTCGCGAACAGCACCAGCGTTTCGCAAGAGGTTGACCGAAACCGAGTGACTACTAGCGGCTCAGCCGAACCATCGCGAGAGGATCTTGCCTCTGACGACGAGATGCAGCCCATCGTACCGACGGCCATCCACAGAGGTCGAACTGAAGCAGAGCCGGCTGTCCTCACTTTAGATGCGGTGACTGAACTCATCAACCGTGCCATGCGAAACGGCTCCGGCGAAAGCAAGTCAGTGGCCTATCGAAAGCCGTACACGCAGAGGATACAAAACATCCCAATGTCGTTCGGCTATCATCCGCCGAAGTTCCAGCAATTCAACGGCGACGGCCATCCCAAACAACATGTCGCACATTTCATTGAAACCTGCAACAATGCCGGCACAGACGGCGATCTGTTGGTCAAGCAATTCAGCCGGTCCTTGAAAGGCAACGCCTTCGACTGGTATATCGAATTGCCACAGGAATCAATCGATAGCTGGGAACAATTGGAGCGAGAGTTCCTCCGTCGATTTTACAGCACTCGATGCACCGTCACTCTGGTCGAGATAGCCAATCTAAAGCAGAAGAAGGACGAGAAGGTCGTCGACTACATTAACCGGTGGAGGAACTTGAGCCTCAATTGTAAAGAGAGCTCGAATTTATCCCTTGAAGCCTAAATCGAAATGTGCGCTCGAGGAATGCGATGGGAACTTCTGTGCTATATCCAGAGCCGGAGGCCGACGAACTTTCAAGAACTCGCGACCGAGGCCCACAACATGGAGAACCTCATGGAGGAGCGAAGGGAGGAAGTTTCATCATCTGCCGCCGTGACCGTACCCACATATGTGAAGGAGAAAACTAAAGCATCCTTCGCGACGAACGCTCTCGAACCAATAAAAGTCGGGAGCAAGGTAAAAACAAACTTTGCTCCACAGCCTCCAGCTCGGAGCACTTATTGGAAACCATCGCTGGAGGAGAGGCAAGCAAAGACCTACCCCTTCATCGACGCCGACGTTCCTCTCATGCTCGAGCAACTCCTCGAGAACAACTTGATTAAGTTGTCGGACATCAAAAGACCCGGCGACCTTGCGAAATCAAAGAATCGAAACTTCTGTAAATATCACCGTCTGCTTGGTCACCCGACCGAGCAATGTTTCGTTTTAAAGGATCGAATCATGAATCTTGCGGCGCAAGGTCGCATTGCTATCGACAGAGCAGAAGGAGCAGCGTCGGCAAACATTGTCTCCATTCAAGCCGAACCAAACCGGCGAACTCGGCCAAACAAACAACAAGTCGTAAGGAAGGAGTATCGTCCAAAATCCGGTGCCTCCAACCGACCGCACAATCACAGACGACCACCGGCTAAGGTCGTACCAAAACCGGCACTCCGCGAAGAAGCTGCAGCCGACGCAGAGGGGTGGATCCTGGTTACCCGGAGAAAGAAGCCTATTCGAGAAATCGAACTGGCACCGGCGAACACCAGAACCAAGGCGAAGCGGCCAAACAAAAAAGTCGCGAAGTGCCAAAAGAAAACTCCCAGGACCAACGTCCAGGAGGCAAACAAGAAGAAGAGAAGACCCGTCACTTTGGTGGAGTTTTTCCCAAAGGAGTTTATCGCGCCTCCAGCAATGGTGGCAACCTATTCGATAGCTCCTCCCGAACCACCACCAGCCAAAGACAAAGGCAAACGACCGGTCGTCGAATGCGACGACCTCGAGACGTCATCGAAGCAAATCTCGTCATTCAACGAGATAGAAGACGACCTCGACTTGGCCATTCGGTCAAGACAAGCCTTAATTCGAGTCCTAGACAAACTAGAGGAACTCCAAGCCGAAGTCGAGAGGCTCCTCATGAGAAAGCATGACTTGCCGAAGGTCGGGTTAACTCCACCCTACCGAAAGGAGGAAGAAGATGCACAATCCTCCCCGTAGCCGGTAAAGCCAGAAGGGGCACTCGTCGTCTCCTGCCCACCGCGCATTGTGTTCCGAGAGAATGATGCACAACTAGGGGCATGACCTCCTCTTCCGCGACCAGCAACAAAGCTGGTCGCGACCAAAACAGCTGCCTGGCGACCGAGCCGAGCACCCTTCGAAGCTCCGCGACCTCCAAACTGCTGGCCGCGACCAAAACAGGTGCCCGGCGACCGAGCTGAGCACCCTTCGAAGCTCCGCGACCAGCCAAACTGCTGGCTGCGACTAAAACAGGTGCCCGACGACCGAGCCGAGCACAATTCAAAGCTTCGCGACCCGCAACAAAGCCGGTCGCGATCAAAACAAGGGCCCGGCGACCAAGCCGAGCACAATTCAAAATCAGCGCCAAGCAACAAAACGGACACGAAAAAAAAATACAGAGGCACTTCCCGACGACAGAGCCGGGTGTTGTACTGCAAACTCCTGCGGCCGGCGACCGAGCCGGACGCAGCCAACTGAACCAGGTACGCAACCCCTCTTCAAAAAAAAAAAAGCAAGAGACAAAAAGGAGCTGTCACAAAAGAACAAAAAAAATGCAGCGACAAAAAGAAGCAGTCGCAAAAGAAAAGAAGTTGTCGACGACCAAACCGGTTGCGACCACAAGGAACTCACCCTCGGCAACTCAGGCCGACTGCGGCCACATAGGATTGAGGTCCCAGCGACTGAGGTATATGCGACCAAAACAAGAGCAATGCACTCGGTGACCAAACCGAACGCAAGAAAGAAGCTTCGCGACCGTTGGCATAGCCGGACGCAACAAAAATACGCGACCGTTGGCATAACCGGACGCAACAAAAATACGCGACCCTCAGCATAGCCGGACGCAACAAAAATCCGCAACCGTTGGCATAGCTGGACACAACAAAAATCCGCGCCTGGCGACCAAGCCAAATGCGACGAAGGAACTATCAAATGCAACACCCGGCGATCGATCTCGGTGCCGCACAGTAAACTCCTGCGATCAGCGACCGAGCCGAATGCAGCCAGACGGAGTCAGGTATGTAACTCCTCTTAAAAAAAAAAAAAAAAAAAGAGAAAGAAAAAGGCTGCAACAAAAAGAAGTCATCGCCGAACAAAAAGCTGCGACAAAAAGAAGCTGTCGCAAGGAAAAGAAAAGGGCTGCGACAAAAAAAAGTCGTCGCCGAACACAAAAGCTGCGACAAAAAAAAGCAGTCGCAAGAAAAAAAAAGGTCAACACTTACTCGCGACCAGACAGCAACTTGCACTCGGCAACTCAAGCCGGCTGCAACCAGACAACTTCAGCACTTCGCACTCGGCGACCAAGCCGGGTGCGCTAGCGCAGAAATTCTACCTTCTCTGCGACCAAGCCGGATGCAGTCACACAACAGTTCGCACCCGGTGACCATGCCAGATGCGACCATAGCATTTCGGCGTCCAAGTCAAGTCACGCAACAGACTCTTGCGTCCCGGCAACCAAGTCAGACGCAAAACAAACAAAAAAAAGGAAGAAGGAGAGACTCCCGCGTCCCGGCGACCGAGCCGAATGCTGCCGAAACACAACTTCGCACCCGGCGACAAAGCCGGATGCGACCTACTCTCCCCGGCGACAGAACCGGATTAAAAAAACAAAGAGAAGAAAAAGCTCCTGCGTCCCGGCGGCCGAGCCGGACGCAGCCAGAACACAACTTCAGCACCCGGCGACCGAGCCGGGTGCGACCAAAACAAGAATCCAGCATTCGACAACCGAGCCAAATGCGATCCAGATTAAACTCCTACACACGGCGACAGAGCCAGGTGCACTTTTGGGTCAAATAACGCACGAGAGGTTGTCAGTCTATTGCATTGACAAATTGACGGACACCAGGAGTGCGCAAGAAAGTCAGTTCGAGAGAAGTGAGAAAGAGAGAAGAAAAGAGAGAAAATTCAAAAAAAAAATGATGAAAATCGTGAAAAGAGAGAGTGAGACTGAAGGAGGAGTTGAAAATGTGAGAAAAAAAAAAAAGAAGAAAGAGGGATGAAGAGAAGAAGAAAAAAAAAGAGAGTGGGGACCCGGGCTGACTCAAATTCAATCCGAGGCTGCCGGGAGAAGAAAAAAACTTACAGTACCTTTAAATGCTGGTTCACGGAGAAGTTCTGACACAAGCCGGGAAGATTGCAGAGCCAAATCGCAGTAGCAAGTTGTAGTTCCAAATTTTGCAGACAGAGACCTGTCTCCAATTCGCAGTTACAGACAGTTCCCCAAGCCAAATTCGCAGATAATAGAAGCCTCAACAGTTCGCAGAATGCCTCCCCTCTCCCCCTGCGCAGAATCAATCCTGCCGAATCAGGAGGTCGCTGATGAGTCAGTGCCACACAGGGCGGGGCCCACGGCGCTGCCTCCCCTCTTCTCTTGCACATATTCCATCCTACCGAAGCTGAATTTCGCCGGATGAGTCAGCGGCACGCAGTTCTCCTCTCTTCCAGGGCAAATTCAATTCTACCGAAGCAGAATTTCACTAGATGAGTCAGCACCACGCAGTGAGGAGTTCACTGCGCAGCCTCTCTCTTCTCCGGCGTTGAAGCAAAGCTACTGAAACTGCTCCTCTCACCAATGCGACGCACACAGAGTCGCCGAGTGACACCTCCTCCCCGGCGCGACAGCCAAAGTCGCCGAGACTTGCAGAAGTTCGCAGAATCTATCGCGTCAGCCTTCTCCGAGGTTTCGAAACAACTTTCGATAACACTCAAAGCATACCGTAGCCAGCAACTCAACTCCAATTCGCCGTTGTTGCTCAAACCTGGGCAACATCTCTGCTCAGGTATTCATCATCTCTCTTTATCGTACATACTCCACATGTACGCGTATACAAAAAAACAAAGAAAATCGAAAAAAAACAAACAGCTCTAAAATAGCAAGAGAGCCAAAAAAAAGAAGAAAAGAAAAGAATGAAAAAAATTTACAAGTGTACAGAAAATATACACTGTCCTAAAAAAGCAAGAGGACAGAAGAGCATACGTACACAAAAGACAAACGATCCTAAAAGAGCAAGAGGATCAACAAAAAAAAAAAGAGAAAAAAAAAAGGTGTGTGTGAGTTGTATTCATTCATCTTCACATTCGAAACTTGTTCGTTCCTCCCGAACGTACAAGTCTCGAAGGGTGCAATTTGTATGCACCAAAATGTGCATGGCCCAAATTCAACAAGTCCAGGAGTTCACTAATCCAGCAAACAAGGTTCGTGGACAGGCCTCGACGATTCTCAAGGTCATCCGACACAGCCCATCGCCAGAGCCACCATCTCGTCGCATTATCGACACAGTGAGTCATCTTTCATCCATCATCGACTCAATGAGTGATCGTCTAGTCAGCAACAACTCAGTGAGTCATCGCCACGTCAGCATGAGTCAGCATACTGTCACCTACCTCAAACGTGGAGATAAAAACCCAGAAAAAGGGACACGATCCTCATTCAAGGGATCTCAACAGAGGAGCTCCTGGTCCTCCTCCCATCTCAACTACAGCAGCAGAAAGGGGATCGTGATCCCCTTTCCCAGGCAAAATTCCTCAACAACTACACAGACTGGCTACAAAAGGCCAGAAGTTCCCTATCCCAGGGGTTGGAAATTTTGAAGATCGACAGCCTTCTTGCCGAGAAGAAAATACACTCGCGGAAGCACTAAAACCAGAGAAGTTCAGCCACTCACAGTTCGTCGTCCAACAGTTCAACCGGAGCAGCTCTACACGTTCGCCGGCAACGTCACAAGTCGAAACACACAGAACACAAATACTTCCGTCCGACCGACCAAAGCCACACCAGATCGTGCACACTCGTTCCCAGAACTCAACTTCAATGTTCTCGCCAGAAGCCAAAACTTCGACAATTCACACGGAGATCGAATTAGAGGAAGCCAAGGAGAGTGAACTTGCATTCCTTGATACAAAACACTCCCTGTAACACAAATTTTATTCTAAAGTAATTGAAATATTCTCTCGGTCGCGCCTCTTCGTAGACCGGTGGATTTTCGGTGAAACAATAGTGAATAGGGCCAAGTCAATAAGAATCGGACCTTCGATTCTCGTTCAATTGGATCGGACCAGCCGATTCGATTTGGTTTTTAAAACACTGGTTAATGTTTCGTCGAAAATCCGCCGATCCGCAAAGAGGCGTGACTGAGAGAGTAATTCGATTTAAAATAGAATAATCTATGTTACAATTTATATTTGAGTCAGGAAAATGTGAGTACAATCTCCTAGGCTTCCTCTGATTCGATCTCCGTGTGAATTTGGTGAAGTTTAAACTTCTAGCGAGTTGTTGTCGAAATTCGAGTTTCGGGAACGAGTGTGCATGAACGGTGATGACTTTGGTCGGTCGGACGGAAGTATTTGTGTTCCGCATGTATCGACTTGTTGGCGTTGCCAACGAACGTGTAGATCTACTCTAGTCGAACTGGTGAATTACGACAAACTGCAAGTTGCTGAACTTCTTTGGCTCGATAGAGTCTCTGTGCGTGAGAGTGTTGCTCAGCACAGGATTTCTCTTCACAAAGGAATTTCAAACTCCAATTTTTGAACCCCTGCGACAGAATATTTTTGGCTATTTGTACCCGGTTCTGTGCAGTTGTTTGAGGTTCTCCTTGGAATGGGGATCACGATCCACTTTCTGCTGCTATAGTTGAGATGTGAGGAAGACCGGGACTCCTCTGTTAGATCCCCCGAATGAGGACCTCACTTGTCTTTTCTCGGCTGCTTTGGTTGTCGACCATGCTTGGTCGTTTAACCGTTGAGGAGGCTGACTTGTAACTTGGCTTGCTGACTGGTTGTTGAGTGGTGCTGACTCGGCGGTTTGTTGCTGACTAGGGCAGTGATTGTGTCGATGATGCAGCGGCACGGATGGATCCGACGATGGGCTACAGCAAGTGACTTTGAAAATCGACAGAGCCTACCCATGACGATCGATTGCTCGATCGATGGGCGTTTGGACTCGTCGCATTTGGGCCGTTCACATTTTGGTGCATACAGATTGCCCCCTTCGAGACTTGATCATTCTGAGAGAACGAACAAGTTTCGAAAGTGAAGAAAAAACAAACACAATGCACACACACTTTTTTGGACCCTCTTACTCTTTTAGGGTCGTTTATCTTTTCGTGTACGTATCCTTTTATGTCCTCTTACTCTTTTAGGACAGTGTATATTTCTGTACACTTGTATGTATATTTTTTTTTTCTTTCTTTTCGTTTCCCCTTTTTTTTGGCTCTCTTGCTATTTTAGAGTTGTTTGCTTTTTGTCTTTCCTTCTTTTTTTTTTTTTTTGATTTTATTTTTTCGTAGAGAGACAGTGTACCTAAGCAGAAGTGTTGTTCAGGCTTGAGCGTCAACGACAAGTTGAAGTCAACTGAACGAGGTCGCTACCTGCTTGAATGTTGTAGCCGAATGTTACTTTAGATGGATTCGTAGCGCGTCGAGGGAGTATGTCGTGAACTGAAGTGAAGTGTAACTGCTTCGCTGTATTTCGCGACCCGGCGACTTGTTTCTCTTCGAATTTCGTATTGATAGAAGGATATACACAGGTGAAGGAACATAGGTTGTCGCGTCGAAGAGAAGTGCAGCTCCGTTTTGACTAATTTTGGCTCACCGGGGAAGTCGGATAGATCAAACTCAAGCTTCTTAAAACCCTGCACAAGACAATTTATCTTCTACGTTTCCGTTTGGTGTGCCGGGAAGAGAATGCACACTTGGTGCAGTGGGGCCCGCCCTGGTCAGGGTGAGCCTCTCCAACAAGTTGAAGTGCTTCTCCTGGCTTGTTTCGTCGAAATTGTCATTTCATCTCTGTCAACGGTTTGGCTTCAGCGCAACTCTTAGGAGAGTTGAGGTGAGGGAAAGTGGGTCCCACCCTCCTGCGTAGTAGGCTCCCTTTTAAGTGGGGGAAGCACCAATCCACTTCCCACGAATTTAGGATATTCAGGTTTAAAAGTTGTCTTCTTTCTTTGTGCATACTCCACGACTTGGTGCTTTCTACGAATTGGGAGACATCTTGCGATTTGGCTCTGTCCGGGATTTTGGGTCTGGGAAAGTCTGCGAATTTGGCTGCTTCTTGTCTGTTTGCGAATTTGGCTTTGGGAGACTACCTGCGACTGCGACCTGGGAGACTATCTGTGACTTGGCTGCCTTCTGTCTGCGACCTAACTACCTTCTGTCTTTTGTCTGCGAATTGGCTGTCCTGGTGCTTTTTATTTTTTGTCTGCGAATTTGATTGAGGAGACAGTCTACAACTGTGATTTGGGAGACAGTCTACGAATTGGGAGATTGTGACCTACTGTGATTTGATTGTCTGCGTTTGAGAGACAATCTATGATTTGGCTCAGTCTGCGAATTTGGGAGACTGCGACTTGCTGCAATTTAACTGTCTACGAATTTGGCTTTGCAGTCTTCTTCGAGCTCCGGCTTGCGTCAGAACTCTCTGTGAATCAAACTTTAGAGGTATTGTATGCAAATTTCTTCTCTCCCGACAGTCTCTGGCTGAATTTGAGTCTGCCAGGGTCCCACTCTCTTTTCTTTCTTCTTCTCTTGCTCCCTCTTTCTTCTTCTTTTTCTCTCCTCTCATTTTCGACTCCTCCCTCTCTCTCTCTCTCTCTCTCTCTCTCTCTCTCTCTCTCTCTCTCTCTCTCTCTCTCTCTCTCTCTCTCTCTCTCTCTCTCTCTCTCTCTCTATATCTCTCTCTATATATCTATATCTCTCTATATATATCTCTCTCTCTCTATCTCTCTCTCTCTCTCTCTCTCTCTCTCTCTCTCTCTCTCTCTCTCTCTCTCTCTCTCTCTCTCTCTCTCTATATCTCTCTCTCTCTCTCTCTCTCTCTATACGAATTTTTTTTTTTGCATCATTTTTTTTTGGTCTGTCTCGAATTTTCTCTCTTTTTTGCACTCCAGATGTTTGTCAATTTGTCAGTGTGACAGAGTGACAATCTCTTGTGCGTCATTTGGCCCAAAGACCAACCGTAGTGATGTTGTGTCATACATGGTTTGGTCGTCGTATGTCACGGCTCTATTTTGGTCTCACCCGCCTCGGTCGCCGGGTGTTGTAGTTTTGTTTTGGCCGCGTCCGGCTCGATTGCTGGGCACGAGACTTTTGTTTTGCATCCGGCTCGGTCGCCGGGCGCGAAAGTTTGCCTCGATCGCCGAATGTTGTAGTTTTGTTTCGACTGCATCCTCAGTCACCGATTGCCGAACTTTTGTTTCGACTGCATCCTCAGTCACCGATTGCCGAACTTTTGTTTCGACTGTGCCTGGCTAGGTCGCCGAGGGGCTGGTTTTCTGTACTGGTGCACCTGGCTAGATCACCGGGCGCGGATCTTTGTTTCATTTCTGTCCGACTTGGTCGCTGGTGTCTGTGCTTTCGTATGTCTGGCTTGGTTGTCGAGAACTGTGAATCTCCTTCAGTTGCTTCCGGCTTTGTCGCCGGGAGTGTAGTTTTTGCTTCCATTTGCGTACGGCTCGGTCGCCAGGCGCGAGACTTTTGTTTTACGTCCGACTTTGTCGCCGGGCGCAAAAATTTTGTTTCATGTGAGCCCAACTGGGTTGCCGGGGTGTTGGGTTTCTTGGCTGTCGCACCTGGCTTGGTCGCCAGGTACTGTAAAATCTCTTCAGATGCATCTGGCTCGGTCGCTGGATGCGGTGGTCGCATCCGGCTCGGTCGCTGGGTGCGAGTTGCTATATGGTCGCATCCGGCTCGGTCGCCGAGTACGAGGCCTCTATTTTGGTTATAGGAGCTCAGCCGGATTGCTAGAAAAAAAAAAAATTCTTTGCGCTTCTTTTTTGTCATTTCGCATTTTTTTTTTTCCGACTGCTTCTTTTTGTCGCTTGCTGTTTTTTTTTTCTGCGACTGCTTCTTTTTGTCACTTGAAAAAAAAAGTTTTTGTGACTTCTTCTGTTTGTCGCTCGTGGATTTTTTTTTGTTTGGAGAAGAGTTACGTACCTGGCTCCAATTGGTTGTGCTTGACTCCGTTGGCTACATCCGGCTCGATCGTCGGTCGCAGGAGTTTGCTGCACAGCACCCGGCTTGGTCGCCAGGTGTTGAATTTGGTGGTTTGGTCGCGTCCGGCTTGGTCGTCGGGCGCGGAGCTTTTGAACTGTGTTCGGCTCGGTCGTCGGGCACAATGTCTTTGTTTCTGGTCGCGTCAGGCTTTGTTGCTGGTCGCGAACTTTTGAACTGTGCTTGGTTGAGTCGCCAGGCACAGTATGTTTGTTTCTGGTTGCGTCCAGCTCTGTCGCCGGGTGCGCAAAACTTCTGTCCTGCATTCGGCTTGGTCGTCGAGCGTAGTGCTTCTGTTTTGATCGCATTCGGCTCGGTCGTCGAGTGCTGGAGTTTCTTGTGCAGCATCTCGCTTGATCGTCGAGTGCTGGATTTGGTTGCGTCCGTCTTTCTTGTTGGACACGAATTGTTGAACTGTACTCGATTGGGTCGTCGGGCACAGTGTGTTTGTTTTGCAGCATTCGGCTCCCGTCCGGCTCAGTCGCCAGGCACTGGGATTGAATGTGCAGCGTCTGGCTTAGTCGTCGGATGCTGAATTCTCCATTTGGTTGCTTCCATCTTTGTTGCTGGACGCGGAGTTTTAGTTTTGTTTTGAGGTCGCACCCGGCTCTGTGGCGGGGTGCGATGCTTTTGTCAGCGCTCAGCTTGGGTGCGATGTGTTTGGCAGCGCTCGGTTTGGTCGCCGGGCGCAATGTCTTTGTTTTGGTTGCGTCCATCTTGCTTGTTGGACGCAGAGTTGTGCTCTACGCTCGGCTCGGTCACCAGGCGCAATGCTTTGGTGCAGCGCTCGGCTCTGTCGCCGAGTGCTGTGAATTTTCTGTTGGTCGCATTCGGCTCGGCCGCCAGACGCAAAGGTTTGCTTGTTGGCTCGCGGAAAGCTTTGTTTTGTAACCTTTTTGTTTTGTTGGCCGAACCGTCGAAGGCTCGGTGATTACCCTCTCTTTTTTTTTTTTTTCTCAGTTCGTTTTTTTTTTCAGCGATTGCTCTTTTTTGTCGCCCCTTTGTTTTTTTGACCTGCGGTTTTTCTTCTCCTTTCTCTCTTTTTGTTTGCAACCTTTACTTCTCCATTTTTGGTCGCAGGAGATGCATTTTTTTTTTTTTTTACTTGAGAGGGATATGAATTGCGTACCTGACTTTACTTGCTTTGTCGAAGATGTCTGCTACGCCAACTTCTTTCTCCTTCCTCAGTTTGACTCTCTCGACTGTCAGGACACTCGTGAAAGGTGTCCTTCGAAACTGCCTGCGAATCTGCGACTCTATGGAAGAACAAAAGCCATTGCTGTTGATTCTCGGGGGACAGTCGGCCTTCGGCGGTTGTGACATAACTGCGCCCACGGTTAAGGCTGTTCACGATCTATGGAGCTGCCCTGTTGTCGACGAGGACGATCAGATTTGTTATCTCCCGGGGGTCGATGAAGCTTTATCGTCTCCACATCAGACTGTAGGCAATATCTTGTTGAGTCCGGTACACGACCAGCTGGTTCGTTTTACGGTGCCGACTCTTTCCATCGACAACAACCGGTTTGACTCTTGGGATAGTCAACCGGTAGTATCCTCCAACCCCTTCCCTGTACCTTTTTACTTCGAGTTGGCAGAAGTCATTCTCCACACCTGTTCCGAGCAGTTGGTCGCGGCAGACCTCACTCATGCGGTGCGAGCTTCTATGTTTTCGTATCGATGCTGCAGCAACGTCGTCCATTCTTTCCTGGAGGTCTGGTGTTCGTCGACCAACACTATTTTCACTCGTGAGGGGGAGCTGTCGATCTCTCTATGGGATATGCATTGACTCGACGGACTGTCCATCTTAGGGAGTATTTATGATGAAGTGACTCCTACGGTTGAAGATTTTACCCAGAGTCGCTCTTTGTCGCTGCCCGAGAGTATTCGGTACCTCATCCTTGCATATTATCGGATTTTCTGTCGTCTAAGGGCTCCGAACTTGGAGGGATTTTTTGGGGTTCCTATGTCAGAGTGGGCAGCCTTCTAGTTTCGAGAAGAGGGGGATGCGCAACCTTCAGAAGACCCATGAGCTGATCGCGAGAAGCTATCAAGTTCTCGGAGTCGTGACCGGTCGGCCGTACAGAATCAACCCCTTTCCGAGCTTGGGGTACCGGACGTTCTTGCAGATGAAGTGTACCTGGCCACGTTCCTGTCTCTGTGGCTCTGCCATTTCGTACTGTCTTTGTCGGGCTACATGCTGCGGCTAAGTGTTTTCAAGATGGTATGTTACATGGCCTGCGGCTCTCGCTATAGTTTGGCCGGCACATCCTTGGCAAATCATTATCGAGGGCTGAATGCATTCTCCCCGGGGAGGGTTCCTTGGCCATTCATCTTTGTATGACTTGCCGAGAGGTTCGGTGTCCACGAGGGCGACTCAATGATTAGCGGTTCGGTGTCCCAGCTAATCACTAGCAAGAGGACTAATCAATGTAATATAGACTTATGTAAGTCCGAATATCGTCCCACAAGGACCAAGCTAATAGATAATTGCTTTTCTAGTTTAAAAACCAAAGTTTGAGAAATCGATTGGAAAGGAGTTATAAAAACAGAAAATAAACTAATCTACTTAGCCCTATAGAGATCAAAGAAAAGGCTTTTGATAAAATCAGTATGGAAGAGATGTTGAGAATCCAATTCCCTCCCTAGACACTTCTGAGATTGAATGGAAATTAAGTTTTGGAAATCAATTTCTGATGAGCTTATAAAACCATGGCTACAATCCACATCGGCATCACCTGTTTCTATCTCCTAGAGTAAACCTAGCTAGCATGATCGACTCTACTTGATAGCATAAACATGAAGCTCATTGTGTCATAGACAAATCAATCTAATCCAACAGGGTATTACTTTAAGGTCGAGGATTAACCCAAGGATTAGTTGATCTACCTAGTGTACGAACTCATAAAGACTTGTACAACCCTATCAGCATGTCTTACCTTAAGTCTAGCGTCACCTTATAACCAGTACATAGCAGACAGCAAGTACGAATCAAGAATTATACACATTGGAAAACTCATTCATGCACCAAATAGAAAACCAAATAGATTATAAAGTATCAATCTCATTACATGCCTAGGGAGTCATGGACTCCCAACTAAAAATGACTACTCCATACTGAAATTAAAAACACACAACAAGGTTTTGATAACAGCCATGAAAGAAAAACAACTAAGTACAAAAACTCCTTTTGGAAGGCTGCTCTTGGTCACTCTTGCTCCTTAGGCTGAAATCTCCTCCTTTCTCCCTCAAAGTGGCCAGAGGTCGTGTAAGACTCCCTCTGGACCTTCTCCTCTCTCTAAACTAACTGCAAAGCTAGAAATTAAACTAAGAACTGAGTGATAAAAACTGAATATTGAATACAAAACTGGATGATCAGTGCTCTGCCTAGGACCCCTATTTATACTTGTCCTGCTGCCCAGGCCTTGTAAATTGGTCTCTATCCAGGGGTATGAATTATGCCTTATCAACCTCAGAATTGGTTGAAATTACATACGAACCTTCCTTCTATGGTCCTTGCCTTGCTCACGAAATTTGAGTTCAGTCTGAGTTGGGAAACTCGAGATATGATGTGAAGAAGTTGCTTGATTCTTCTGCCAATTCCAGCACTGGGTCCACCACTTTGGAAGTACAGAACTTGAGAACCCCGACTTGGACTTGCCTGCATTTTCGTGATATGATCCTTAATATCCTCAGAAATCTTCAATCCAAATTTGGCTTCAATTGGAACACGGGAACTCCAGATATGTTCTTCATAAATTTCGGATTCAACTTCTCCTTCTGGCAGCAGTTTCCTTCTTTGAGTTGATCTTCACTTCTTGGTCATTCAAAGCACTTAAAACTCGAATATAATTCCTTAAAATCTTTGTGGATACCTTTCTTGGACACTTAGGACTTCGTTTCCCAAGTTTAGGCTTGATTGGATGTCAGGATCCCGAGATTTTCGCGACTTCATGTTGTTGAGTCATCGGCGCGGTCGCGCCAAAAATAAGCCAAAATATGGCGCGGTCGCGCCACTGGAGCGGAGTGCTTTCTAAGTCTAGAGAAGGCCTTCGGACTCGAGCCGAATTAGAAGACTTCCTGGCGTGGTCACGCCATATTTTGTTGTAGAAGTGGCGCGGCAGCGCCCCTACTTAGACTTTTCTTGCTCCCCAGAATGACAACTTCTCTTTCCTTCTTCAGCACTCTTTGGCGCGTCCATGTTGTCTCTGAATGAGGTAGCGCCAGCTCTTTGGCGCGGTAGCGCCCTCAGATGGCGCAGTCGCGCCATTTAAGATTCCCCAACCGTTGGCTTTCATGTTCGTTGAGTCGTTGGGAATTTTTTTGCATTATTTTGAATTTTCGCATATTTATCTGGCCCGGTGGCGCCGATTCTGGTGCGGACGCGCCATCCTTCTTTTTTGCCTCTTTTGCTCATTTTTCCTTCATTTTTTCTCCAAATCCAGATATTGTTCTTCCACTGTGTACCTAAGGCACATAACATAAAACTGAGTCATATATGTTGATTCTATACTCGGAATTAACTCAGATTTAGATGTTTCAATTATTTTCATGCTTAAAGATAGTGTCTTTTAGACACTTATCACAGTTCTCCGACCAGCGAAGCGCGGCTTTTGTTAACGCACTCGTGGACTTGTGGTGAGCAGGGACTGCCTGTCCCCTTAGCAGCGTGGAGGTGCCTCCCTTCATGAGTCTGGATTTTGACCCTGGCGTTACAGCCCTCTTTCGGGAATCGTGGCTCGAGGCAGTGGTTCCTCTCTTTGAGATAGTGACTCTCATTCCTCTTTTGCTTTTGTTTTCCTTTGTCTCTTTTTTTTCTTCTTATTTCTTCCGCTCCCCTTTTTTTGTTTTTAGTGTGAGTGGAGGCATTTTACTGTTGCACCTGCGCTGCAAAAGCCTTGCCGCCTGCACAAGCTGAAGGTGATGCGGCAGGTCGCAGCCGAAAGACTTCGCGGCCAAGTTCAAAGCCCTCTGTTTCCCCTAAGGCGAAACAGAGTAAAGGTGGGAAGAAATGGGCACCTCGACCGAAGGTTGCGAAGGACAAGTTGTCGGCTCCATCTCAGCCAGCGCCGGCAAAGGGAATCGTTATCAAAGAGCCTTCTTCGACCGAGGGGAAAGCTCGACCGGTGGTGTTTTCTTTGTCGGCAACCGACGTTTATGAAGACAAGGGGAAGGGATTGGTTCAGTCGACGACTTCGCCGAATAAAAGCGCTACGAAAAGGAAGTCGACTACTCAAAAGCCGGATTCCTTTATCTTCGTTCCACCTCCTTTCAAGAAATGGCTCCGGACCGGTTTAGGTAAGTCGTTAACTATTTTGGCTCCTCTTGGTTTCGTTCCGCCTCCAGAGACTCCTCTGTTGAGATCGGAAGAGAAAGCTGAGTCGGCGCCTCTCGACCGGTCTGTTGTTCTGCTGGCCAGAGAGACTACTGCAGAACCAGCGGTGTCGCCTGCGCCAACGAACCAGGTTGGAGTGCTAGCGACCGAGGAATTGGGCGACCTATCTTCTGACAAGCTCGCTGTTTTCATGGCTCCTTTTATGGACCAGCCCATCTTTCAG
Source organism: Aristolochia fimbriata (assembly GCA_019845555.1). NCBI lineage: Eukaryota > Viridiplantae > Streptophyta > Magnoliopsida > Piperales > Aristolochiaceae > Aristolochia > Aristolochia fimbriata. The sequence goes on along the minus strand of CM034078.1, from coordinate 15,504,009 downwards.
CAGGAGTATCTATTCGACCTCGCCGAGGTAGGGGTCACCCGTCAGTTGGAGTGGGTCAGGGAAGAGGCGCCGCCTACTGCTATTACCAGTGGGCTTGCAACCGGCGAAGAAGAGTGCCCGGTGACTATCGCCGATGATGGTGGAGCACCTCTTCAGCCTTCGAATGGACAAGTTGTGGTTAAGGGCATTAACATTGCCCCCGGGGTCACAGTCGAAGGTGGGTTTCAACATCCTTCCTCCGCTCTATTCCTTCCTATTGTTGCCAAACTGCAGAGGGGGGAGGTTCTTGTGACCTTTCCTTCCAGTAGTTGAGAGGCATCTCTTGCTGCCAAGGAGGGAGTTTCTGACTCGGCTCGTCTGCCCATCAGCGAGGATTCCTCGACTCCGCAGCCTTCATCGGTAGGTATATATCTTCTCTTTTTTTTTCTTTTCGGCCTCCTTTTCTTTTTCTTATCTCCCCTTTTCCTTTCTAGGTGTCGGCCTTCCGTCCTTCGACGAGGTCAAGGCGAATATTGCAGCAGTCTGCTTTGGGGCTATGGACGGTGTTCGTCGAGTCGGATTTATTACAGGACGACGACCCGTGTTCGCCGGAGCTTGTAGCAGACACTCGTGTCATCCTCGACCACTTGAGAGGAGTTGGCGTTGACACCTTGGTGTTGGAGCAGTGGGTTGAGGAATTTTCCTCGGAGGTGGATCGGTTTCATCAGTTGCAAAACTCCTTGGTCGGGAAGCTCAGTCTGGCTGAAGGGTTTGCTGCCACTCGCCCAGTCTATCCAGCGTGTGAGTCGTCAACGCGATGACTTAACGGTGAACTTGGATAGACATCAGGCAGAGCGCGAGGCTGCTGAGGCTGAACAGAAGGCTCTTCGCGATCGTCTGGCGTTTGTATCAGCTCAACTCGACTCCATCAATGTCGAGCTTGCGACCATTCGTAGGGGAATTGACACCGTCGAGGAGGAGGCTTCTGCTCTCGAGGACCAGCTTGCTTCTGTTTGTTCGCACCCTATTCTCAACAAGGTCGAGACGCAGGAGCTGGCTGAGGCTCGTGCCGAAGTAGTTCGGTTGCAACGACGAGTGGCCGACTTCGAACTTCCTCAACCTTGATGTAGTTTTTTTTTTTTTTTGTAGCCTCTCTTTTTTTTTTTTTTTTTTCGAGGCTTGATTTTTTCTGTAGCCACTTTTCGTTTTTGTTTGTGAGGCATGGATTATTCCCATTTGGTGCAATGAGAAATACCATCTCCTTTTATTCGACTTCTTTCTTTCTTTCTCTTTTATTTTTTTGCTGCCCCCTCATGCGTAAAAGCGTTTGAGGAATTTACCGTTCGTTATCGGCAGCTTCAAATCGTTTGAAGTTACTAACTTGTAGGTGCCATTGGTGTAGGCTTCCTACACCACATACGGTCCTTCCCATTTTGGCGCGAACTTGCCCCCGATTTTGCTCGTAAAGAGCATTGGCCGTCTGACTGCTAGCACCAAGTCGGCTTTCTAGAATGACCTTAGCCGTACTTTTTTGTTGAAGGCTCGGGTCATTCGAGATTGATAGCACTCAAGTCGTTGTTGTGCCTCGAGTCGTTGCTCATTGAATGACTCTAGCTCTACTAGTCGCAACTGAGCGCACTCCTCCGTCGTGAGAGAGGGGAGTTGTACTTCGAGAGGGAGCACCGTTTCTATGCCATAAACTAGCGAATATGGGGTCAACTGGGTCGGCGTTCGAAACGATGTTTTGTACGCTCATAAGGCTTCGCCGAGCTTTTCGTCCCAACTCCTTTTGTGAGCACCAATTGTTTTCTTTAGGATTTTGCAGAGCATTTTGTTGAATGCCTCTACGAGTCTATTGGCTGTCGGGTTGTAAACTGATGATGTTCGTTGTTGTATGCGAAATTTTTTGCAGAAACGATCCATGACCTTATTTTTGAACGGCATACCATTATCAGTCATTATGTATCGAGAAAATCCATATCAGTAGATAATTTGAGTTCGAGTCGACGACGGTGGTAGCTTTAACTTCTCGATAGGCAGCAGCTTCAGCCCATTTACAGAAGTAGTCGGTGGCAACCAGGATGTATTGCCGGTCGGAGTCAGATTTAGGAGTGATTGGATCGATGATGTACATCCCCCAAGCATTAAATGGCCAGGACGCGACCGTTGGGTGAAGCGGCTTCGGCAGCTGGTGTATGTAATCGGCATGAAGTTGGCATTGTTTGCAAGTTCGAGCCATTTCGGTGGCGTCTCTGAGCATCGACGGCCATTAGTAGCCCAACTGTTTGACTTGTAGGTGGAGCTTCGGGCCGGCCTGGTGTGCGTCGTAGATTCCTCCAAGTGTTTCTTTCAGGACTTGCATTCCCTTTTCTTTGGATAGGCAGCGGAGTAGCAGACCTTCGTACGACCTCCGGTATAGTACGTCATTGATGAAAGCATACCTTGGAGCTGTCCGACGAATATGGACTCGCTCTCGTAGGTCAGCTGAGAGTGTACCGTATCGAAGAAAGTTTGAGATAGGCACTCGCCAATCTCCCACTTTGTTTTCGCTGGCCAAAATGGGAGTGACTCTTCCATCTCGTCTGTCTGCTCTTCTTCTTCCCCTTCGGTTGTTGGAGGAACTACCCATCTTTCGCAAATGGGGACTTGGCTCGGGCACTCATCGAATTGCGCCAGACTGGCTGCAATTCCAGCCAATGTGTCGGCTGGCCCATTTTCGGATCGAGGGATGTAGTGGAGCGATGCTTCCGAAATTTGGGCCAAACGGTCACTGGCATATCTCCAGAACGGCACGAGCTCAGGTTTCTTTATTTCGAACTCCCCCGTAAGTTGCTTAATGACTGCCATGCCGAGCCCGAGAAGGATGGCTTGATACTCCGCCTAGTTGTTCGAGCAATTTTGTGTGAGAACGAACGAATAGGGGAGCAGGTCCTTTTTCGGAGAGACGAATAGAACTCCCACACTGGCTCCGTTTCTTCGCGCAGCGCCGTCGAAGTACATCTCCCAAAGGGGAAGCACCTCGACCAAGAAAATTTCTTCGTCTGGTAACTCTTCTGTCAAATCCCATTCGGCCGGCACTAGATGGTCAGCCAAGAAATTTGCCAAGTCTTGGTCTTTGATAGCGCGTTGTGACACGAAGTTGATCTCGAACTTAGAGAGAAGCAATGCCCACTTAGCCAGTCGACCAGAGAGTATTGGTCACGACATTATGTATTTGAGCGGGTCGGCGCGTGAGATCAGGTTCGTCAAATGCGCCAGGAGGTAGTGTCGGAGCTTTTGAACCGCAAAAACGAGCACCAAACAAGTCTTCTCGATGGGCGTGTAGTTGAGCCAAAAGAGCTCCTACGGACTTCTCTTGCGGTACGATGTAGAGCAGCAGCGATCAGTCGACAATAAGAGCGACGAGCACGGGCGGCTTGGTGAGGTATGCTTTTATGTTGTTAAAGGCATTCCGGTACGACTCATCCCATTCGAATGGCGTGTCTTTCTTCATTAGGCGGCTGAACGGCTGGCATCTTCCGACTAGATTTGAGATGAAGCGTCGAATATAGGCTAAGTGGACTTGAAAGCTCTTGAGTTCAGAGATGTTTCTGGGCTCTGGTATCTTTTGAATTGCATCGATTTTTGATTGGTCGATTTCAATTCCATGGTGGTGCACGATAAATCCCAGAAATTTACCCGACATGATGCCGAATGCGCACTTCAACGGATTCATTTTGAGTTGAAATCGTCGAAGCCGCTCCAACACCGCTCAGAGGTCGAGAAGATGATCTGACCGTTGTTTCGTCTTTACCACCAAGTCATCGACATAGCATTCGATGCGTTTATGCAAGAAGTTGTCGAATATGTGTTGCATCGCCCACTGGTACGTCGTGTCGGCGTTCTTGAGCCCGAATGGCATCACTTTGTAACAGAATATGCCTTTAGGAGTTCGAAAAGCAGTGAGCTCTTCATCCTTTGGGTTCATACGAATTTGGTTATAGCCGGACGACCCATCCATGAAAGAGAGAGCTTCGTGGCCTATCGTCGCATCGACCATGAGTTCGGTGATTGGCAGAGGGAAGTCGTCCTTCGGGCAAGCTTTGTTCAAGTCACGAAAGTCAATGCAAACCCGGATTTGGCTGTTCTTCTTCTTGACCGGTACAATATTTGCTATCCAAGAAGGGTACTTCTCCTCTCTTATTAAATTTGCAGCGATCAATTTGTCAACCTCTTTCTTGATCTCTGGCACCAGTTCACGTCGAAACCGTCGTTGCGACTGTTTGACTGGCCGGACAGAGGGATGAACCGCCAATTTGTGCACTGCGACTTGTGACTCAAGGCCTGGCATCTCTGTATAATTCCAGGCAAATATATCATGGTATTCACGAAGTAATGCCATATATTCAACCTCCTCTTCAGCCGACAGTGAGACGCTAAGGAATGTAGGTCTTGGCTCCTCTTTTGTGCCCAGGTTGACTTTCTTTAGTTCATCGACAGTCGACTGGCCGCCTTCCTTGAACATAGTCGGGGCCTCCTTCAGGACGAATTCATCATCTTCTTAACCGTTGTCGGCGATGGAGATGTGGTTTACAATGACCGAATCATATGCGCGAGCTCATGCAATGGCTGCTTTCAAAGTGTAGACCTTGCTTTCACCGGTTTCCGAGCATTTCCCCTCTTTATTGAATTTTGGCCGACTGAGACTAGGTGGACGTCGGCCAATGTTTTTCTGGTGATTTTGATCGGCTTCGTCAGAGCTCTATAAACGCGAATTTTCTTTTCTAGTGATTCTAGTGATTCTGGTAGCCAAGGCCTTGGCGACCTTGCGTAATTTGACGACACTCATTCCTTAACTTTTCTTGTTCTGGAGTGAGGACTGGTAGAGTGACGGGTGGCTTCTCGTGGAACTGGTCCTTTGTAAAATTACCCCCGGCTCTGGCCATCAGTTGATACACATTTGGGTCGAAGCCTTCGTTCGAGTGAGTAGACAGCAATTGTTCTTGGTTTGGGAACAGCTTTGTAATACTCTGATCTTTGAGCTTCAGCAATGGTAGAGTGACTTTATTTGCGAGAGGGGCCGGCTGGATTTTGTGGCAGACGACCAAGGGAGCTTCTCCCTTCTTTCTTTGCGACTGTGGAATGTACCGTAAGATAGGCACATTACGTTGTGTCGACGCTAAAGTTGCCATAGCCGGTTTGTATGCCGGCTGCTAGTTGGGTGTCGGCTGCTTGTTGAGCGTCGACTGTTTAGACGTGGCTTGCGTCAGAGTTTGTTTTGGTGGAGGAGCATTTTTGACACTTGACGCCTGGTTAGGCCCAGAGGACAACTTGAGTGTCGGTCTGGTCGTTAGATAGAATTTGGCGTCTACGAATGAAGCTTCGGCCTCGGTGAATGGACTTTCGTTGGCATACACCGTCTTTTGCTCATCGTCCTTCCAGTACTTGAAGCACTGATGAAGTGTGGATGGCACAACTCCGTTCGTGTGAAGCCATGGGCGACCCAAGAGTAGATTGTAAGATGTTCTTAAGTCGATGACTTGGAATGGAGTTTCGGCTACCATGTCGCCGATGTGCAGTTTGAGAGAGATCATGTCGAGTGTCTTCTGGCCCTCTTGATTGAAGCCTTGGATGAGGAGAGAGCTCGGGGAGAAGTCGCCAGCAGAGAGGCAGACATTCATCATTGTCCGAATCGGCAGAATGTTAACCGCAGATCCACAGTCAATTAGAATGCGATTGACCTTGTGGTCTCGGATGTAACCGGAGACGAACAGCGGCCGGTTGTGGTTCTTTGTTCCCAACTGCGCTTCCTCTTCTCGAAATGTGATGCATGGCGGACATGAGACGGCAAGCGCTTCCTCCAACTTTGCCAACGGTAGAGAGGAGGACGCATCTTCTTCCTCCTTTCTGTATGGCAACGTCAGCCCGACTTTTGGTAAGTCGTCCTTCCTCATGAGCAGCATCTCGACTTCAGCTTGGAGCTCCTCTAGTTTGTCGAGGACTCGAATAAGTGCTTGTCTTGACTGGATGGCCAAGTCGAGGTCGTCATCGATCTCGTTAAGCTACGAGATTTGTTTCAGTGACGTCTCGAGGTCGTCGCATTCGACGACTGGCCGTTTGCCTTTGTCTTTTGGTGTCGTCTGCTTGGGAGTGCCATCGAACAAGTCACCACCATTGCTGGCTGCATGAAGAACTCTCTTGGGAAGAACTCCGCCAGTGCGACAGGTCTTCTTTTCTTTTTACTCGCTCCTTGAACGTTGGTTTTGGGAGCTTTCTTTTGGCGCTTCGCGGCTCTTTTGTTTCGCCGCTTCGCTTTTGCTTTGATGTTCGTCGGCGCCGGTTCAATCTCTCGAACAGGTTTCTTTCGTCGGGTAACTAGAATCCACCCCTCTGTGTCGGCTACAGCAGCTTCGCGGAGTGCCGATTTTGACGCGACCTTAGCCGGTGGTCATTTGTGGTTGTGCGGTCGGTTGGAGGGACCGGATTTTGAACGGTACTCCTTCCTTACGGACTGGTATTTGTTTGGCTGAGCTCGTCAGTTTGGCTCGGTCTGGATGGAGATGATATATGAGGAGGTTGTGTTTTTGGCTCCTTCAATTTCGATGCGACCTTGAGCTGCCAACTCCATGATCCTGTCTTTTAGGACAAAGCACATCTCGGTCGGGTGCCCGACCGAGGGTGGTATTTGCAGAAGTTTTGTTCCTTGCTTCTGGACAAGTCGCCGAGTCTTTTGACTTCTGGCAACTTGAGTAAATGGTTGTCAAGGAGCTGGTCGAGCATGATAGGAACATCCGTGTCAGCAAACAGATATGTTTTTGCCTGTCGTTCCTCCAGTGACGGCCTCCGGTACATGCTCCCAGCTGGCTGCCGTGGAACATATGTTGTTTTGACCTTACTCCCGACTTTGATTGGTTCGAGAGTGTTTGTCGCGAAGGATGCCTTTGTTTTTTCCTTCGCATCTTTGGGCACGGTTACGGCTCCCTTCCCTTTCTTGCGAGGGTCAACAGACGAGGAAGCTTCTTCTCCTCACTCCTCTATGAGGTTCTCCATATTGTGAGCCTCCGTCGCAAGTTCTTTAAAGTTCGTCAGCCTCCGACTTTGAATGTATCGCAGGAGCTCCCATTGCATCCCTCGAGCGCACATTTCAATTTCGGCTTCGAGAGATAGATTTGAGCTTTCTTTGCAATTGAGGCTTAAGTTCCTCCACCGGTTGATGTAGTCGAATATCTTCTTGCCCTTCTTTTATATTAGATTGGAGATCTCGACTAGAGTGACGGTGCGCCGGGTACTGGAGAACCGACTGAGGAATTCGCGCTCTAGTTACTCCCAGCTGTCAATCGACTCCTGGGGCAACTCGATGTACCAGTCAAAGGCATTTCCCTTCAGTGACCAGCCGAACTGCTTGACCAGCAAGTCGCCGTCTGCACCGACATTGTTGCAGGTCTCAATGAAATGGGCGACGTGCAGTTTGGGGTGCCCGTCGTCGTTGAACTGTTGGAATTTTGGAGGATGGTAGCCGAGCCGCATTGGGATGTTTTGGATCCTCTGCGTGTAAGGCCTCCGGTTGCGACAGACTTGCTGTCACCTGAACTATTCCGTACGGCGCGGTTGATGAGTTCGGTGACTGCGTCGAGTGTGAGGGAAGCCGTCTCTGCTTTGGCTCGTCCTCTGCGAACGGTTTTCGGTGCGATGGGCAGCAATTCATCGTCAGAGGCAGGATCTTCTTGCGGTGGTTCGGCCGAACCACTGGTAGTCACCCAATTTCGGTCGACCTCTTGCGAAACGCCGCCAGTGCTGTCGCAGCTGTGCCCATCTCCAGTCGCTCCATGATCTTTACGATCTGGAGATCGCGAGCTGCGAGTTGCGCGTCTTTGATGCGCAGTTGGCCGCTCTGTTCTTTGAGTGCAGCTTGCATTTCGGCAAGCTGCACTTCGATAGTTTTAGCCAATGTTGTCATTGCGGCCATCTTGACGGTCGGCATCGACGGAGCTGTTCCCGACGCAGATCGAAGTAGAGAATTTGTTGGCGGAGACCGTATTGGGGAGACGGTCGTCGCTGTCTTTGTGCGTGGAGTGGTTGTCATGGGCGACCGGTCAGGAGAACCGATTGTGGTTGAGCGCAGAAGGTGGCTTTGACGGGTGACTGGCTTGCGATGGCAGCCACCGGGGAGATTCGGCAGGGAGGAATGGGTGATAGCACAGCAGGGGAGGTCGTCGGCGTCTATCGGCGAGGTGAGCGGATGGGTGGTGAGCCGGCTGCTGCGGTGAGCGGGGCTAATAGATCGTGAGAGATAGTCACGATCGGAGAATTGTCTACGGCCGTCGCTCTCTGTACGAAGGAGACCGATAGCAAATTTATTCTTGCCGCAGCGGAGGAAGTGATGCCCCCACATTGCTCATAGTACTGCACCATTGCTGGGACAATGGAGCTCCTCCGGGATGGTGGCGACTGAGCCGGGCTGACAGTCGGGCTGCGCGAAGCAAGAGAGCAGCGACGGCCAAGTATGTCGGTTTGGCCATTGCTGAATTGGCTTGGCGGAGGCTGCAGTCGGTTTGGCGGAGGCCGCGGTAGCCTGCGCCAAGAAGACGGCGCTTGGACGGCGCGCATTGCGGATGAAGGGAGCCTATCCGGTGGACAAGCTCCTGGTCAAGGCCCTTGTAACTGGGCGAGTAGCAGGTGGTGAAGAAGTCAGAGCGCGGAGGTTGGCCGGAGAGACAGTTGCTGGTCCGCAAACTCCTGTGGTTGAGCTCACGTTCGCGGCATGGCGCGGTACGCAGAGCTCGAGTTGGCAATTTGCTTGCCTTTGTTGTTGTTGTTGTTGGCGTTGCTAGCCATGGCTGAGATTTTTTTTTTTTTTTTTTTTTTAGTTGAACAGAGAAGGAGATGAGAAGTGGGAAATGTCATGTTGGGTGTCTAGCAAGTGTACTAGGTCAGCAAGTAATATAGACTTGGAAGTCCAGATATCGATCCCATAGAGACCTTGATGAGAGATTTAGTTTAAGCAAAGATCTTTCTATTGATTGAGGGAAAAGAAATTTTTGGTTTTGGTTTTGAAAACTTAAAAGAAAAACAGAATTTAAAACTTCTGGAAAAAACTATTGGAGATGAGATGTTGGGGAAGAGTGTCAATCCCTCCTAGCTGTTAACATTAAAATTCTGATTTTATAACTCAAATACCCTTACCTTGACTTAGCTTTTGAAAACCTGGTTACCCATATACAAGAAATAACTTTCACCTATTCTTTGAACTCCTTCTCAACCGGAACATTCAAATCCTAAGTGCATAAATATAAAAGCTCGAAGATTTACTCTCTCTTATTCAAAACAAGAGTTATAGAAGTCACATCACTTTTCAACAAGTCTCCTTCGAAACTGGAACAATCTAGTTTGAAAAACAAGTTGTTTTAGAAAACAAGAATCAAATTACTGACTCAACTCTCTACTGAAATTTAACCTCTCAATCCGTACCTCATTAAATTCTAGAATTGAATTTAGATCAGAAATAAGCAATGAACTCAGTTTCTAAAACAAAAGCAGGATATTTTATTGCTATAAAATTCAGAATTCAAACACATAACAAACCAGGAGTTCATGACTTCCCGAACAGAGAGAGACTACTCCATAATAATAGAATAAATGCATAGTAAAAAGGATTCAATTACAGCCATGGAAATAAGAAGAAAATAAGTACAGAAAAAACCCCTTGAAGGACTGCCTTTGGCTTCTCTCGCACCTTGACTGAAATCTTTTCCTTCTCTCTCTCTCAACTCCAAACTAACTAAAAACAATAAAAACCTAAACTACTGTATTTACAACTCGAAACTGGATGAAAACTGGATCTAAAACTCGATGGTAAAACTCCATGCTTGATCTCTGCCTCGGACCCCTTTTTATACTTGAAACTCTGTCCTGGCCTTGTAATTTCAGCCTCTGTCCAAGGGTGTGAATTGTGACTTTACGACCTCAGAATTTGATGAAATTACATCAGAAGCTTCCTTATGTGGTCCTTTCCTTGATCACGAAGTTTGAATCCATTCTGAGTTGGGAAACTCGAGATATGAGGGAAAGAAGTTGCATGATTTCTGCTGCCAATTTCTGCTTTCGGGTCCACCACTTTGGAGATGTGAAACTCGAGAATCCTGGCTTGGATTGGCCCGAATTTTCGTGACAAGATCCTCTGTAGTACAAGGAAACTTCGTTCCAAGTTTGTCTTTAATTGGAATTGTGAAACTCCTTCTATGATCTTCCCAAAATTCGGATTTATCTCCTTCCATTGGCAGCAGATTCCTGTTTTGAATTAACTTCTTCTCTTGGACCATTCAATGCATCTGGACTCAAGTAAATTACCTTAAACTCTTCGTGGGCACCTTCCTTAGATGTCTGAGACTCCTTCTCTTCTCCCAAGTTTGGAATCGATTTGATTGCAGGTTCCCGAGATTTTCGTATTTTCAGCTACTGAGTCATCGGCGCGGTCGCGCCGAATTTTGGTGCGGACGCGCCACAGAACTCGAAATCCGTCTAAGTCAGGAGACCCGGCAGCGCGGTCGGCGCCCGAAAATGTGCTGCGATATGGCGGCGGTCGCGCCAGTCCTTAGGGATTTTACTTGGTCCCCGAATGGCAACTTCTCTTTACGCTTTTAGCCCCTTTGGCGGCGGAAGCGCCCTCGATCAACCCGGTGGCTTCCATTGGCGTGGTCGCGCCCATTCACATTCCCCAATCTTTGTCTTTCATGACCGTCAGGTCGTTGGGCATTTTTTCACATTAATTTGAATTTCCGAGGATTTGTTTGGCGCGGTCGCGCCGTTCTTCTTTTTGGCCTCTTTTGCTCATTTTTCCTCTGTTTTAGCTCCAAATCCCATTTTTCTTCTTCTAACGGGTACCTGAGACATAAAACATGTATTTTAGTTATATTTGTCACTTTTAAGCTCATAATCAACTCAAATTAGGAATTTATGATCAATAATTCATACCTAAATAAGTGTCTTTTGGACACTTATCACAACCCCAAACTTAAACCTTTGCTTGTCCTCAAACATACTCTGAACTAAACACCAGATAGATATGTATAGACTAAGAAAAATCCAGTGACCATCCCTTTTGAAGTTTTTAAAATAGATGTTTCACTCCCTTCCTAGTGATGGTTCTTCTTGCTTAGTCAAAACAGATTTTGTGTTTTCTTCAAATTTTTCAAAGATGAACATGCCCATACAGGTGAGAAGTCTCAATTCAACTCCATAAGCTAACCATCAGTCCACTCTCCACTAACCTGAAGGAATTCTCAATTCTGATCAATAGGTCTTTATGGGTTGTAATGAGGCATGGGTAATGGGTATGATGAAGATTTTTGGTTTTTCTTTTGGGTTTTATTCTCCTCCTCATATCCATTTTCCATTTTCCTGAGCATGAATTGAATTTGTGTCTTTTCCTCCAAGCTCTTCTACCCCAAACTTATTCTTTTGCATTGATCCCTCATTTTTTTCTTTTTCCCTCATTTTCTTTTCTTCTTCTTCCCATGTATCTTTTTCTTTGGGTTTAGTCCAGTGTCTAGCTTACCTTGCCGGTTGACTCAGAGTCCCTAAGCTTGCTGAGGCCCGAGACCCGGTGCACACACGAGGTGGCCTTTCCCTTAACTCACCCTCAACCTTTTCTTTCTTTTTCTTTGGCTTTGTTTTGAGTCCAGCTTACCTTGCCGGTTGACTCAGAGACTCTAAGCTTGCTGAGGCCCGAGTCCCGGTGCACACACAAGGTGGCCCTTCTCCTACTCAGCCCAGAACTCTTTTTTTTCTCTCTCTTGCTTCTTCTTCCCCTTTACAAAGAAATATTTCTGTACCCTTCATCCATCCCTCCTTATAACTTCAAAATCTTTATCCATGCTCATTCAAACAGAACACTTCAATAATTTGGAGAATCATGGGTAAGGAAGAAACAAGTTTATTTATCACTAAGGCTGGTTCATGTAGCATGGGACATTGAAACAAAACAGGGATCTTTTCGGCTCAAAGGTTTTGACAAAAGGTGATGCAACTTGTGCATTAAAATGGGTGACTTTGAAAAAGGCTCAAACGATTTTTAAACAGGTGCCTAAATCACCTTAAAATTTTTGAAAACCTTTCTCTGTTTCGCCTCAAGTTTTCCTCAGGTTGGTTCTAGTGGTTGAAATCAACTTGCTCACATGTACTTTGATTTCAAAAACTATTTTTAAAGAAAAATTCTCATCCATTCAAGACTAAGCATCTAAACTAATATATTTTTCAGAAGGTGAATCATGCTATTCATATGATCAAGGGTTTTCACTGGTATTTTTCAAAATCTCTAATGGACTTTTTTGGTGAATTTTTGAAAAAAAAATAGAGTTTTCAGATCCATACATGAAAAGTATCCCACCCCAAACTTAAAATTTTTCAAATCCCCATAAATTTGCATGAAGAGTGTCCCACCCCAAACTTAAAAACATGCTTTGTCCTCAAAGCAGCAATAAACATAGGGGTGATAGAGATACTTCCCTGACTTTCTGGGTGGATTGAGGTTGGATGGATCTCTCTTTGTGGCTCTTGCATTCTGCTCTCATGGGTTAGTGAAAAAAATTTGCATGATTTTGAGCAATTGAAAATAAAAATTTACTAAACGTGTATCTCAGGCATAAAATGTATGTTAAGAAGAATACCTGCAGTGGAGGTTCTGTTGCAGCACCTCTGTAGTGGCCAAATCTCAGAATACCAAGTGGCGCGGTCGCGCCAGAATTTGGCGCAGTTGCGCCGATTAATTCCAGGAAATCTTCAAATTCTGAATGCAATTTTCAATATTTCCACTTTGGACAGGTTTGTATCAGTGATAAGCAGATGTAGAGTCATTTTTCACACATTTTCATTGGAAGAATAATTAAAATCATGCTTTGAGACAAATCATAGAGAGTAAAAATCAAGATTCCATTAATATGAATGGAGATTGAGTACATATTAATGAAATTGCATTAAATCACACTCTCAGATACAAGCACACTCAAAGCACGCTCACACATAAATTTCAGAAAGAAAAAGTCTAAAAGAATTAGCAAAAGCTAAAATTTTCTGATCTTCTTCTTCTTCCTTATCTTCTTCCTTCTTCTAGTTTTGAGTTTCAAAATTTTTTTGTGTTTTTCTGTTTTTTTGAAAGCTGTAAATTGTTAATATAACCCTATTCATATCCTAGGTCTATGCAAAGAAATCAAAATCTCATTCAACTTTAAACAAGTCCTAAAAATTTTGAAAACTATCGTAACCTAAAGATTTCAGCAAATTCAAAAACTCCTACTCCTATTTTTACACTACCTACTGATCCATGTGATCTGATCCACCAGGATCGAATGAAAACTGGAACCATCCATGCTTGAGGGTGTTTTTGACTTTGGAATGTGTTGCATGGTGATTATATTTTTTGAGCAAAGAGCTGGTCACTCTTTCTCTTTTCTGGTTGGCTTTTAACTTGTTTTGCTCATTTATTTTTTTCCAACTTTTCTTCACACTACCCAGACCCAATAAAATTTTAATTTCAACTTTTGTGGGTGGTTTATAGGGCTGGATAATGAAGAAATCAATGTCTAAGGAGAAGAAAGAATGTTCATTATCCTTGGTGTCCTCTATCCTAACTTCTTTATGCTCTTCAAGGGATTTCTCTTCTTGTTCTACCCCATCCCCTTCTTTCTCTTTTTCATCTTCTTCTTTTATCTCTATGATATTTTCATCTTCTCCCACTTGAAGTTTCTGAAAATCACAATAACTCTCAGCTCTCTCCATTGTATCTTCCTCTATGAGTTCTGATATGACAGTGGCCATCTGTCCTATTCATATTTCCAGATTTCTGATGGAAGCTTCTTGAGCGTCAAGCCTGGCTTCAGTTTGAGCATCTCTTTTTTCTTGATTTTCTAGAAACTTTAAAAGCATATCCTCAAGTCTGGCTCTTTGTGAATCATCAATGGTTTCTAAACTAGGTTGTCTATCAGGAGGATCTAACATAGTATCTATTTGGGCATAATAGTTATCCACTAGAGTGGTCAACCTAGACCAGTCTTCTTGAGGCTGAGGGGGATATGCATGATAAAATTGATCATGATACATAGGAGGGTTTTCATACCTGAACATGGACGATTGCCCATATGGCCAATTGACCTGCCAATCATTCTTAGAATACTGATTTTCATATTGCCTAGAGAAATCATCATCATGCTCTCTTCTATGGGAATCATTAGGTTCATTATCAACAAAAGAACATGATATATCAGAATCATACCTCCATGAATCATAATTAGAAGATGCATATGGTTGGGGAATTTCCAAATAAGAGTTAGGATATGGACTTACCTCATTTTGCACATCTTTCCACCTCTCATCTGTGTGCTTGAAGTTATACCATTCCATTAGAGCTCACAAGCCACAGATCATAGTTACTCTTTCCAGTTCCGGATCAATTTCAGCAAATGGCTTACCAATGATTCTGATTTTCACGCACTGATCCGGTTCAACCTAAAAAGATAGAATATAAAAATTAAACTCAATCAACAAAATAAAATTTACTTAAACTTACTCTCAATTCAATGGTCCCTGGCAACGGCGCCAAAAACTTGTTGGGTGTCTAGCAAGTGTACTAGGTCAGCAAGTAATATAGACTTGGAAGTCCAGATATCGATCCCATAGAGACCTTGATGAGAGATTTAGTTTAAGCAAAGATCTTTCTATTGATTGAGGGAAAAGAAATTTTTGGTTTTGGTTTTGAAAACTGAAAAGAAAAACAGAATTTAAAACTTCTGGAAAAAACTATTGGAGATGAGATGTTGGGGAAGAGTGTCAATCCCTCCTAGCTGTTAACATGTAAAATTCTGATTTTATAACTCAAATACCCTTACCTTGACTTAGCTTTTGAAAACCTGGTTACCCATATACAGGAAATAACTTTCACCTATTCTTTGAACTCCTTCTCAACCGGAACATTCAAATCCTAAGTGCATAAATATAAAATCTTGAAGATTTACTCTCTCTTATTCATAACAAGAGTTATAGAAGTCACATCACTTTTCAACTAGTCTCCTTCGAAACCGGAACAATCTAGTTTGAAAAACAAGTTATTTTAGAAAACAGGAATCAAATTACTGACTCAACTCTCTACTGAAATTTAACTTCTCAATCCGTACCACATTAAATTCCAGAATTGAATTCAGATCAGAAATAAGCAATGAAGTCAGTTTCTAAAACAAAAGCAGGATATTTTATTGCTATAAAATTCAGAATTCAAACACATAACAAACTAGGAGTTCATGACTTCCCCAACAGAGAGAGACTACTCCATAATAATAGAATAAATGCACAGTAAAAAGGATTCAATTACAGCCATGGAAATAAGAAGAAAACAAGTACAGAAAAACCCCCATGAAGGACTGCCTTTGGCTTCTCTTGCACCTTGACTGAAATCTCTTCCTTCTCTCTCTCTCAACTCCAAACTAACTAAAAACAATAAAAACCTAAACTACTGTATTTATAACTCGAAACTGGATGAAAACTGGATCTAAAACTCGATGCTAAAACTTCATGCTTGATCTCTGCCTCGGACCCCTTTTTATACTTGAAACTCTGTCCTGGCCTTGTAATTTCAGCCTCTGTCCAAGGGTGTGAATTGTGACTTTCCGACCTCAGAATTTGATGAAATTACATCAGAAGCTTCCTTATGTGGTCCTTTCCTTGCTCACGAAGTTTGAATCCATTCTGAGTTGGGAAACTCGAGATATGAGGGAAAGAAGTTGCATGATTTCTGCTGCCAATTTCTGCTTTCGGGTCCACCACTTTGGAGATGTGAAACTCGAGAATCCTGGCTTGGATTGGCCCGAATTTTCGTGACAAGATCCTCTGTAGTACAAGGAAACTTCGTTCCAAGTTTGTCTTCAATTGGAATTGTGAAACTCCTTCTATGATCTTCCCAAAATTTGGATTTATCTCCTTCCATTGGCAGCAGATTCCTGTTTTGAATTAACTTCTTCTCTTGGACCATTCAATGCATCTGGACTCAAGTAAATTACCTTAAACTCTTCGTAGGCACCTTCCTTAGACGTCTGAGACTCCTTCTCCCAAGTTTGGAATCGATTTGATTGCAGGTTCTCGAGATTTTCGTATTTTCAGCAATTGAGTCATCGGCGCGGTCGCGCCGAATTTTGGCGCGGACGCGCCACAGAACTCGAAATCCGTCTAAGTCAGGAGACCGCTTGGCGCAGTCGCGCCGAAATGTGCTGCGATATGGCGCGGTCGCGCCAGTCCTTAGGGATTTTACTTGGTCCCCGAATGGCAACTTCTCTTTCTGCTTTTAGCCCCCTTTGGCGCGGTAGCGCCCTCCAGTGGCCCGGTGGCGCTTCCAGTGGCGTGGTCGCGCCCATTCACATTCCCCAATCTTTGTCTTTCATGACCGTCAGGTCGTTGGGCATTTTTTCACATTAATTTGAATTTCCGAGGATTTGTTTGGCGCGGTCGCGCCGTTCTTCTTTTTGGCCTCTTTTGCTCATTTTTCCTCCGTTTTAGCTCCAAATCCCATTTTTCTTCTTCTAATGGGTACCTGAGACATAAAACATGTATTTTAGTTATATTTGTCACTTTTAAGCTCATAATCAACTCAAATTAGGAATTTATGATCAATAATTCATACCTAAATAAGTGTCTTTTGGACACTTACCATGTCCCACCGGGCGTGCAAATCTGTTTCTTCGAAAATCCGCTGGTCCGCGAAGAGGCGCGACTGAGAGAGTAATTCGATTTAAAACAGAATAATCTGTGTTACAATTTGTATTTGAGTCAGAAAAATGCGAGTACAATCTCCTAGGCTTCCTCTGATTTGATCTCCATGCGAATTTGGTGAAGTTTAAGCTTCTGGTGAGTTGTCGTCGAAATCTGAGTTTCGGGAACGAGTGTGCACGAAGGGTGACGGCTTTGGTCGGTCGGACAGAAGTATTTGTGTTCCGCGTGTATCGACTTGTTGACATTGCCGGCGAACGTGTAGAGCTGCTCCGGTCGAACTGGTGAATTACGACGGACTGCAAGTTGCTAAACTTCTTTGGCTCAAAAGAGTCTTTGTGCGCGAGAGTTTCAAACTCCAATTTTTGAATCCCTGCGATAGAATGTTTCTGGCTATTTGTAGCCGATTTTGTGCAGTTGTTGGGGGTTTTCCTTGGAATAGGGATCACGATCCCCTTTCTGCTGTTGTAGTTGACATGGGAGGAAGACCGGGACTCCTCTGTTAGATCCCCCGAATGAGGATCTCACTTGTCTTTTCTCGGCTCCTTCGGTTGTCGGCCATGCTTGGTCATTTAACCGTTGAGGAGGCTGACTTATAACTTGGCTTGCTGATTGGTTGTTGAGTGGTGCTGACTCGGCAGTTTATTGCTGACTGGGGCAGTGACTTTGTCGATGACGCAGCGACGCAGATGGATCCGACGATGGGCTGCAGCAAGTGACTTTGAAAATCGACAGAGCCTACCCACGACGATCAATTGCTGGATCGATGGGCATTTGGATTCGTTGCATTTGGGTCGTTCACATTTTAGTGCATACAATTAAAATATTAAATTTAGGATTAACATACTGTATTAGATGCCAAAATATTGATCCTATTGTACACACCAAAACGTGATCGGCCTAAATATGGTGAACCCAAATTCTCACCAGTCCATCGGTTGGTCGTTATGGGTAGGCTTCGACGATTTTCAAAGTTACTTCATGCAGCCCATCGCCAGACCCATTCGTCTCACCACATCATCAGTACAGTCATCCCTCTAGTCAGCAATAAGTCACCGCGTCAGCACCACTCAGCTGCCAACCACTTCAGCAATTAAACGACCAAGCCTGGTCACCAATTGAAGAAACCAGAAAACCACCGATGATCCTCATTCGATGGGACCAACAGAGGAAAAGGAAAAGCGCCCAAGTCCTCCTCCCATCTCAATAGAAGCAGTAAAAAGGGGATCTCGATCCTCATTTGAAGGATCGACTCCAGCTCTGGCTACAAATAGCTAGAGCACCTTCATATCAAAGGGGGAAAAGAAAATTTAAGTGGAGAAAAATTTATCTTCCACCAAAGCTACTTGAAGATCCTTCCAGTCGCACTCGGCCTATTGAGGAGCTTTACACAACTTCGGTAACGTCAACAAGCCGAAACACATGGAACACAAATACTTTCGTACGACCGACTAAATCGGTCGCAACTCGTGTACACTCTCTCAAAGGTTTGTGATTTGCTGAGGATCGCCAGAAAGCATTACCTTCTACCCATAAAAGAAAGTGGGTTCAAAAATTCTTTGTCGAGAAATACTCTCACGCATATAAGCTCTCTCAAGCCGAATAAGTTAAGCAACTCGCAGTTCGTCAAAATTCACCAGTTCGACCGGAGCAGCTCTACACGTTCATCGGCAACGTCAACAAGTCAATACATGCGGAACACAAATACTTCCATCCGAATGACAAACCCATCATCGTTCGTGCACACTCACTCCAAAACTTGGATTTCGACGTCAACTCGTCAGAAGCCGAAACTTCATCAACTCACACGGAGATTGAATCAGAGGAAGAATAGGAGATTGTACTTGCAATCTTGACTTTCAAATACAAATTGTAACACAAATTCTCTATTATAAATTGATTACTCTCTCGATCGCGCCTCTTCGTGGACCTGCGGATTTTCGGTGAAATACCTATTCAAAATGCCTAAGTTCAGGTCTAAAATACCTATCACAATAGTGGCTCCAAATAAAATCCCAGGAGAGTTGTCCTAGGTCTCTTAAATGACCGCATCCCCTCCAACTTGAACTCTAAATAAGAAAAAACAAGGTATAACATTGGAGGGTTTTAATAAGGAACCACTTTGACTTGACCTAAGCGGATGGGTTACTCATTTTGGCTTATAAGGCAAAATAAAAACCCTTTTAAACAACCTACTGGGTAAATATGAATATGTATACTTTTTAGTACAAACATATACATTACTTTAATTAATTAATTAATTAATTAAAAAAAAGTGAGCTTGTGGGAACCTAATGAGGTTCACACGGTTGGGCAGATACAAGGTTTTGGGAACGAGTTGGTGGGATGAGGACGTGGTTATGAGAATCCAACGTCATCATGAGTTACCCATTAGGATGGTTTATTGTAATAATTAGGAATTAATACATTGAATCATTGTAGGCTTTATTTACATTTATGATTTTATTAGTTGTGTCCACCATTTTGTATTTTATAGTATTTCAGTTCGTTTAATTTATATAATGTTGGGTATTAAATGGTTTGTCGCTTAACATAGAGACCCAGGTAAGCTACAGGGCTTCAAATATCATCTTTAGTAATACAGAGGGAACAAACAGATAATTATGCCAGTGTGTGTTACATGTGTCTGACGACAATACTCACAAACAGGAGTGTATCCCTCCACGTTCTCCCTCGTAGGCAAATAATAAAATGCAAAAATTAGATATACACATCATATATGGGGAGTAGAGGGACTACTTTCCTCCTCTTCTCCATCTCCATACCACCATAAGAAGATGAACTTCATCTACAAGTAGGCCAATATAAACAGGATCTGGCATCAAGCGGCAGTCACCACAGCAGCACAATCCCATGTCAGCTACTGTACAAAAGGTGTTCAAGACTAAACACCAAAATGCTCTCACCTCATCAGTTTTGCAATACAGATTGACTGAGTGAGAGATGCTAATCAAACTGATAATCATAAATGGGTCGGAGCCCCATCGACGTTATGAAAAGACTTGAGGGCCATGAGAGAGTAACAAAAACGTGGTTAGGTCTACAGACACTAGTTCATACCGCCCAAGACTGTCCGTGAAGTTGGAAGTTCCATTAGGAGAAGGAAGTAAGACCTCTCGCATTCTCTAATATATTGAACTTCTCCATTCATCAACTTCAGGAGCTTTCTGGACATGCTCAGACCCAACCCTCCTTGTGTGGCCCATCGACTGCTGTGAAACATGTCTTGGATGAGTTCTGGAGGAAGGCCATCCCCAGGGCTTGTCAGCCTGCAGTAGTACAAAGAATGGTCACAGTTATGGGAGGAAACCCAGAGAAGGGATTCATATGGTAAAGAAAAAACAGAAAAAAGGGACAAAAGTAATTTTGAAGCATAGAAATACAATGAACGACTTCAATCATTTGTTTAACAATAAAATAGTTAGTTGACCATGAAGATGGAACAATCACTTATTTTAAATCCATTGTCCTAGTGTCTAGCTTTCTCTTTTAGTTAGTAGGACAGATGGAACAATCACTTGTTTAAAGCCTATGAATCAACCACTGGCGCCACCACATTGCCCTAACACTGCAGTAGTTTTCCCACTCAAATGATTGGCTATTTAATCTGCAGCATATATCCGCAGGGGACTCAATTACCTGCTAAAACAAAACTCTGAGTGGAACAACATCTTAGACAAAGAATATCTTCCCAAACATAGCTGGAAGATGCTTAAACATGCTTCAATCTCTTTTTAAGCATTACTTGCACATTTCCTAAGCCAAGGCACCAACATAAACCATTTTTGTAACTTCAAGATGGGGTGGACAGATGCTCCATTACAGAAACAGATAAAGGTTCGTTACTGAGTAGATTTGCAATCTTGAATCATGATTATCTATCTTCAGAATTCCCTTTTATGTCAAAAAAATCCTCTGACTGACTTTAAAAGTTGAAAATATCTCTGATACTCCGATATAGAAAATATATTTTAAAAAAAAAGGTAGTAAAGTTGTTTGAGCTTTGCAAAAAGTAGGCACTATTGGTTCAAAAAAGAAGAAGAGGCACCAATCAATAACAGAAGGGCCTGTGCTTATTTTATCATGATAATTGTTTTTCTAGTGGTTACTACAAATTCTTTAGTTTTTATTGTAGTGGTTTTACCTAGGGTTTCTTCTTTGTCTTCACCTTTTTTTATCTCTTGAGCAATTAAAGCTGCACCACTCTAGCATCTATAGAACTCCAAATAAATAAAGAATGAATATAACTTGTTTAAGAACATCCCTAAAAACTCTTAAGTTATTGGTGTTTTCTACTGCTAAAAATAGGTCAATTTTCTGGACAACTTTGAAGTGCCTTCACACTAAAGTTTGGTATCCAACTTTGTGTCATATCCCTTCTTCAATCGCTCATGACCAAACAAATACAGGACCATGGGTAAAACTGGGAAAAAGGTGTGGAAAGCAATCTTTTGCTACAACATGTCAGTATCTTTTGCTGCCTCTTCAAAAATAAAACCAGGAAAGTATAGAAGGAATGAAATGAATAGATCTTTGTAAGTAGGCAAAATTCTGTTGGTCATCAAGGCCCCATACACTGAGTACACCTTTATCCACAATCCCTGGTTCACTCATTGGAAGAAAATAGAAAGTGGTCATAAACTCTAACGGAACACAAGATTTACTGAGACCATTAGTAAAGCCCCTTCTCCAAAGAGATTACTACAATCGATTTTCAATGGCAATTCATGCACAGCAGGTTTTGCTGACCCCCAGTTTCAGACCTAACTTGGGTTTGTCAACATCCAGCTGGGTCAGGGCTGACTCTTGGACGGCCAGACTCGCGCTGGGTTAGAGGCTGCTCACCCCAATAGAAAGGGCAAGTCCGACCCCTGATCCAACGTGGCTCACTGAAATCTCTCTTGACCCGGCTGAGCTGCAGGTCGACCCACAAAGACTATATGCAACAATCTTGGCCCTATTGGTGGTGTCATCCAAGATTTAACAAGAAACATCCAACTTGTTACCTTGCTGTCTTTGGTCAGAGTGATGCAATCGTGACAAAGTTGAGAGGCATTCTCCGCAAGAAAATTTGTCATCTCGTTCATTGTAGAAAGAGATTTAGTTGTTGTTATTGTCAAATGGGAAGAAATGAGCATTACACTTTTCCTTGATTGTTTTGATGAAACTAAGATGTTTCGTAAAATTGGCTACACACCTAGAAGCATCATTGGTATTTCTTATGCATCGATTAAATAAACGGTTATCTTTCAACACCTCACTTTTGGCACCTCTCACCCTATCTAGTATCTCTTTTTTTCTTTATCAAGCCCAGAGTTGAATATAATGCATGCAGTCTCCTGATTGTACTTCGTTGAGTGAGAAAACCCCAAGAAAATGTTAAAATATTTAAAAAAAAAAAAATTGTTAAGAAAAATTAATGAAAAAGAAGGATGAGTAACAGACCTCCTAAGTGGCTAGTTATTTTTTAATAGATCATCCTTTACTATGGACTAGAGCTGATTGTGTTTGTGGCCCAAGGTCAAATTATGCTCCCCAGATTGTTTGTAGGTTCCTAAGGTACAATCCATTTTGAGTGCTCCATCGGATGTTTGTGCTCATATCTCAGGCATATTATGTATAAGCTTGGACACGGGGGGATTGTTGAGTGAAAAATTCATGCATCAAAAAATATCACAAAAACTAATGGGATAAAAGGTTGAGTAACAGACCCTGTACGTATCTAGTCACTTTGGGATGGACCAATCTCAATCTTCAACATACTTCTTATTCTTCTTTAGCTCTCTTGTTGGATCATCAATTCTCATTGTTATCAACAAAAAGTCAGGCTAGTTTTACCCAAACTGACTAACAGAAATTAGGAGGCTTCTTCACAACTAATAATCACAATATCTTTTAACACTGAATAAATTTAAGATATTTTTCCAAAAAAAAAAAAAAAAAAAAAAAAAAAAAAAAAAAAACTCTTGGGAACTAGCCTGAAATGTGGAGCACATTAACAATGTGGAGCACATTAACAATGTGGTTCAAAACATGGACAACATGCACACATGGGCTATATAGGACAATCACAAAGATCATATAAAACATGCAAGTTTGGATTGGCTTTAAAAGCTTGAGAAAATTTGGTTTGCTCCTCCCAAAATAACAAGCTAAAATTAGGTTTCTTTCAAACTAATGAGTAAAGAATCTTTTCGAACCCAAACCAGTGTAAGATTATCTTCTCAAACTCAATGATTCTTCAAACAACCAACATGAGACGTAAATCACAAGCATAACAATCGGCTGATGAACATTTCTTACCCACCAACAACTATAAATGGTTGTTACTGAGCTTTCTAATGGCAAAATTACAGCCTGTAAATAAAGCAATTACAGCACAGTAGGACATGCACACCTAGTCATTGAAACTTCAGACAGCAGCAAGTAATGTATAGCAGACAGATTTAAAGCATAACCAACATACACCTATTATGTAATCTTTAACAAATGTTGGTACAACAAAGATAAAAGGGAAGAAAGCTCCTATAAAAGTCAAAGCAGGAAAAAAAAAAAAAAAAAAAAAAACAGTAATAGTAGTTGGTCAAACCTGATCTCCAGCAGTATACCGTCTATCCCTTCAGATATCTGCTTTAAACTTGGCCTAACTTGGATTTCTACCCAACCTCCTGGTGTTGGTGCATACTTCACCATATTTAACAAGAAATCAGCAAACACTTGCTGAAGTCTGACTTGATCCCCATGAACAGACATATCTTTTATTTCTTCAGGAATGTCACGGATTAATTGTAAGCCTCTCTGCCTTAATAGGTTCATTACTTGACTAACAACAGCATTTATGACACTTCCAAGAAGAAAGTCTGCCTTCTCAAGCTTCAATGAACTGTTATAAAACAAAGAAAAATCAGAGCTGCTGTATGCAATGCCTAAGATCAATCATATTAAGTAAGTTGTAATTTATGAGCTTTAAGAGAGAGTACCCAGAATAGATTACTCACCCATCTTCTATAGTCTCCAGACCAACATCCTTTAAAATCTTCATCATCTGTCTCTCACAAGCACCACTAGTCTCAAGAAGTTGTTTCTGATCATCTGTTAAATTTGTTGCCTCCAATAGTGAGTTAGTAAATCGGATCCCATTAAGGGGATTCTTGATCTCTTGACAAATGTAAGCCAACTCCTTCATTCTCGCAAAACATTTCTTCTCTTGTTGTCTCTGTACTTCTAATGCATGCTGTAGTTCAGGGCTAGCTACCTGTAAGAAACAGAAGGCCCCAATAATCTGACCATCCATATTAACTCTTTTATTTGCTGTCAAGAGGGCTTGGATGTATTTTCCACTTCGGTCAAAAAATGAAAATGGGAACTGCTCATTATCCTGCCCACTGATTGCATTGTGAAGAAGGATCATAAATTTTGTCAGCTCATCCCGCCCCCGCAACCGGCAACAACTACCAAAAACATCTCCAACTAAGAGCTTCCCAACTATTTCATTTCGTGACCAGCCAGTAAGCTTTTCCATGGCAGTGTTCCACTCTGAGCAACAAGTGTTATCATCTGATGCAAATATAGGTGGGATCAGAGGATTAGGACTTTGTATTATAGCCCTATAATCACCTTGTATATGAATGAACTTATCCATGACCACTTTTTGCCCTGTTATATCCTGACCAACAAAGCACACCCCTACAATATTGTTCATGTAATCCTTGCTACAGCAGGCATTAACCACCACAAAAACAGCCTTCTTTGTTTCTGCAGTACCAAATGTCTTCAGCTTTATCTCCACATTCTTATCCTCTTCACCTGCATTGTGTCTAACAAATAAGGTGTTTCTCACAATAATCATTAGTTTTGGGGAAAATTCTTTGATAAATATGGTTGCTAAGATAAAAATCCCAAAATTTTCACAAATTGATTTGTCCCATTATTACAAGGTATCTTAGATCCATTGCTAAAATTAGTTTCAGTGATCAGTTTGAAGATAATAAAGACATGCCTCATATACGAAGATTGTTAAAAGATAGCCGGTTCATTACAAAGGTCCAACATAACAGGGAAAAACCAAGCCGACTTTTCCAAGGTTCATTACGAATGTCTAAACATGACAGGGGAAAACCAATAAATGAAATACCTCTTAAAGCATGATAAAGCAGTTTATCAACAACATCTGATGATTCCTTGTAAACAAGGTCATGAACAAGTGACTTTCCCATTGCTTCTTCTACTGACAACCCAGTTAATTCTGCAATTTTTGCATTCCACCCATTAACTCTACCATCAGTATCAACAGCAAAAATTGGAGCTGTTGCAGTTTCAATTAACCTAACCATTTCCCTTGCCACTGAACTTAATTCATCCACACCCTGCAACTCCACGTCTGTGAACTGATTATTTTTCACCGTGACCTTTGTATTACTTGCTTCAGCATCTTTAAAAGAATCCCGCAATATCAGTTGCAAAGAATGTATGGCATCCATTTCAGCATTCTCCCACGGCAAACTACGGCTCTTGACCACCTCCAAGAATGCCTTAAACGATGAACGTGGGTGCATTCTCTGCCCATCATCTTTATCCTCAGGATGATGCTTAGCACCACCCCATTTGATCTCCTTTGCTGTATGGGATCGGAACCAAAAAAGGAAATCTCTTGGGGTGATATAAGCTACAGCCATCCCACAAACCGCATCACCAAGGGAAGCAGCCCCAGGATAGCCAGCATCAGCCAAGCTATCCGTGCTCAATCCTGTGGAATCCCCATGAGAAGTCAATAACCATTCTGCAATATCCTTGATCTGTGCTTCATTTGGGCTCACACCCAGTGGGTAATATTTTCCCTGGTAGTATAAAGCAGCACCATCACATTTGACAAGGTCCATAATACTTGGACTCTGCATCACAATGCCTGTTGGGGAATCACGCAAAAGCATGTCACATAGTAGAGTCTGCGTCCTTAGAACATGTTTTTCTAATAGCTGGGATGCTAATTGTAGTTCCATGTTTAGTTGAAGCCCAAAAGCCTGCATAAGGAACTCACAAGCATAGCTAAGCGGGAAAGGGATACAGCGAGGGGATGTATGGTGGCACACAACTAGGCCCCATAGTTTCATAGCATTCCTCCCACCGCCAGAAGGGCCAGCCTCCTCTTCATTCCCATTGATAATAACTGCCAGTGCCAATGAAGCAATCGATCCCATGTTTGCCATGTACCGTGCATGACATCCATGGGGTGCTCGAAGAGTTGAACCAACCAGACACAGAGGTTGCATCAATGATTCATCTTGGATTACTCTCACCGGCTTGGAATGGCAATCACAGATCATCCTTACCCGGTTCTGTTTGAACAAGAACCTGGAAGCTTGTGGAATATCAGTAGCAGGATAGTGCAAACCAATATAAGGTTCTAAGTCTGCTCTTTTACTCTCTGCTACCACTTCCCCGTGCTCATCCTCGTGGAATTTATAAACCATGACACGGTCATAGCCTGTCAGCTCGCGAACATGTTCGACCACAGTGTCACATAAGAGCTTAATATCTCCGCCTGGCAAAGCCTGGAGACGTGATATTGCCCGCACAGCTAGTTTCTGTGACTGAACAGCCCCCGCAATGGACAAGGCAGGATCCTCAGTTCTAGCGGGCTCCAAGTCTATAACAATTCCTACGTCAATACGGTGCAAAATTGCATAAAAGGGTTTCCCGGAGTTCCTTGAATGGATCCAAATTGGGTTGAGAAGTGTGATTTCTCGCGCTCCCGCCGCCTTTTCTAAGAGGATTGAACTTGGGGGGGAAAATAGTGTCCGTACGTCAGTACCTACGGTAAGCAGTGGTGGAGTATCGAGGGTGGGAACGGACTGGGGGTTAAGGTCGAGCATTTCAATGGCGTTTTCGCTGTATGCAATGACTTGGAAGGTGGACTCATTAATGGCAATCATGCAACCAAAAGGCTGGATGTGGCCTCCGCGCTGAATTTTGGAGAGGTAAACCGTGATTTGCTGCTCCGGGATGGAGGCAATATTTGTAGTTTTGACAGACTCCGAGTAGTTGAAGGACTTACCCGATTCGCCCGACTGCTCGAAGACAGCATGGAGGCGGGCGTCGGCGGTGTACTGAGCGACAGCCCGACTGATAGAGTCCGACTGCAGGTGCTGCTGGTGGGAATGGTGGTGATTACTGTGGTGGGCACGGACGTTGCTTGCGCCGGAGGAGTGGCTCTGGTGAATTTGAGAGGTTCTGCTACCCGAATTCATCTTTTCCCCTTCGTGAGCTCCCTTCACCTCTCGGAACTTAATTTTAAGAGCTTTCTTCGCCCAGGAACAGAAAAGCACTCCTGCCCTCTCTACTTCAGACTACAAGAAAGTTGCAGAGAAGCAGCGCGCCCAGAAACGAGAGAGAAAGAGAGAGACGGAGAAGATGCTCCGTTCCGGTGGTGGGTTTTCATATTTGAAGCCAGTAATAATTAGTTCACTAACAACAATCTGCAGAGGCTAAGTCGAGAGATAATACCCATCATAATCTCATCATCCCCGCCAAGGCTTTTGGAGTGCGGAATTTGAACCTCTCTTTCAGCCTGTGATCATTACTCGGCTGTAAATTTATGCTTCTGGTCACCTTCGATCACATCCCACGAAGGAAGGGATAGAGAGGTCCGAATCGCAACCAGGAAACCCAGGAAACCCAGAATCGAACGATAGTCGGGGCCCCCCATCCCCTGTCGCGTTCTCGAATGCAAATTATGCAATTGGAATGTGCTCTCTCGCGATGGGGATTGGTTCTTTCTATACCCAATCTCTAACAGACAAAAACCCATGTATATTAATTAAACTTAACCCGCCTCATCACTCAGTCATCATCTTAACGACTTTCTTTACCTGCGTGTAGATAGTTTTCTTTTAAGAAGAAAGAAGCATTGCAAAAATATGTAAGATATTACTACATAATTTAAAAAAAAAAAATTAAAATGCTTCTGCTAAGGTTTGTTTATTTCCAAGCAATGTTTTAAAAAATCCAACCGGTCATCAAACCAGTAACAAGGCCGGTTATGATCGGGCTTGTGAGTACTTTTCATTTTGTTCTCGTTCCAAATGCTACCAAATTGGATTGGTTAGACCAGGCGGTTTATGGTTGAACCGGGTTAATCGGCCGTTCGGTTCTCTAGTTTGAACCGGCCGAAATGGCGACGGGGTTTGACCGGGTTTACATTTTAAACACGTTTTAAAGGAGGGAATATTGGTGATTGAAGAGAATTTATGCTTCCCAAAAAAAAAAAAAAAAAAAAAAAAAAAAGGGGCAGAAATCAGGCATATTTTTTCACCTAAAGAATAGCATAGTTCTTCAAAACACTGCTTATTCTTTGATAAAATTTGCCGACTTAGGATCAAATTTTCTTTAGAAAAATTCGTTTATATTACTTTTTCTCTCTAGTATAATAAATAAAAGAGGCTTTTTTGGGTATGAAAGTTGGAACGGATCTTTTCCATAAAGATAGCACATCCCTATTCATCCATCCGTCCGAGTGATGACAACCACATGTGAATGTTACCACCTTTCCTTTATGGGTCTCCTCAATATATAGGCGTACAATTATACCCATGTTCACAACAAATATGTGCGACACATGCCACATAACCCGAACCAAAAAACGACCTGATAAAAACAGATCGCGGCTTCGACAGGGGGGCCAGTTCTGATTCCACCACCTCATACCGCATATGGCGAGAGACTCCTCAATCCTACCTTGTCGCCTTTATGGAACAGTTACCCGGGTACAGAAAAAACATTTAACACCACCGAGCTGTGCTTTTCGCGATCACGTGGTAGCTTCGAATCCGCGACCCACCTCTGCTCTGAACTGTGGCTTTCGTCCAGAGTCCGGTGAGTAGTACTGCTTGCGATGCGGAGGAACCATCTGGTTGCTTTATACATCTTACCGATCTGAGACAGATTCCGATTGAACATTCTGATTCGAGCAAGGCTGCAAGGGGACCTTTCATCTTTTTGGGTAAAAAATTCCGTCGTCCGGGACCGGAGGGGTAAAACCAGGGTTTTGGAGGACAAGGCTCAGTTGATTTGATCACACATGGCCGGCATCTTTGATTTATCGGGGGACCATCTTTGATGGGTCGATCTCCTTGAATGGTGTAACTCAACTTGGATCATCCAACCAATTACACATGTACCGTACCTAACTTCCTTAAATAATAGATGTGGACGCCACTGGGTTGAGCCGTTCACGAACCCCTGCAGCGTGAGCCGCATTTTCGGGTATCTGGGCTCCGCCCAGAGGAGTAGGACGCTTCGGAGTCTTCCGAAGCGTCGGCGTGAATCCAAGCGAACGGACGGAGGACCTGCCGGGGATTGAAGATTTGAAGTTGGAGGCTTAACCGCTTAAGAGCAGAGAGATAGAATTCACGGAAGAAGTCATGAAACTTGCAAGTTGCAACGGCCTCGCGCCAGCGCCAGCGGATGTCATGGGTACGAGGAAACTGGGAAAGTAGAAGGAACATCGAACGTGTTAAGGAATCTACTGCTCTGATCTGATTAGAAAGGATGGCGACGCTCATGAGTCGTGAATCGTCTCTTCGGGGTACCGCCTATTGGGAGGATAAGGATAGCTGCACATGCGCTTGTCAAATCCCACTCTGACTCTGGGACCCCAATTACCTGTGGTAATAATAGGTTGTTCAAATGTTCTTCTGGATGCAGAGAGGACCCAAATAGCGTCACTACTGTGGCGTTCACCCGCTCATTATAGCAACCACAAGGTGGTAATTGGAAAGAGAGGCCATCCACTCCAAAACCAAATTTTTTTAACACTCCCTACATCCAACTACGCAACCCTCTCAGTCCTACGTAGGATGTCTGTAAGTACACGAAATGCAACTCTCTATCGAGTGATTAATTTTACCACATTCTGTGCACCGAGCTTTTAAGATGATTTTCAGGGGAGGGGCGATGACTGAGGAGAGGGGAAGAGGACTGAGTTGGGGGCAAGAGGAATGAGGGCTTTGTACTTGTTTTAGTAAAAATGAGACTATGGAGCCCGGAGTCGCTGGCCAAAATGCAGCGTGGTCAAAGTAAATTATGGGGCGCCGCGTCACAAAATTACCTGTGCGGGGTTAATGTGGCGCCCCGTGATTCGCTTTGGCCATGCTGCATTTTGGCAAGCAGGCCCGGCTCGAGACTATGGTGTTTGATTTTTTTATTCTTTACAAAAAAAAACCGGTGTTTTCTGGCATAAGGTTCGTTCTTTGAAATTACACAAGCGTAAATGCAGTAGGAGGGGTTTTCTGTCGGAAACGTTAAAGGCAGCTGAGGCGGCTCGAAACCATGCCTCTGGCACTTCTTTTAGTGTCTATAAAACAGCATTGTTATCACACACCAAGAGGCAAGAAGCCTAAAAACATTTTTATAATCACTTAACATTAATTATGATTAATATTAAGGAATTATCCATTCAGTTTCTAATAAAAATAACCACCAACTATGAGCAGTACAAACGCCGGATCAATAGCTTTCCAATACAAAATTCACGACGAGTGCTTCAGCACATACAAAGATTTTTTCACTTGGTGTACAGAACATCTTCCCAAGGGTGACGGTACAGTGGCTGCTTCAATCTCTTCTGGTCGAAGGTATGGCTGCAAAATTCCAGGAAAAGTGTCAAAATGATACAGAAAAACCTCATGTAGAGCAGAATAAAAAGGAAATGGTGCCTGCCCAATTTCATCTTTTTGTTGTCTCTTAATTGAATTTATTTAGCTATCCAATAATGAATAAAATTCGCTTAAGGCAGCATTTATAAGTGTCAAAGCTGACAACTAATATAACTGAAGAGATCCAGAATACACACCCGATAAGACCGATGGAGCGAGCCAGTACAAAGAGCCCATTTAGGTACCCTATCTCCACAATTTCGTCAATCTCTTGCTTGCTGAACATACCACTGCCTGCAAGGAGATCCAAGAAAAGAGACCCTATCGCACCATCAACGTTGAGGACCAAGTTATTAGCTTTGGATAGTGTATATGTCTCAACTTGAACGGCATACTCCATGTACTTCACGGATGGGAAATGCGTGTGAGCATACTTCTGAAGCAGCTCGACCCTCTTGTCTCTATTGTCTCCTCTCTTGATCCTGGTCCAGTGATAAATAAATTATGCTTTTAAAAACTCAAACTCCACATAATGTCACCCTGCTCTTCTGGGACTAAAATATAAAATTATAAAATAAAATGCAAAAATAAAAAAATGATTTACCTGTGGCCAATTCCTGGTACACGGATACCCTTCTTTTTCATACTCTCAACAAATTCATAAGCCGAAAGACCCTGAGAAAATGCAAGAATAGGTCTCATGAGAAAAAATAATAACATCCCAAAGATGTTTTCTCCATTTTAAACAATAAAAAGAAAAAACCAAATTTTGCTCACTCTGTCGTAAGCATCCTTGAAATAGCGGGCAGCATCATCAATAGCACCACCAAATCGGGGACCAATTGTCAGCAACCCTGTAGAGAAAACAATCAGTTTCTAATTTCTGTCCACGTAAAGCAAACAAGCCCAATTAAAATTAACTGCCAGTCTGAAGGATGGAGTTTTAACGGGTAAGAATTATTTAACTTTGAAGGGAATTATAGTCATTATAGAGCATTGATATTTGCAATTACCAGAGACAAGGCTGGAGACGAGATCTTTCCCAGCCCTGGCAGTGACTATGGTATTGTGAGCACCAGACACACAAGGCCCATGGTCAGCACATAACATGATACAAATCTGACCAATGAGAAATAAGGAAAATCATCAGTAAGTTGTTGGATAAAAGAATATCACTTATGAAACATAAATTATCCGCATCCTCCCACCTCAATAAACTGTGTACAATAACGCGGTAGACTACGCTTAAACCACAGAAGGGAGATAACATCCCCCACTCCATAGCCACGCTCAACAATAGTAGACATTGGGACACCAGAATAACATGGTTCCTCCCCTGCAAATCAAAATGAAAACTTAGGAGCTATCATGTGGTTGATATAACCGTTCTATTAGCTGAAAAGACTAGAAAAGACACGAGAAATGAAAAAATTTCTTGAGGGTTTTGAATCAGACCTCTATCATCCGAAATGGTGGAGATTATATGTGTCGGAGCCCGAACCTTCCCACTCTTAAGTGCAAAATTAAGATCCTCAGGGATCTGGGGAGGTTTCACTTCAGAAACAGGGCTAATCTTCCCTTCGTCAACCTAAAATGAACAAATGTATGGTAGGTTAATTTTCACCTCAAAACCAACCTCTGTACAATCTCATTGTCACTTATAATTCTGAAGAACAAGATTATCATACAAGTTTCTCAAATGTCTCTTTGATTGCATCCTCAAATGCCTCAAAGGAAGTAGGAACAACAGCTCCAGCTCCTCTTAGTGCTTGATTTTTGGCCTGTGCTGATTCCAATTCACCACCACTTTTGGCACCCTGTTTTGGAAATGATAGCATGAGTGACAACTCATATTAATGCCAAAAGAAATAGATCATCAAATACTCACAGCATGGCCAAATTGCACTTCTGACTTGAAAAGGCGAGCGCATGTCCCACTGACCCATGCCACAACTGGCTTCTGAACCTTTCCTTGTTTCAGTGCTTCAACAAGGGAGTACTCATCTTGTCCACCAAGCTCTCCAAGCACAACCATCATCTTGACCTGGATCACAATCAGTACAGTTAAGGTAACAAGACCTATTCTCTCCATGCATTAACATAGCGAGCTCAAAGGTTCATTAATATCAAATCAAGACAGGTACCAGAAAGGACAATCTTCCCATATATATGAGAAATGAGAGTATGTTTTACTAGGTCATATCATATGAAAAGAGTTTCTAAAACAACTATACAAAGAAACAGTCATAAAGTCAAACGCTTAATCCAGTATTTAGATTTTCAACTAATTAGGATTTTTTTTTTTTTTCAACTAGTTAGGATATGATGCATAGGATCCTTATAAATCTGCAATTTAATAGCTCGAAAAAAGTTATAACTTGTTCTTATTATATTATTAAGACCTATTAAAATCTCTGAGTTCAGGAAGCTAGAACAAAACTTAAAATAATGTGTAGTTACTTTAGAAAACAGTTTCCTATTGATGACACAAAAAACGAGCTTTGATAATCAATATTACTACCTAATAATCATCTTAGGCAAAACAGGGATGATATTATATAGTTAAACTATTGTGAATATGTGCAAAGTTTTGGGCAATAGACTACCTGAAAAACATGCCCAATGAAAACATGAAAACAAAAAAGAAAGAAATGAATGAATGAAAGAAAATTTTCGCTCCTAAATTTTTTTGAGATAAATTATTTCCCCACTTAGGTTCACAAAGAATAAAAATGGCCTCCGACAGCTCATTTATGTTCACTGGGATTTAGCTGATAAAGGACTAGTAGACAACCAAGTTTAGACACAGTTCAAAAGGCAAAAATTTCTCAGTTTGTACTTCTACAATTAAGAAAGAAGCTGAAATAGAATATGTACTTTGAATAGTACCTTCAAGCATGTTTAGAATATTTAATTGACACGACTTAACATTAAAGCATGTCCATTCAAGAACTACAGGATTAACATGTTAATATGAAAATTCACAAAAAAGTTAGTACAAAACACCCACAAAGTGGGGTCAAACGTTGATATTCTATACCCACAAAACGTTCTTAGTACTAGATAATACCCAATGGCATATAAAATTTTAATCTTTAGAGAAAAGAAAAAAAAAAGAAACAAATTTTGACATGCCTGTGGTATGTTATTGAAACGTAGGACATGATCAGAGAGAGTGGAGCCAGGAAAAACATCTCCTCCAATTGCTATGCCTGCAAGGTTTTAACTACACAAAATAAGAACAAAAAAGCAAAAGAAAAAGGTAATGGAAGCACTGACCGGATATAAAATAGTTGCATTAAAGTAAAATACATTGACGATAATGAGAAAATCACAGCACAGACCTTCATATATTCCATCAGTAACACGTGCAATTGTGTTGTATAGTTCATTTGACATGCCACCCTGACATAGAAACCAGGCATTCAGATAAAATTCATTTACATGGTAAGAAATGTGCATGCCACTTCACGACAAAGCATCAATGTATCTCAACAGTGAAACTAAAAGCTTTGGCTAACTGGCACTTTCTCTTGCTGCAATCATATCACAGATGTTCTAATTTGAAGAAACAAAGTCATCACTTCCTATGCTGGTATGTAACTTTCAGCTAGAGACATGGAAAAAAGAGTGCAAGACAGTAGTTAACAGCTGAAACTTGGCCTAAAGGTCACTCTGCTGGTTCTGGAAGTAAGCTTTGAGTCTCAAATACCACCACGAAGAAGAATATAAGCAAAGTCACAAAAAGAAATCTCAAATGTTCCTCACTCTGAATGAGGTTGTAACATTGATGACCACAGCATAACGGATTACCATTTTTTCAAGGGTGGAAAATTTATTTACAGTAAGTATTCCCCTTTCATAGAGGAGAAACTGTATGCAAAGGCATGCATAGTAGGGATAAGAACTTACTGATTTGGAAACAAATCCCACAGATCCAGGCCTGAATAGTTTGCACTGGATAATATTGTCAATGGTTCCTGCAGTGTCCCCAATTTTAAAGGCACCAGCCTGAATGCCTCCCACAGTAGCAGGGCCAATAACCACCTGCAATTAACATCCACAATAAGATTAGTAACATGCACATGCTTGCTGAATTTGGACAACCAGTTTTCTTATATTATTAACTCTGTTATTGAAATGCAAAAATATTTTGTTGTAGTGCCACTAGCATATAATCAATCAATCGCCAACCAAAAGAGCTCCAGTTTGCTTTACCTTATTGTTGGAACGTGCATATGCAATCAATTGCTTGGTATCAGATTCAGGGACACCCTCAGCTATGATAGCCACAACCCGGATGGTTGGTTGCTTTAATGCAGCCATGGAAGAAGCAGCAGCACTGAAAAATGCACCAAAAAACAGAATGACTTTACTGAGAAACCAGAAAGATTTCTGCAGCCACAGATTGCGATAGAAACAATAATGCACCTTCTAAATGAAGCAAAGTTGATGAAGACATCCGCAGTTGGATGTGCACTACAAGCCGCATCAATGCTACAAAAGACATCACACACGAAGAATGATAACTTAGTGCCTCTATTAAGATAAGGTAGAGATCTCAATCTAAGGACCTTAAATAAAGGCAAACTGCAGGACTTCACAAAATTATTTAAAAGCATGCACACCTTGAATGAACTGGTATAGCAATTTCCTCTTGACCAAAAAATAGTTTTTGGAACCCCTCAGCACCAGGATTAATAATCCCAGCAACAGATGGTATTTCCCTTCCTATAAGCAAAAAGAATCCAGATTTAGCAGCTAGAGGTTATCACACTAAATTCTGGCTATTAAATAAAAGAATTTGACAAAAATAGTAAGGTAATAAAACAGCTATAAGATACACACCACAGAGGAAATCAAAATCCAGCATTCTCTGGATAGGAAGTTGCTTATAGTTGTAGAACAATGCTTGGGTATTCCGTGAAAATAATTGTCCTGTAGCCATCTTGTTTGCGGTGAAACAATGCAAACCTGCAATTGCGTTAAACATTAGCCACATTATATGGATAAGGAAATAATGAGACATGACATCATACTCTTATACATATATATTTGAATAATACAAGAAACTTTGGTATCCATAAAGGACTTGACAGATGTAACTAACACTTCAAATAAAGAAGCCAAATTTCTGCTCAAGTGACATTCAAATAGGGCATAAAATTCAAATCCATGTCCAATGATTGTTTACTAACACCAGGTAAACGAAATATCAAAATCTCCCAAATTTTTCATGTGAAGCATTATCGTAGATAAAATTACACTCCAACTATAGTCTCCCCCTATCAGAGAAATATTTTAAGAGTCATTCAAACTGATTTTTAGTTCCAGAAAATTCCAAATATATACTGTTTATTTGGATACAGGTAGAACGCCAGAGATCTTTAGCAAATCCTCTCTCTCTCTCTCTCTCTCTCTCTCTCTCTCTCTCTCTCTCTCTCTCTCTCTCTCTCTCTCTCTCTCTCTCTCTCTCTCTCTCTCTCTCTCTCTCTCTCTCTCTCTCTCTCTCTCTCTCTCTCTCTCTCTCTCTCTCTCTCTCTCTCTCTCTCTCTCTCTCTCTCTCTCTCTCTCTCTCTCTCTCTCTCTCTCTCTCTCTCTCTCTCTCTCTCTCTCTCTCTCTCTCTCTCTCTCTCTCTCTCTCTCTCTCTCTCTCTCCCCGTTCTGAATATTGATTGCACAACCACAAATCTAAGTACCCGATGCGCGATGCACCAGTAAGACTTGTAGGGAAGGCCTAAGGATAACAACCCTCCAGCTCATGTGATTGTTGAGCTAAAGGCTCAATCGACCAATATCATTCTCATCTTTTACTCCATTCACTAAGTAATTGATCCTATAAACAACGGTGGAACTCGTGAAGCCAAACAAATGATGCAGCGGATCATCGAAAAACAAATCCAATTATGGCCTTCAATGCTCACCGGTGTCATAAATAGGCAAGAAGCAACGAAGTTTGCCAAAATAGATGGCATACATATGGAAAGCGACATGTATAAAACCGGATTGATAAAATGCTTCAGCATCCACACTAACAATTCGTCCATCATGAATTTATTCAACTTCCAACGATGAGCAGAAGATCTTTCCCACGCAATCTTCGAATAATCAAATTCATAATGAACGAAGCATCTAACATCGATAAATGCGACCAAAACAAAAACTCAAAAATCCCCCGACGCAACAGCAGACAACAGCTAACAAAAACCACCAGCATTTCCACTCGATAGCTCCAGATCCAGCATTATAAACCCCGACAAACACGAAAACGAAGCTAGTCATTCAAAATCCAGGCATTTCCAGCAACATAACGAAAATAGCAAAATCAGATCTTTCACTCGACAGATCATATCACGCACTAAAGGAAACACCGCAAAGGAAACGGAGCAACACAATCCCGACGGCGAACGAAAAAAAAAAAACCAAACCTCCGAACACTAATTCCAGCAAACGAGCAACTCACTCTTCCAATTCCTAACGAGCACGACAGAGTAAGAGAATTAAAAGAACAAGAGAAACAAAACCGGAAGGATGTTGTCCACCTGAATCAGGAACTCGGTTTTTTCCGTTAATAAGGCGAGGCGCGGTAGGAAGCGCCCGTTCAATGAAATCCGTGGGAGATACACGAACCAGGCTCGCAGAAATCTCGGAGCGGAGGGGGCATTTATAGACGCAGACAGTAAAACTTAATTCTAAACACGCCAGCTACCTGAGAGAGAAGAAGAAGAAGAACAGGGAGGTAAGCGGATCACGTGGCGCATGTTAGTTAGCTCAGGCCTGTTCGGTCCGATTGCAAGTGAGGAGTCGGAGTGACAGAGAGGCCGTTGGGTGGTTCGGTGGGCGGCCTTTTCCATCTCACCGGGAAGAGAAAAAAAAAACCAATAAATTAAATAAATAAATACTTACTTGTTTCTTAAAAAGAGTCATAAAATATCACGAAATTACCGAAACGACACGAACGGAACGGATTTATAAAGGTTGGTTTGGGTTGGGTTTGACGGCTTACCTGCCATAATGGGCAACCGAATGTCGGGAATTCGGGAATCGGGATGGAACCGGACCCGAATCCGCGCCACGTGTCGACTGAGGGAGTTGGTTGATCACTGAATCCCTGTCCTTCCCGACGAAACTACCCCTCCGTTAGGTTCCGAATCCGGATCCGGATCCGAGTAGTATCAAACAATATTGAATGAGGTATGGGTGGACTTGATATTATGAAGAGAACCAACCAGAAGCAAGAGCTAGGTGGTGTATTGAATGGGGTAGCTTCAACCATTGTTTTAAAACCGGAATCGAACCGGCCGGTCCGACCCAGTTGAACCTGAATTGGAGGCTAGTGCAGTTCTTATTGACTCGGCCGATTTACTATAACTAGCATTATTTTTGTCCTTTTGCTTCTGAAAATATTATTAAATGTACAAACATTGGTTTAAACTTCCTAAACAATTTTTTTTATTTTTTTACTTTTTTATTTTATTTTACTTTTTTGGTGCCCGTCAATTTGAGGGACGCATGGAGTCGCAATTGTGCTGCGAGACCGAGCTGGGGTAGTCCAATGCGTACAGCAGAAAGGCTGTCTAAAGGGAATTCTGTAGCTCGTTCGTTAGCAGCCATGGATGGGACGGCTGCGCTCTGGTACTCCAGTATGTAACGTCGTTGAAAAGTTAGAAGGGAATGTCGCGCCTACCATGAATAAAGAAACGCAGGGAAATGTGTTTTGTAGTGACCCACGAGAGAAACGGAGTGTGATTTTTGGAAAATGAAGGTGGCCGGAAATGGCGACTGCTGAAAAATTAGCTCACGGAGACTGTAAGTGTTCAAGTTCCATGCAGCAGACAATAGAGTGAATGGACCCGTATTTCTTTAATTTCTTCACATTTGTCCAGCATTTGCTCCCATGCGAGGATGCGACGGCCACGCTACGCATGCTTAGCTCGGGTCGCCTGCCGTCTAACCTCCGATATTATTTTTCGGTGAAGGAAGTTCCTGGCAATCCTCCATTTCTTTTCTTTTCTTATTACTGTACAGGGTCGGAAAACATAGCGTTTTCGGGTTGGGTACGGAGCAACGACAAGTAACCGCCCACCAAACGCCGCTGCTTCGTACAATGGCAGTCGCCCGTGTGCACCGCCGGCGGGCCCATTACCGGTGAGAGGGGACATCTCAAATCATCGATCCTCCAACAGCAACGTGGCACTGTAGCCACATTAATGGAAATTTCTGCTTGACGCCAAACTATCAAAGCAGTTGTTTCTGGGTTTTTGTTGGAATCAACGGATTGAGGTGATCGATACAGCGAAATCGGATTTATTTTGGAAGATTATGAGTTGGGTACCCAGAAAAAGCCAAGGCCAGTAGTACACAGTACAGAGTACTAAAGCGTTTCTTGGATTTCTGCAACTAATTCGAGCATTTATTGATATGGCTTTCGGAGTTTTTTAAATTTGGGGAGGTGGGAACTAGTAGCTATTCAGAAAGTGATTCAAAGCTTTTAAAGAAACAACAGA
This sequence comes from Aristolochia fimbriata, assembly GCA_019845555.1. Classification (NCBI taxonomy): domain Eukaryota; kingdom Viridiplantae; phylum Streptophyta; class Magnoliopsida; order Piperales; family Aristolochiaceae; genus Aristolochia; species Aristolochia fimbriata. The sequence continues at coordinate 15,465,125 of CM034078.1, read as the reverse complement.
TTGAATTTTTTTATCAGTAAAACTGGGGTAGATCAAAGCTAGTAATGTTTAACAGTGATGGCGAGCTTCAGAACGGCTCTCAAATTCACCAAATCCATGAATTCCGTCACCATGATCCCGTACCCTTTGACGAACCTGAAATACCCAGTCCCCGACACGACGCTGAACTCGCGCTCCTTGAGAGAGAACAAGTCCGCGCCCTGAATCTCCAGGCTGCTCCCCTTGAACTCCCCCTCTGTGAATACCACCGAGAAGACGAGGTGGAGACCCTTCCCGTCCAGGGCGGAGTTGATGTACATGCCTTGGGCGCGTCCGATGGCCTTGGAATCGACGCCGGGTCCCTCCGTCACCACGTCGTCGACTACGATGAGGGTTCCGAATTGCAGAACGTCGGAATTGGCTCCGGTTTTACCGGCGACGGAGATGGCGGACGCGTCTGGGCCGCTTAAGTAGTCGTGGACGTAGATGGTTAGGTTCGTTTTTTTGGGTTGGAGCTTGGATAAGGAGTAGGCGACGAGGAAGAGGGCGCCCGTGAAGAGAAAGGAGGAAAACGAGCTGGGGGCCATGGTTTCAGAACTCTGTGAAAGAGACCTGGAGAACAGAAACTAGGGAGATGAGCCCGATGCATGTTGAATCGATTCAAGGTTACAAATGGTGAAGAAGATCATGGAAGCGACAATAGAGTGGGAATCAGTTGCTTAGATTAATGCTTGGAGATTGGTTAGATTAATGCAAGAATGCAAAGATTGATGATTCAGATGTGGAAAAGTTAAATTTTTTAGGTTTATGCAGGTTTGTTAATGCTGAAAAGGAAGATTCTCCAGATTTAAGACAGCTTATGTTTTTCGATGCTTTCTTGGCATTTTCTGGTTCCAATCCTGTCTGTGACTCCATATATGAGAAAAACGGGGGTTCCGGATAAAATAGTTTGATTCTTATAAGATGATACAAATTTGTACAGAAAATATCACAGCTTCAGTCTTTGAACGAGCAGGAAGCCATACATTAGGATGAAAAGACCAAACGAAAGGGAACTTTCTGTTGATAACTTACTGATAATAACTCTGTTCTTTAGACAGGGTCTCTCTTTACAAGAAAGAGAAGATGAAGAGCTAAATAAAAGGCCTTTGCAAGGCAACCATCTCAAAAATTACATTGATACAATATGGACAAAAGGTAGGTAGAGATTGTAAACAGAAGCGCAAAACACATGGCTACGAAACTATTTGTAAATCATGAAGTGGATTTAAGGCGCTTTCTGGGTGTGTTCGATCATCATGAAGAATAAGGACGTTTAGAGTGCCTGATTCCTTCAACCAGGCAGCCACCACTGGCCCCTCAGATCTAAATCGGCCTACATTGAATTTTTCGACATGGAAAGGAGCACCAATTCCAGTAAGAAGGGCTTCAATTGCACGCCGAAGGGTACCATCTCCTGCCACCTTGCTGTGCTTTCCCCATCCTGTCAAAATGCTGTACAGTAGGAAGAGGACTGAGTGACATGCCAGATAGTTTATTGAGGTTTGAATGTTTGATGCATGATGTGATTGGTTTTGTAAATCTTGAGCAGGCAAGTCTTTGAAAATGGGACTTGTACCTTACATACTTGGGCAGCTCATGCCCATTGAAAACAATTGATCTTATATTGAGTAGCCACGAGTGAACCATTGCTTGAGCAGCACCAGAAGACATGAGATGCAAATCCAAACAGGAATCACTCCATAAGTTCTCCCAAACATGCCGCCTTTTCCCCTCAAGAACCACAAGCTGAGCCCCACGTCGCTACAAACGAGACAGAGATGAAATGACAAAAAATATCAGTTATGGGGGAACAATTCAACCATATCATATAAAGGTAAAACGAGAGTTGAGCTACCTGGCCAAAGTGCCAGAGCATATCCGTCAATGCATTATAAAAAGCTGATGCAGTAGAAGCATCCATCCTCTTAACTTCATCAAAAAGAGTTTGTGCTTGCATCCACACCTTTTCTCTGAAGCCTGTTAGAAGTCCATGTGCGACACCATACACCTGATTGTCAAACAACCGAAGTTCTTCCAACAACATTGAAGCATCTTCGAATGAATTGCAGCGGCTTCAACACGAACCAGACAAATTTATCAGTATCAGATACAGTAGACTTGGAAAGTTGGAAAAACAACATCCAGAAAGAGATGGAGCTATATCCAGTACGACCAAGATTTGATAACTAGTGGAGAATCAACAAAATAAATTGAAGGTCTGATCTGCTAACTACAAGGACAAGATGAAAGTGGATAAAGAGCGCACACAAATCTGACAAGAGGAAAGGCAACTAACCCTGATGGTTAATGCTTGTAACCAAATATTGATACTCCAATTACAGAACTGAGAACTGTTCAAGTAAACTCTCCTATTCAGTAAACTCAAAAAATCATCAATTAGGACAATAACCTCAAGAGGACTTCAAATCCAAAAATTATACACTCATATATATAGAAATCCAACCATCATAAACTAGGACGATAATCTCTGGAGGACTCTGAATCATAAAGATATTCTGCATATACAGAATAGTGTCAGCAAAATCTTCTTATTGAGCAATAAAATGGAGAGCATCCTTGTTAAGCTAATAGCAAGAGCCACATAAAACCTAGCTTAAAAAATAATATCAAATTAAAAACTTAGCAGCTAATATTGGACTGGGAAGCTTGATGAAGTTTATCACAAGTACTTAGTGAAGCTGCTTCAACTATTTCATAAAAATATGATCTTCAAGCCGGTTAAACAAAGGGTCATAATGAGAAAGGGTTATAAAAGATTACCACAAATTGAGTCATATGACATCCAACTATGAGTCCTAATGACAGAAAAGAATTCCACGAGAATTTATACCTGCATGCGTTCAAAATAGCAGAGAAGGTGACAACATTTGGCTTTATTTCCAGCTCGTGCATCTTATGAAACATACTCAAAATGCATGCTATTTCCTCTGACTTTCCCTCAAAATCTTCAACCACTAGCTGCTCTTTTTCCACCACTAACTGCTTAAAAATCTTCATGACTTCATCATCTCCATTGGCAACGCCCGCCTTGAGATACTTGGCATTGTCCTCTGAAACCTTGCTCAGCTCATGTTCAGTAATTTCTCTGATCTGAGCACTTTTGAGTCGTCCGAAAGCATCAATGATTGAATTATAAGTCACAACATTTGGCCTAATCCCCTCCCTAGTCATTTCATCCAATAGAGCTACTGCTGATTGTACCAAGCCATTTTTACACAGAGCATCTATAAGGGCACTGTACAGAACAACATCAACCTTCAACCCAGTTTTCTTAAATTCCTTAAACACTTCCATGGCCTCTTTATGCATGCCTCCTTTAGCATATGTATCTATCAATGTAGAATATGTCAAGACATTGGGTGTACAGTATTCTGCCTTCATCTCCTCAAACAAATATTTCACTGCATCATACTTGCCTTGCTTTCCGTACCCACCTAATAGAGCATTATAGGTAACAGCATCTTTCTTTATGCCTGCGCTCTCCATCTCTGCACAGACACCCAAAGCCTCCTCAAACTTCCCAAGCTTAGCGTATATTGAGACTAAAGTATTGTAGGAAACCCTGTCCAGTCCAATCCCCGCATATTTCATTTCCTTGAACAAATTCAAAGCTTCATCCAGCCTTCCAGCCTTGGCAAAACCGTCGATGACAGTACTGTAAGTGACCACATTTGGCCTTACATTCCTTTCCGTCATCTCCGCCATGATGTCCATGGCCAAATCCATCTGCCCACCTTTGCAGAATGCGTCCAGAAGCGTATTATAGGTGAAAACATCCCTCTCTATCCCTCGTCGAACCATTTCATTAAACATGTTCTTGGCAGACTCCCACGAGCCCCCGCGACTACAGACAGCTAGAAGCGAATTAAAGGTAATTCTATCGGGGTGTACCCGGTTTCTAACCATTTCGTTGAAATACTCCAGAGTTCGTCCAAATTCAACACCGCCTTTGCCACAGGCATCGATGACAGCATTGTAGGTCACCAGATTAGGCTTCAAGCCAGCTTCTTTCATGGTCTCGAAAACCCTAATCGCCTCTTCCGAGAGCCCGCTCCGGGCATAGGCACTGATCATGGAAGAGAAAGTGTAGACGGTGTTACCATACCCTTCCGCCTGGGCAACTTCGAAGATGGACCGAGCGATATCGACATGACCGAGGCGACCGAGGATGCTGATGAGAGCCGAGACGAGCTTCCCCTGGCTGGCCCGGTTCTGTTCTCGGGCGACGGCGAAGTGATAACACTGCAGAACCTTGGAGAGGTCGCCGCGGTTACCCAGTTCCCGGAGCAGAAAGGAGTAGTCTTCGGGAATGGAGAGCTTGGGGGCGAATGAGAGTAGAAGGTTGTGGAAGGTGGGGTCGTCGGAGGCGGCATCTGGGAGGCGAACGGCGAGATGCAGCGCCTGCTCGGCGACGGAGGAGTGCCTCGTAGGACCCGGTCCGGGGGGCTTGGGACGATTGAAGTGGAACTTGGAGACGAGGCGGGTGGAGCGGCGACCCCTGAAATCGGCGGAGAGGTGGCGCTGGGCGGCGGGCTGGTAGGAGAGGGAGACGTTGCACTGGCTCTGCTGAGCGTGGTGGTGATTGTGGGCGTTCTGGGGGAAGTGGGGGTGGTTCTGAAGAGGGGTTTGGGAGGGTTTGGAAGGGGTGATGGAGCAATGGGGAGGCGGAGTCGGAGTCGCCATTCTGCTCCCGCTCTCGTTCGATTGGCCTTCGTTTACGAGGAGAAGATGAGGTTTGATTTTATCATTTTATACGCTTGTGGAGTCTCACGTGTCCCCCGATTCGGACATTGACTTCGCTTTCCCCGTTTCCTTTTTACGTCCTCCACCCTTTTCCTTTCCGTCCCCTTTTCGGACTTGCACTTCCCCTCTTCGCCATTAATACAGAAAATGAGAGAAAACACCAGGCTCTGCAACTCCCCCAACTCCTGAATTTCGCATACAGAATCCAATACGACACTAAACCCAGAAGATATTATTAGAAGAAAAGACCCGATCCCGATAATGATGAAAATATAGCGCAAATTGCAAACAGGAATACCTTATAAAGTTATACGGCCCCTCGCATCCAAGTTTCAGATTCCCGTGATTTCCGAAGATACATAGTCGATAGATACAGTCTCAAAAATAGGGTTTCGATTTTGATAGCTCCCAATACCCGAGTCGTTGACTAGTTAGACTTCCAGATACAGAAGAAACAAAAGGTGATCGCTTTCTTGGCACGTGCTTCAGAGAGGATGTCATCATGCATGTAAACATTTCCTATTCGTAAATAATACTTAAACGTACGCGTAATTGGATTACGTGTCAATAGAAGCTGCGTAGGATTTCCTTAATCCTTGTCAACTAATAATAAGATTGCGAGTTGCACGTAAATCATAAATAATTGATTTATTAATTTAAATAGGGATTTACTTATGAATATTATAAATGATAAGTTATAGAAGTTAGTAATAATATCTATACCAATGATTTAAAAACCGAACCTTGGATCGAACCTTTGGTTACAAATCGTATGGGAGTGGGCGTTGGTCTGTTCTACCTACTCACGCCTACTGATATATGATTCTTTGACTCGGCAATCAACCCTTGACTCAGTTCAGTTGACTCGCTACTTGGGCTGTTTCACTTTGATTCACCACGCACTGGGTCGGGTCGAGGGTCAGACGACTCAAAGCGAGTCCCTCTCCACTCAGCCGAGTCCAATTGAGTGTTGGGATAGATCCGACTTGACTTGTCACTTGATTATATATAGGAAAAGAAGATTGTTGCCAAAATGGTGATTTATGTATGGATGTTGCCAAAAAGATGGATCACCCACTTTATGAAAGAATGTCATCAAACTTCAACATACAAGTTACTGTGTGTTAATTGGGGTAACATATTAGTTAGGTGTTGAGCCTCGGACAATAGTTCAGGTGATCTCATTCAGGTCGAGTCTCCATGGCAGCGATAAGAGTCACACTAGTCAATTCTGAGACCCACGTAACAATACATTATTAATATAATTGCCATTTCAAAAAAATATTAGTTAATTGTTTATAATATAGTTTTCTATTAAAAACTAATATACCAGTTTATAACTTTTGACATTTATTTGACAGGTGGTAATCTTTTTTACACCTATAAGGGAGACGTGGGTTAATAAACCACGTCTATTGTTGGTTTCCCACAACCATATCATGGCTGTATTTTTAGCCATTACTCATCTGGTTTTATGGATCACGATTACAGCCCCGTAGTAGGATCTCGACATCTATAAAAAGTAAAGGGAATCGGTCGATCCGGTGAACAAGCGTAAAACAAAGAAAAGAGGAGTAGAGTGAAGTTGTCACAAGTAAAAGTATCGGTCAAACTCTCAGGGGAGGAGAGTATCGACCAAAGGGGAGCCTTGGTCCGTTCTTAGAGAGTCGTGAGTCGAATCTCCCCACTTGTTGGGTGTGCAAAGTGGGTTATCTTAGGTTGTAAGTTTGTAGTTTCATTTATGTTTCCCTACTTGTAATTTTGGTTCTTGCAAGCGTTGTATAAGATTCCCTAAGAGGGCTAGTTAGCCCGTAATACACTGCGTTGGCATTGTATTCCGTTAATTCTATCAAGTACTTTTCACTTCTGAATTGTTGTTGTTTGTTGTTCAGGTTATTTCGGTGTTGAGAACACCCGAAAGTGTTATAACACCTCATTCTTTGTATAGAAAATCGAGAAAAAGGGACCAACAAGTGGTATCCAGAGCCATACTCTATATTCCTATAGAGTGATCCACAAATCTGGAAATGGAGAATCGAAAAGAAGTCGCACAAAATTTGTTAAACCACACGTTCCTAGACGGCACAAATTTTCCATCTTGGAAAACTTCGGATGAGAACTTTCATAAAGGCCTTAAACAAGAAGGCGTGGAAGTCGGTTCTCACTTGGTTGGACTCCACCAACAATTACAAATGTCGCAGCGATGTCACAATCAAACCAGAGATGGACTGGACCGTTATGAGGAAGACAAAGTTTCAAACCAGAATGCAAAGGCACTCAATGCCATTTTTTATGGTGTTGATCAGGAACGGTTCAAACTCATTTCAACATGCGAGTCTGCGAAAGATGCGTGGGACATTCTGTCTACCACGTACGAAGGAACTATTGGGGTTCGTTTATCGAAACTCCAACTTCTGAATCATAAATTCAAAAATTTGCATATGGAGGAGGATGAAACAATCGCGGAATATGACGCTCGTATTCGCGATATAGCAAATGAGAGATTCACGTTGGGGAGAAGGATTCCTGAAGCTGAACAAGTTCAGAAAGTCCTTCGTTCATTGACCGAAAAATTCGCAGTCAAGGTAGCTGCTATAGAGGAATGCAAAGATTTGGATACCTTGAGATATGATGATTTGCTGAGATCCCTCCGATCTTATGAGATGAATATTGAGGCCAAGAAGAAACGCAAAGAAAAAGAAAAAGGAGAAACCAGTGTTGCTCTTCAAGTGTCAAAGAATGAAAGTGTTACAACACCTTCATCATCGGTTACTATTGAAGAACTGAACGAGAAAATTGCCCTTCTCACTAGAGGATTCAACAGAGTCTTCAAAAAGTTTGGTAAGCAGAACAATCCCAGTTATACTAACAGGTCTCGTGACTATACTCCAGCAAAAGACGAATCTACTCGAAAGAAGAAAGGTATTCAATGCCATGAATGTGAGGGTTTTGGTCATGTTCGATCCGAATGCCCGAGTAGAAGGAAGAATTCTTATGCCATAAGTCTGTAGCGATGATGACTTCGGAGGACGATGAGTTCGGGACGGAGATGAACAGATTAGCCGTTATGCAGCTCTTACTTCTAAGGTCATCCGACCAAGTATTACAACACCGATGACTATGACACCGAGTCACACGATGACATGAATGAAAAAACTTTGGAAGGTATGTATCAAAAATTGCTTGAAAGCTGGAATAATGGATGCGGGGATGAATGCAGATCTGTGTAACCAAATTTCAGTCTTACAAACCGAAAATTCCACGTTGGAAGAAACAGATCGACGAGTTGAATGGAAAATTGCTGACCGCTCAAGTCACAAAGAAAACGAAAATCTTGCAAGGGAAAGCCGATGGGGACATTACCGAAATAGGGTTTGATTCGGGCATGACCAGGTCTCTCGATCGAACAGGAATAGGGTTTCTTTTCAGGTATGACCAAGTCTTTCAATCCTTCCGGTAAAGAAAAATCTATTACTTTAAACCATTGGAAACCGATATGTTATTATTGTGGTATTATGGTCACATCCGACCCAAATGCTACAAGCTCCGAATGACTTGAGGCATTTGGCGTGAGAGAGATAAGTGCAGAAAACCGGTCCAAAGTCGAGAAATTCAAAGATGAAATGTGTATGGGTGAAAAAGGGATTGGTGAGTCACTTTGATTCTCATGATTCTGATTGTTATTACAAAGTGTCGCAAAAAAAGAGGTGTCGCGCAACACCATCGTGGTAGCCTTCGGACAAGGCACCGAAGTTGGAGGGCTTTAGCAACTATTTGCATAAGCGGCACAAAAAGGTAGGTCCACCTACCTATAAAAAGTCCGCCAAGTTTGATGAACTATCACAAGAATCAAACGATCCTCTACTCTTGATGATTCAGAGAAAAATCTCTCTACAGTATTGGAAGCAAGGAAGCCTTGAATGTGTGAACTCGTTGGGAGTCCGTGGTCCTACCAACGATCCAAGCATTTGCTAAAAGGGGGTGTATGCAAAGTGTGTGTACACTAATGTCCATTCATGTTGCGGGGATGAAAATGACCTTTTACTCCTTATCGGCATCTTCTTTGCCATCAAGGGGAGAAGTTACCTTATTTTTTATGCCTACAAAGATGAGATAATTGATAATTAAGGAGGTTGGAGCCGATATTGTGATGAATGATCATGATAGTATAGTTTTGGTTGATCATTAACTTAGTGAATGATTTTATGTGAATGATGATCTTGTATGGATATCATATTGCATGAAGGTGCTATGGTTTATTATCGAGGAGATCATGTCCGATTGGCAGCTATTTTCGCAATAACGGGATATTTTTTGGGATACGGTTTGTTTCATTTGATAAATTTATATGGGTGGGTCATGTGTTACAACACCATGAAAACTTCAACACCTCGGGGAGATCAATTGGTGTGATGCCAAAAGATGCCCAAGGGGAGATTGACAGTTATTTGACAGGTGGTCATCTTTTTACACCTATAAGGGAGGCGTGGGTTAATAAACCACGTCTATTGTTATTTCCCACAACCACATCATGGTTGTATTTTTAGCCATTACTCATCCGGTTTTATGGATCACGATTACAGACCCGTAGTAGGATCTCGACATCTATAAAAAGCAAAGGGAATCGGTCGATCCGGTGAACAAGCGTAAACTTGATAAAAAGAGGAGTAGAGTGAAGTTGTCACAAGTAAAAGTATCGGTCAAACTCGGGAGGAGAGTATCGACCAAGAGGGAGCCTTGGTACGTTCTTAGAGAAGTCCGTGAGTCGAATCTCCCTCACTTGTTGGGTGTGCAAAGTGGGTTATCTTGGTTGTAAGTTTGTAGTTTCATTTATGTTTCCCTACCGTAATTTTGGTTCTTGCAAACGTTGTATAAGATTCCCTAAGAGGGCTAGTTAGCCCCGTAATACACTTACGTTGGCATTGTATTCCGTTAATTCTATCAAGTACTTTTCACTTCTGAATTACTGTTGTTTGCTGTTCCGGTTATTGCGGGTGTTGAGAACACCCGAGTGTTATAACACCTCATTGCTGTATAGAAAATCCAGAAAAAGGGACCAACAACTTTAAATATAATAAAGAGGGTCGGAGTAGCAAGAATTATTTTTTCATAAAATGGGAGAACCATTGTTTTGGAAATATTCATACATAATTCATATTTTTAACAAACTTCAAACATTAATTATCGTTAATAACAATCTGTCGGATCATTTTCAACTTAAATAACTAACGAATCTACGTATTTGATAAAAATACATATATGAGAAGTGCTCTGTGCGTCTCACATTAGTGGCTTCTCTTGAGATTAATCACGATACGCCAATGACACCGGCGCAGACTGCAGAGCTGTTTTTGGACTTTGGACGGTTATATCCGGCTTCCTGCGAGGGAGAGAAGGGAGTGAATAGATAAGGGTAGCCGCAGCCGGAGCAACCGAAGAACTCGCGCCATTTCATCGCTGACGATTTCTTATCCCCCAATTCAATTCTTCCCTTTCTTGCCTACCATCGAATCATTTTGTTTCCATTCTTTTGTTGTAATCTTGCATGCATGAGTAGGCAGGAAGACTGCTGCTTCTTCAATCCCAGCTTCCTGAAGCATCCATGGGGTTGGTTAACGTCGCTCATCCTTTTTCTCCTTCTCTCCTTTCCGTATCCCTCCAACGAGCTGCTTCATCTATCCCGCCTCGGTCACTTCGTCGCCGCACAGTCCCTTGCAGATGGTTGAATCCGTTGCCGCCATCCTTTCGGTACTGAGACTGTCTAGAATAATTTTTTTTTATCGAAATGATTCTAATCTTGAATTGCATTTATCTGAATATAAGTTGGGACCTCGAGTTGAATTGTAGTGAATGCGTGTATTATTTATTCGTTTCGATATAAGCATTAGTTTGAAGTAGACGCCTCTAAAATGCTGTCGGCGAATAGCTCGCTTTCAATTTTATGGTTTTCTAAAAGCTTTTTGAATTGGCTTGTGATGTTAAATTTTTGTACTGAGAAATGAAGATGGTGTTCTTGTCAAGAGTGCTGTAAAAAGAGAGTGGCATTTCAAGATAAAAGCATTCTTTTGGCAATCTAGGAGCTGTTTTAATTGGCTTACATTTTTCTGTAAGATTTGAGGATGGTGTTTCTGCTAAAAGGGAGTGGTGTATCAGGAGAATGGTGGAAAGTAGAATTCTTTACTTTTGCTGTTGTCAAGTTGGTTTCTTTGGTGTTCAAAACAACAAGTAGTCGAATGAATGACGTGAAGTATTTGAGCTGAAGATCTGAAGTAAGGCAATTTCTTATAGCGGCTGTTGAAATTACAAGTATATTTTGTAATCATAGCTGGTTCAGGTTGAGCCTTCACTTGTCACAGACAGAACATGTTAATGATGCGTCTGTTTTTTTTTTAACACAAGAAAATAAAATGATAGATTAAATAACTTTTAGATGTCCATTTGCCATCCGTGTAATAGTCACTGAACTGATTAAGTGGATACATCTTATGCAAAGGCATTTTTCTTTTACTGTTGCCAGGACAGCAAAATTTTCTTCAAGGTGTTCCATTACAAATACTGATGTAGATCTTAACCAAGTGACCACAGAGGATGAGGCTCTAGATGATGTCTCTTCTGGATGCACTATTCCAGTTGTCCATCTACAACCAGAGATCCTTGAGGCTGAGCCATTGAGCTTACTGACTGAAGACACCTGTATAGATAATCTACTTACAACTTTACCTGTACGACATCTTAACTCCCTATCATAAGTTTTTGTTACATGTTTATTTGGATTATTTGTTGATTTTGTGACCATTTCAACTTTTTACTCTAGTTTAATTGAAAATTTCAATTATTAGGTTCTTTCTGAAGAGGAACAAAATGCTCTGGCAGCCACCCCAGCACATCCTGCAGGCTTGTATGGTGAGCTGTCTCTAACCCTTGATGCTTTACGAGACTTAATTGTCCAGATTCAAACTTCTGGCTTGTCCACTCACTCTAGGAATCTACTCTCAGCTTTGTATGCTTGTTCCTTGGCTGGAAATTTGGTTGAACAGCTCTGGAGCTTTGCTTGGCCTGCAGCCGTTGCACTGCTTCATCCAAGCCTGCTACCTGTGGCTGTTGTGAGTTTTTTTACAAAGGTACTTACCCATTGATATAATTCACATATTAGTCTCTTTAAGTAAAGCTCCAAGAAGTTTTTTTTTTTAATTTTTTATTTTTAAACAACTTTGTTGTATGCAGCTGACAATTTTTGTTGGAGGCCCATTGGTTGGCAATCTGATGGACTCTTTTCCCAGAGTCAAGGCATATAACTGTTTGAATTTTGTTCAGGTTGACTCTTTAACTTCAAACTTCCCATAGAAAGTTCTTTTTGATTGTTTATCATACACCCTCCTCCCCCCATGCCTACATCCCCCTAATGCAAACCTAATTACAATTTTGAAATTGACATAATTCCTACTCTTTTACTTTTCTTATTACCTTCAAAATTTCCAGGCTGCTGCACAGTTGCTGTCTGCTGCTATGATAATTCAAGCACTTACTAGTGTCCCTCCTACTTCTGCTACATCTGTACTTCTCCAACCTTGGTTTGTTATACTAGTGTTAGCCGGTGGCATTGAAAGACTATCTGGATTGGCATTGGGGGTTGCCCTTGAGCGTGATTGGGTCGTTCTGGTAATTGCTTTCTTATGTTGGGTTGTTTTCTTGATGGTTTTCCTGATCTTCTATTTTCATTCCTTCATTAATTAATGATAGTTTTCCTTCTAATACGAGTGTCCTCAAGTGCAGTTAGCAGGTTCAAATAGACCAATCGCCCTGGCGCAAGCTAATGCAATGCTAAGTCGTATTGATCTCCTTTGTGAGGTGAGTGTTCCCTTTTCTTTGGGTAAACGACAAAACCTGATAAACATTTTTCTGAAATACATGCTTGTGTTGTGTTTGATCAATGTTCTATCATTGATATAATTGTCCATTCCTTGAGCACACTAGGCAAATCAAGCTAGTTGTTGAATTATCTTGTATATATTTTACTGTTTGTTGCTTTCAGCTTTCTTAGACCTGAATGGGTAAACCATGGCCCTTCTGGTGCATAAGTGCTTTATGTTTTTTTGTGCACTTCAATGTGTTTCTGTGGCTTGTAATTATTTACATTTTTTATGTTTCCATAGATAGCTGGAGCATCAGTTTTTGGCATTCTGCTGTCGAAGTATGACACAGTTACCTGCTTGAAACTTGCGGCTGGTTTAATGATATGCACCCTACCTGTTGTGGTAATTCTCTCTCTTTTTCTCGAGTTTCTGTTTCTAGTTAATTCCATAAGTGCCTTTTCTTCATGTCATTTCAATTTCTGCAGATGCTGTTGGTCTTTTTAACCAACAAGCTCTCCACTGATGTTCTGGACCGCTCTAAAATACTGAATAGCTCTGAGAAACCTTTTATGGCCAGCAGGATTCCTGATCCAGGAAATTTAGGTGATTCTTGTTTATTGGGTTTCTTCTGCAGCAAGCTGGTCAATAAAATATGTATTTATTATTCATTCACATTTGTGATGCAGTGGAACAAAGTCTAGATGCCATCAAGCATGGGTGGATAGAATACAAACAACAGCCTGTTCTACCAGCAAGTGTTGCTTATGTGCTTCTGTATTTTAATATAGTTCTTACTCCAGGAGGATTGATGACTGCATTCTTAACTCAGCATGGTATTTTTGCAACTTTATTGTCAATGGTTGTTCTAGAGACTTGGAAATCTTAGCTAGAAATATATAGCTGTTTTAGTATTTTGAAGATCTTGCACCACTTTGGCTATGATGAGGGTAATTTCTCTGTGCTGGAAGGGGAAGTGTCCAGATATGTTCTCTATATTTAAACAGATTATCACTTTCTATATGAATATGATGCAAGAATGGTGATTTATTGAATTTCCATTCTCTCTCCCATAAAAGTAATGGAACAATAGAATGACTCCTGGTAAATGGATTATCTACTGCTCTAATGTCTTTCAAATGGCCTGGTTTTGTGCTGCATTAGTTGCCGCTCATAGCTTGATGTGGTTTTTTTCTTTTGGTATTAACAGGTTTAAATCCATCAATTATTGGTGGCTTTAGTGGGTTATGTGCTTTTATGGGTGTTGCTGCAACATTCATCTCTTCGAATCTTGTGAAACGCCTAGGCATTCTAAAGGTTTAGTTCCATTCCTCATTATTATTCTCATTTCAAGTTTCTTAATTGTTTCTTTCATTATGGTTGTGACTTTTGTTGCCAGGCTGGAGCAGCAGGCTTGATATTCCAGGCGTCCCTTCTTTCTGTTGCTGTTGCTGTCTACTGGAGTGGCTCTTTATCTCATAAACCACCCCTTCTTTTCTTCCTCTTCTTGATTGTAAGTATCACTAGATCTCATATGTTTTACTTAGCAAAATAAAACTCTTTGCATCTTAGTGTTCATATTCTCAATTGTCATGTACTCAACCTGTATGAATTCATATTCTTGTATCTACCTTCCCAGGTACTGTCCAGGTTGGGACACATGTCCTATGATGTAGTGGGGGCACAGATTCTTCAGACTGGAATACCTTCTAATAAAGCAAATTTAATTGGAACAACTGAGATTTCCATAGCAAGCCTAGCAGAGTTTGTAATGTTGGGTGTTGCCATTGTAGCGAATGATCTCTCACACTTCGGTTTCCTAGCAATGCTGTCAGTCTCTTCTGTGGTTGGGGCTGCATTGCTGTTCTGCTGTTGGTTGTCTAATCCGACAGATGAACAGAGGAAACTCTTCTCATTTGATTCTCAATATTAATCCACAGCAGGATCCGTTCATTTTCTTCAGGATCTGCCAGAGTTCTTTATATTTTATGGTGATCCGGGACATGGAGAAGCTACAAAGTACTCAGTTTCCACATTAAGAGTAGTAGATGTCTTGGCGCTTCTGGGATATTTGACTGACCTATTTCCTAGACAACCGTGCTTCCTTTGAACACCTGACAGAGGAGCCCAAGGTATGTGATCCGAAGGTTGTTTCTTTGCTACTTGCTCTGAGAAGCCGTTGATAAGCCTCTCTTTTTGGCCTGCAGGAAGCTACAAAGGTACAAACATAATAGATGCCGCTGCTTTATGGATCTCTTCACTGCATAGAGAATTAAACAGTTAGCCAGTACTTGACACAGTTCCTACAGTGCAAATTAATATTTATCTGCAATGCTGTAACCGAGTATATATGATGCTTTGGGTAGCCATAAGTTAAAAGTCATGTATCCCCTATAGCATAGCATTAGCAGATTGAATTTCTATCTTTTCGCATGGCCAGTCTTTCATGGGAGAAGTTGAGATTTAGATGTGGCTGATTACATTTCATGTAATTTAGACGAAAGAAATGTCTTCATTAGTTCTTGAATTTCAAACGCGAAGCTTTGGATTTCCTTTTTTGAAGATATTACATTTTAAATCGAGGGTACGACTTCAGCTCTGCTAAACGAGTTCTTAGACAAGAATACATGACAAATCGAATTTGACATAAATTATCTCGTAATGGAGAAATAAGAGAAATGGAGAGAAGAATCTGAAGCAACAAATAAATAGATAAAACTCTGGTCAAGTAGTGAACCATGAAGGGACGATAAATGACAGCGAGAAGTAACTTCACTTGCACGCTGCAACTCCCTACGACACATTTTCAAAAGTGAAAAGATGTAGAAGCAATTCCCGGACAATTGTCAGAAGAATGCTTAATGCAACTGGGGTTTGCAAAATGCAAAAGAATAGGGAATGATCCAGTTATCAATTTAACCATTATAAACGTATAATTTTCCATCTACTGTCATGTCAAAATTGTTTCCTGTTCAGAACAGGTAGTAAGCGTAGCTAGAAACATGGCATGAGCTTCATGTGATACATTAGTTGCGGTGCTGTCGAGCAGACCACAGGTCTTCCTTTACTTTTTCTTGAACGTCCTTCACTGGTCAAGCCACATGCATTGACAGGTCGAGCAACTAGACAGTTGGCATTAGATGAAGAACATTTCACATTGCTCTAGATTGATCCTACTCCCATGCGGCAGCTAGATTGGCTTTGCTCCAGAAAATCTTAAACAACGGTGGTTTTATGCCATTGTACCTAGTTGTCAGCTATCTGAACAGAACTGTCCAATGCAAAAGCAAAATGAATCAGCCCAGATGGTTCGCTCAATCCATGGACAACCAGCAAAGTGGAAGCTACAAACCTGTTAATCTACGCTCCTTCAGTAAGTTCTCTTTCTCACGATATTCTTCTTGACTTCCCTCTTCAAAGAAGTCGTAGAGGAACCTAAGGGGGTCAACCCCACAGTAAACTGATATAAATCCTTCATCCTGATATTTAGAAGGAGCTCTGTCAATAATTCCTTTCATGTCTTAAAAGAACAAAAAGTTTAAAAGGCGTCGTTGTTGATTACCTTGGCATAAAGATAAAGAGCACAATAACAGAGATGCCAACAATGAGAGGAAACACTGGAGCTGGTGTTAATTCCTGAAAAAATAAAATCAAAATGCAGTTTTAAGGGATGCTTCACCTTGGTCCACAAAATTATCTGTTTTAAAAGTAATTATACTATATTCCTCAAAAAATAGAAAACATGTAAGCTGGAAGACTTAAATTTTTAGGCTTTCTATTCTAGGTTGTTAAATTTATACTTTTCCACTTGTATCTCTAAAATAGGAAAGAACTCCCCCACTAAGATCAACAGTTTTAAAAACAAACCTCCAAAATTCCTAACAAATAAAATGGAATTCAGTCAACTTTCCTATTTCATTTCTTTATTCAAAGAGATACTTTAACATGCTGTATAAATGTGAGTCGCAGTTCCATCCATGACCATCACCAAAATGAGTTAAATTTCTTTCAGTAGCATAAGACAAAATTGAGTACTGTAGCCCAGTAAAAATATGGTAGTATAACTATCTATACTACTAAGAAGCTTGTAAGATAAATTTTGATGGATAAACCTGATCTATTCAGAGAATAGGTACCAGTTTGTGGTGCTGCTCTTCAACTTTGAATTTGAGTGGCCCCACATGGATCTGGGATTGCTTTTCTAAGTCGACCTCAATAACTTCAGATTTGAACTTTTGTATGCTTGATGAGAGACCAGATTTAAGCTGAATAATATGTTTACCCTTGGGCAAATCCTTTATCTGAAAAAAGTAGGAAAGAGGTAGTGGAACAACTGATTCAATTTTTGATGGGTCACTAGCAGATCTAACTTCTACTGAAAGATGCGGTTGTAATTCTTCAAGATTAACCCCTTCCACATGACCACTCAACATGGTCATGTCTGGCTGTTCAAACACCACAAAGTCCAGGCCTTTGATATCTTCAGATCCAACCTAGCAAAGCAGAAAAAAAATATATATCCACTGAGTGCAACAAAGATATGAAAGACTCTCAAGCAAACGATAGAAGGATGACGACAAATAAGAATGCCACACCCGCAAAAGAACCATCAAAAGTATAATTCGAATAGCATGGCACGTGGAATCTTGCCAGTTCTCAGATATGGCACACATGCTCACTTTATATAAACCAAAAACAATTTTATGCTTCATCTTACGTACTTGTGAGAAATATTTTTAAGAGGTCAACTTTATGTGTACATAAAAAGGTACGTGAAGACATCACAGATGGAAGAGTTCCAATTAAATCCTCCAGTGTTTTAGTTTTCTAACGTAACCACCTTGAGAGATGAGGGTGCACACATCCCTCTCAAAAATGAACAAGAACGTTCAGCACCTGGGAGCATTCTTCAGTCTTGAGAAGTTAGCAACAAAATTAATCCCCAAATGCAAACATGACTTAAACGGTTAACGGCATGTTGAGCAATGGACCTATTGCCAGAAAGACTCCACGTCATTCAGGTGGACCATTATTTTGAGGTCCTGCAGTCCAGGTAGGGTGATGGGTCCTGCAAACCACAGCTTGCTCCAAAGAACACAATCATTCCTTAAACAAAAGATAAATATGGCGACCACAAAGCAATGTCATTGTCTAGATAAACATACTACCATCAAAACAGTAATTCTACAATCTCCAGAGGTGTCACAAAACAAACTCTTCCTGATGCTGTTTTATCCAAACTAATCTCAGGATGCAGATAAAATTAGGAATTCTTTTATAGAGAAAGTTGGTCATTATTTTGCATAATATTCCCCATGGGTTGCCCAAAAAGCCAACAAATTGGAAAAGTAATTAATCAAAAGAGCCACAGAACTTTTAGGAGTCAATTAAATGCTTGAAGTTATACTATAATTATACACTTACATTATTAGATGACAATTCACAAGCGCAAATATTATTTTGAGAATATTCACAAGAGCAAATATCACCACATGAATATATAAAAAGCAAGTAGGAAAATATTCGGTTCAGAAAAATGCTCAAGAGTTTACAACATTAATTAGATATTTTGAGGATGGAATCAAGCCTGTTATGGTATTACAGTAGTTCATTTCAGTTTCTGTCAGTGACCTATCTGTGTGTTCCACGTCTCGAAGAAGGTTGTTTACTGGACTTGAGAATGGGTGGGTAGGGCACAAATGCCCAATCCCCTAGAGTTAGAAGATCTTTGGATACAAGGTTTGGAAATAAAAATCCTGCATTTGTCACTCTGGAACAAAAGCAGGCTAATACCAGTTTCAAAGTAAAATCTAACCATATCAAACACTTACATAAAACTCACGCATGTATTACCAAGAAATTGATTTATGTACTAAGTATGTATGCATTCAAAAGGCGCTGGCATGTTTATGTATACAATTCAGGCAGAAAAAAAAAATCCTACTTTAATATTTGCAATCCAAACATAATATAACCAACAAATAAAAGGGAAGATTTTTTTTAAAAAAAACTGGGACAAAAATGAAGAGATATCATTATGCAAACCCTCACCTTAACGGTGACAGATTCCGGAGATGCACGTTCAATTCTTGAGCTTCCTGAGTTATACTTCGCCCCTACTTTAATGATATAAGTGGTGTCAGGGAGAAGTCCTCTCAGACGATAATTGCCTGAGGAATCTGTGGCTGTTTCCTCATAATAACCCTTAGTTAAGGACCGAGCTTCAACAGAAACACTCTCCTTCGGCTGTCCAGAAAGTAAAGTCACTGCACCCATTGCACTGCAAAAAGAAACTAGTTACTGATGATAAAAGCATGAATGTCATGGATGTTGTAGATAGCGTCAGACTACTGTTCGTAAATTTGACATTGAATATGCCCCACAATTTTTTTTTTTAGGAAACCCACAATTTATTTTTTTAGGAAACCCACAATTTTACTTAGTAAAATTGCATAGTAGGTTCAAAACATAACCATAGAAGTAGAATAACATACCTGTAAGCAACCCGGCTTGCATGGAAAACAATTTCTTTAGATTCCCCAGAACCGAGCTCTATTGCTTGTGCAGCAGGAGAGAATGAATATTCCTAACAAAAAGAGAGATTTCATTGACAGAAATGAAGTGGGCACTCTCTATAGTAGTGCACACTATCTATCTATCACCTTTTGCCTACATCTAGTTTTGTATAGTATGAAAGCAATATAAATGTGTGAAAAATTAAATAAGTAAATGTAGCTTCGAGCACCTTGAGAAGTGGGCGCAGATAGAAACTTCCTGGAAAAAGGTTATCGAACATGAAGTGCCCACCAGCATGACTAACTGAGTTGTTTCTGTAACCATCTTCACCACTCAAGGATAATAACACAGAAGGAAATAATTCCTTAGCTTCTTCGACAGGATATATATGTACTGAGATTTGACTAAGCTTCTGGCAAGAGAATGAATTTGGGCCGACTGGTTTAAGATGGTAGCCAGGCTGTATATGTTGGGAGATATTATGTGAGACAATATCCGATTCATTCATTTATATATGTTAAAAGTGACTAAAAGCGTAGTTGCACTCAGCTACACACAAACATCTACTGGTCAAATGAATATGTTCTTATACAACAAAAACAGTACATACCTTTGAGGCCTCAACACTGTAAGTTGTATCATCATACAAAGGACCTCCAATAAAATACCCATTTTCTCCAGTTTTGGTTTCCAGGGCCACTTCCCCTCTTTTCAGTGGAGCATTACTGCTCTCTTCCGTTGCTACAATTTTGATATTAACACCAGAAAGAGGGGGAGAAACTGAACCTTCAACATAGAGGCCAGTCCGACCAACAAAGGCAGGAATAGGATGCTGGCAACCATCGGGTTGGACAATAACCTATTTAACAAAGGTAATAAACAAGCAATGTACCAATGAGATATATATCAAGTAAATTACTTAAACATATCATCACATATTGGATTTTTTGGCAAATGTGAGAACAGCATTTCTAGTATCTAGGCTTGTGCGCAAGTGTCACAAAACCATGCATTAAGTTCAACATACTAATGATTAAATAATTAAATTCATAAACATCTTGAAGCTTCTTACTTGACGCTCCCTAGGGTAAAACAGAATCTCCTTCTCTTCATTATTTCTGGGAAAAAAGAAAAGGGATGGAAATAAAATAATCAGAGCATTATTTAGACCAACCAAATAGAAGATATGGAATTCCCATTCTGTACAACAAAGTACACTGGATTGAGTCCTTAAACCTTCAAAATTATCATAATCTCAGAGTTTTAGACAAAAAATTAAAAATGTTCATAACAACAAGAACATAGGACTACCTCAAAAAGGTAAGGAGGAAAAGAAGAAAAGAAGAAATGAACACAGTGCAGTCTCTAATATAGAGCTACCTTGAATGCTGAGGAACAAAAGTCAATGAATCACCAAGATTAGCCCACATTAAATACTCATAGATAGCAATTCCTGTTTGATCCTTTGATTCAGATCTGAGCCTAGCATGACTTGTACCTAATACTTCATGCTTCTCGTTCAGTATATCAACAATGACATTCTCTACCAATGGGCGACTGTCCTGCTCTACAATTGGAGTAATATGGATTTCTCCCATAAGAAGGTACTTATCGCCCTTTAGGTATATAGGCTGCACATAAAAAACATTATATGGGATGTAGCAATTCAACAGACTTAAGGAGGCAGTATAGCAAGAAACTAAAGGTGAACATAGAATAGTGGAATATAACATACCGATGGATCCAAAGTATCAAACTTCACTGAAGAGCTCCCAAATGAAATACATGAGTTCTGAAAATGAAGCTCGTGTTTTCCAGAAGACTCTATACACATTCGTTGTGAACCTTTCTGCAGTATAAGTTTGGGAATGCAATTAGGAGTTAAGATAAATAAGCATTCTCTCGAAAATATGAGTAGGAATTTAGATAAATAAGCATTCTCTCAAAAATATGAAGTAGATACCTTTATGGCTAATCTCAGAGTGGCACCATCAGGCTGATGTACAGAAGCATCTACATCATGGGTTGAAATGATGTTTACCCAGTACCCTTTTTGAACAAAGAGAACACCTTTCTTATCTTCTGTACCTACATTCACATGAATAGAGCTCTCTTCCCAGCACCAATCATCCTCCTCAGTTACAGATTCATGTTTTACCTTGAAAAACAACCAGTGTACCAAACAAGAAGTCAGTAGGTTCCAGTTTGCATATGTTATCAAATGTTCAGATTGGGTAATGACAGAACTACTTATAATCATTGACATAAAGAACACAATTGTACCTCAATCAGATATTCGCCAGGGAAAACTTTCGAAAATGTGAAGTCACTGCTATCTTGCGTCAAAGCAATTGTCCTGATTTCCTCCTTATGTTTACCAGTTAAACGTGTAAGTGAAATGCGTACTGATGGACCACAGCTGTTTTTACATTTAACACTCCCTTGAATATCTACTTGTGCCTACAATTTCAAAAGTTAATCAACAAAATGAATGTCAACATCATTCCTGAAGAATAAAATGTATCCAACAAAAGACAGATAATACTATCTAAGAGAAACTTAACTGATTTTTTTTTTTTTTTTTTGAAAAAGCATGAGCTTTTATTAAAAGCAATAACTAGTGTTACAAGTAGTAGTACAATAGTGATAATACAGTGGGTGAAGCCCCTTTTTATGTCTTTGCTACATTCATATGAGTTCACTAAAGGTCATCTAACTTTACTGAAAATAGAATCAACAAAAATTATGGTCCTTGTGTGATCTTCAGTAATTTGCCATCCTTGAGAGTCTCTTCTTAATAAAATCACCGCTCTCTTTGTAAATTAAAATAACAGTATCAGCAACAATATCATTAATGAAGTTGACATTTTCACCTGAGAGAATTCTAAATTGAGAACTGGGTTTGTCACTTGCACATCAATAAAAGGTGGAAGAAACAAGAGAACAGAAGAACTCTCTGTTGATGGTAGAGCTGATAACCGGTACTCACCAGGTGGAACCTGCATAAAAACAGGCATCCTAAAAATTAATCGAAAAGCTGATTGTTAATGAAGAGATCCAAAATTATATGTCAACAAACCTCAAAGCAGAATCTCCCATTCTGATCTGTTTGTTTGACCTGAGGCTTAACATTCTCAGGCCCATGAGTCAATGCAACCTGTGATAATCATTATTATGAGAAATTTGCATCAGATCTCTAACCAATGGTAACATAACAGATCAATACTTTCTCCTAATTCTAACTTTTTAAGAAGAACTACCTTTGCCTTGTAACCTGAAGTAATAGAGCGAACGGTACCACAAATATCATAAAAAGCTGCTTTAATATCTTCCACAGAGGCCATGTTTGGCAGAACCTAGCATTTAATTAGATGGTTATCACTAATGAAAAGGAAAGAGCAAAAATATTTAAATGCATTCTTCCGTATGAAATATCATTACCATGAAATTCTCTAAACTATTAAATTTGTAATGATCTCTCTCTGCAGCTATCGTATAATGTTTAGATGTAACCTGCACAAAAAAAAAATTGTACGAGAAGATAAACCAAAGAAAATAAACAATTGGAATATGACCTTTCACAAGTTGCAAAGCAAAGTACGGACACCTGGTCAAGCTTGTAATATCCCTGAGCATCAGTTATAGACCTTTCAACACCATCTACAATAATTTTAACCCCTTCCACGCCATTATCAGTACCATCAACAACACGACCGCCAACAGAAAATCCAGTGACCTGCACAGGAACAGCAATTATGTTGGATTCTAATTAAAATCAAGACTACTGACACTTTTGAGATGCAAACATTGCACAAGAATTGACCATATACCATTCATACCTGAAACTTCTGTGCAACAGTTACATGATGATGGTCAACAGATACGTTTATTGAAGGAGGTGACACATCAAAAACTGTATTCTCGCCCTTGTAGTAAGGTAAAAGCTCATACTTGCCTGCAAATTGTAGAACCTCATTCATTATTAAATTAAAATGAATGAAGCTACATCTCTTCAACACCCCAATCCCCTTGCCACTGATCTATCAGGCAACAAATTATCAGATGAAGAGTGATTACCACAAGGTACTGAGTTGAACGTAAATCTTCCATCTGCATCAGATACGGCATGGCAAAGCGCATGTCTCTGCCAGGGGGAGTTACCATTTCCCTGGGGACAGTTCACATTCAACACATCGTCTGAATATAGATACACATGAACACCCAAGATTGGGTTTCCCTACAATAGGAGAATTCAGAAAAATTTGGCATCAGTCAACACAAACACCCCTGAAGCACAATTTTACAATTGTATGGAATTTAAATTTTTCATTTTAGTGAGCCAATGAGATGCAACCTTCCAAACTTACCTGTGCAACTACAAACCCGTCGATATCATATCCAGGAACAAAAAATACATCATTTCTGACACCATTTCCAAATCCCAACTCAACCTGAAAATGATGTTGTTCTCACAAAATGAGGTAGAAATGCATAAAGAGAAAAGATATTGACATAGACAGAAGCAAGAATGATGAACCTCTGGGGAACCTCGAGTTTCAACTTTTATAGTTGGATGTGAAGCATGCAGTTTGTAATTTCCTGAGATCATTGGCAGCAGCAAAGAACATGAAACAAGGGAAAGGAAATGAGTTACATGCTGACAAAGTTTATAGTGTAAAATGTGCACCCTAAAGGAGGATGAGCTCCTTAAG
Source organism: Aristolochia fimbriata (assembly GCA_019845555.1). Taxonomy (NCBI): domain Eukaryota; kingdom Viridiplantae; phylum Streptophyta; class Magnoliopsida; order Piperales; family Aristolochiaceae; genus Aristolochia; species Aristolochia fimbriata. The sequence continues at coordinate 15,441,262 of CM034078.1, read as the reverse complement.
ACATTAGCAACCATTCTAGGAGATAAGTGAACATTTAGCAGCAGAAGAAATACATAAATTTCGCCTCAGGGTCCTTGTACAAAACCACCAGTACTCAGGATATCAGATGGCATATCCTCATGGAAGTTTTGCCTCCAATGATCAACTATAGTTGTCGCAGACATGCATTATACCTATATATAAGAAGCACTCTCATAATAATGGAAAGAGACGTTATACACAAGAGGTAAAAAAGGGATTCTAAAATAGCAAAGTCTGGAAAAGGATAGGTTCCTCATACTTAGCTGGCAGTAGCAGGCATTTTGATTAAATAATATGCAAAAGGTTGAAAACGGGAACATGGAAAAGATAAGCCAAAAACAGACACATACATCGGAAAAGAAAGTGTGCACCCAATCCTAATAATTAGTTTTTGTAGTTGTTTTTTTAAAGCTAATTCTAATAGTTAGTTGGAAGCCATTTTGGCAGGAACGCTACTTTTTCTTTATCATTGCTCCAGACAACAGGTAGGAATTATCCTTCCATACCTGGAATAATGTTAGTGAATGAGTAATCGCCAGCTGATGAAGTCAAAGTAGAAGCTATGACATCATTTGTGGGTGAAAACAATTCAACCTTTACATCCAAAGGACCTCCATCCTTCAAGGAACAGCTCTCTCCACCAACTGCTCCCATAACTCTTCCAGATATGGTAAACCTAAAATAATAATAAGATACAGAAAAATTAGAAAGAAGACCAACAAATATATCCATTTACTGAAAGCACCAGTTCTCAGATACCTACCCAGTAAACCGAAAGTTAATATCTTCATTGGAGTTGCAACCATTTTCATCAATAATAACAGGAACCTGAACGAAAAAATATGCATGCATATTGATAAAACAGAAATATGATAAAGTTAAATTTGGAAATGACACAAATAAATGCAATTTTTACCTTATCTGGATTCCATGACCATCCCTCAGGTCCCTTTATTTTGATGACAAACGGACCCTGCAATAAAAAATTATGATAAAAATAGAAATTTAAGACCAATTCCTTCCCCCTAAAGACATGTGATCAGCATGCAAATGTCAGACGTGATGAACTCAAACAAGCTGGGAAGTTGGCTGTCTCAACCATGGTGTTCCTACCCCAGATTTTGGCCATTCAAAATATTGGATTCAATCACCCACATTGGGTCAACAACTGGATTTGGAGAGTTAAGGGGAGAAAATGAACCCCAAATCCAGCCAGGTGTCTACACCATGGCATTGTCAAGACTTGCATTAGGAATAAGCTAGAAAATGGAACATCGGAACAACAACATCCCAATCCAACAGGCAAACACACCATATGTTCTTGACTACTCTGGCATTTGGAAATGATAGAAAATTAAACATCAGAACAACAGCAAAACAAACTGTCACAGATCAACACCACCGAATGCAATCTGTAGGTAGTCAAGAAGCATTCTAGCATGCGCATGAGCATAAAGACATTTCGTTGTGCCGGTAGAAAACCAAAAATACATGTGAAAGCAAACGGTAAGCAAGCAGTAAACGATTACCTTGTCATAAACAGGAATGAAATAGTAACCATTCGGAGCACACTGTGTCCTGTCTTTCACTAATCCGTCAACAGTCTGAAGCTCAACCTACAATTTTTGGAGGTAGATAAGCACGTCACTATATCTTATCAGAGTGAGTAGTAAAGTTTCCCAGGCACCGAACATTTTTAGATCACTACACGAAAGCGATTATTGCAGGTCAACAGCTACCAGGAATTGAACATTCTCATCCCGAGTAAGTTCAGTTATTATCGTACAATGTAACAATGGCAAAGGAATAGAATGAGTTGTTATGGTCAAATTATCAGCTAGAGCCGGAAAGTGTAATTCTGAATAACTATGCCACTTTTGGATCATTAATCCACTTCAAATCCTTAGTATAACCAGTAACTGCGGTTACTGTTTGTAATAGTAGTAAGTAGCCAGAGTAGCAGTAGTTGTAGCAGTGATAAGGAGAGAGAGTAAAACAACGAAACAACCTAAAGCTTAAAAGTCGCCGAGTGCCTTACCGTAATGTGTGAATAGTCCAATTTCGCATCAGACGGCTTTCTCGACTTGATCAAAGACGAACTAGCCTGGAGACGACCACAAAAACACATAAAGATCCGGCACCAGAGAGAAACACGGACGCGCAAGCCGAGAAACATAAACTCATCGTTCACTCACCTCGACAAATCCACCGCAACCTTGAATCGAATCCCCCGCCACAGAACTCGCGGACAAAGCAATCGACAGGAACAACCAAACATATCCGATCGACATTTCCTTCCCCGATCTGTTGTCCGACGAACAACAGATCTACATGAGAGGGCGAGAAACCACTAGGCAACCGGGAGAAGCTCCCCCGCGCCGTCTTCCTCTCGCTCTCACTCTATCGACAGTTGAAAGGAGCGCACAGCCGCAGAAGGAACTAACTACAAAACCCCCCACCCCCCCTCTCTATGGGACGCCGCTTAGAGTCGAGGTTTTACCGGCCTCGGCCTCGGCCGGTCTACAGAATCTACTGTGATACAGTCCTAGCGCAGACAAACATTTGCGACTCGTGACTCGTGACTCCTGCTCTCGTGCACTCGGCCGGTTCGTCTCGGAGAGGAATGGGCTGGCGATGCAGATCGGGTCCACTGCCTCTGAGCTAAAATAGTGGGCTTTTTAATGGCCAATGAAAGCCCAACTTGAAATATTTTGCTTTTTTTTTTTACGTTTTACTGTGCTGTGTTTCATGGTTTTACTGTTTAAAGTAGAGAAGAGGTCGCGTCGAGATGTCACGGTTAGAAGAGGAAGAAGAGAAGACGGAACGTCAATCAGAGGGGGACGGGCCGCGATGGGGGCCATTTCTCCTTTCAAACGTCTAATCCTGCTTGGCCCATCTTTTTCAAACAGGAACTTCACTTCTTCACCTACACGGCACGTCTATCAATGCATATATTAATTATTTTTAGTATTAATTTATAAAATACCTTCATAAAATTGTTGCATACTTTTATTTTATTAAATTATGTAATATTATTCTAATTGATTATTTACACCTTCAGTCTCTCTTCAGTCAGCAGGACTCCTATGTCTTCTGAGTCTGTGACTTTGAAGACTTGATTGATGCCTTGTAGCAATTTTCTCCCATGTCCCCCCCCCACAAGAAGCTGAAACTGGGGTTTTCTTATCTCATGTTATCACTGTTTTTTTTTTATTTTTATCTCGTGTTAGATGAAATTACTTCCCTTGCATGGCAAGAATTAACCCATGCATGTGGCCGAGTTCTTTAATTATAACACGTTACAGCTTGAAATGATTCGATTATAAAATAAGATAACAAAAGGTCACGTTGATTGGAATGAGTTACATCACACAACGCTATCACGTCCACATCGCATGAACATTCCAAATGACATGGCCTCGCCCGCATCCCCCAATTTCCATTGAATTAAGACCAAAACTAAAATGATACATTTTTATCACTTTTGTTTCGCTGTGTGCTTGTCGTCAACCCAACAACCTCAATACATCCGAATAAATCAGATACGACTGCACTTTGATCTCAAAAAACGTCGTGATGACTTGAAAGTATGAGAAAATTGCAGTAATATATTAATATAACAATCCATACAGGTAAACATTCAATTTCCCTTTTATGAAAAGTAGTAATAATACTTCTGTTTTAGTATAGTTAGTTAGACTAGGTTGAATGGTCCATGGTTCCCAAAACGAAAGAGAAAATTATAATTCGTTTTTATTTAATGCTTCTAGTTTTCTAGAGACTTTTTTTAGAAACTATAGTATGATTCAAAATTTGTTTACTATTTTTTTTTTTTTAATTATTAGAGCCAATGTTTAAAAACCGAATAGGTTATCCAACTGTATAATATTATTGTAAACACGAAAATGTAGCTGGTCCAAATTCGGTGAGCCTAGTCGCCCACTAGCCCATTGAACAACCGTCGTGGACTTATTGCAAGCTTGTCTATGAACTATTAGAAGCACCATGCATAGCCCATCGTCAGGATCCATCACCCCGCCACGTAGTTGACTTCGTCATTGTCAATATCACCGACAAGTCACTCCAACAAAAACACAAAGTCGAGATCACTTTTCTTGGGATCGAACTCCAACAACATAACATTCAACTGACTACAATATAGCTAGAAGTGCAACATCAGAAGGGTCAAAAATTGGCTCTCTCACACAATAGAATCATTCTCGATCAAAGAAGTTCATTCGCCCAAGTTCAAGTTCGTCGAAGCTTGAACAACCTTTTCGCAAGTTCTTTGTACACTCACCGATGACGTCAAAATACACTGATACACATACGGAAAACAAATTGTTCCGTCCAGCAGACTACAATCACATCGTTCTTGCACACTTGCTTGGAGGTTTATAGCTCGACAATAACTCGAAAGAGGTAGCAACTTTGCATATCACTTATGAAGATTGAATCAGAGGAAGAATTGGAGATTGTACTCGCACATTTCCTGATTTTCAAACACAACTTGTAACACAAAATTTTTGTTTTAAATCGATTTATTCATTCGGTCTCACCTCTTCGCAGACCGGTGGATTTTCGGTCAAACAATTATTCACCATTGTTTCACCGAAAATCCGACGGTCCGCAAAGGGGCGAGACCGAGAGAATAAATCAATTTACGACAAAAAATTTGTGTTACAATTTGTGTTTGAAAGTCAGATAATGCAAGTACAATCTCATCGTCTTCCTTTAATTCGATCTCCGTGTAAATTAATGAAGTTTCGGCTTCTAGCGAGTTGATGTCGAAATCCGAGTTTCAGAGCGAGTGTGCACGAATGATGATGGTTTCGTTGGTTGGACGGAAGTATTTGTGTTTCGTGTGTATCGACTTGTTGATGTTGCCAATGAACGTGTAGAGCTGCTCCAATTTGAACTGGTGAATTCGACGAACTGCGAGTCGCTTGAACTCCTTCGGCTTGAGAGAGCTTCTATGCATGAAAGTATTTCTCAATAAAAGAATTTTCGAACCCTTTCGACATAGCATTTTTGGCTATTTGTAGCTGATTCTGTCCAATTGTTGGGGGTAGATCATTGGAATGGGGATTGTGATCCCCTACCTATTGAGATGGGAGGACTTGGGCGCTCCTCCGTTTCCTCTGTTGATCCTATCGAATGAGGTTCATCAATAGTTTTTTGGTTTCTTAAATTGGTGACCAGACTTGGTCGGTTGAACTTTTAAGTGGCATGCAAAGTGATTGGTAGCTAAGTGGTAAATTGTTGTTGACTAGGATGATGACGGTATTGATGATGTGGCAAAACGAATGGACCTAATGATGGGTTGTGAGTGACGACTTTGATAACCGGTGGAGCATAGCAATGACAAGCTCATGACGATTCACCGATGGACTGGTGGGTGTTTGAGCTCGTTGGGCAACCACATTTTGGCTTCTACAACTATATATTACATATATTTAATATTTTTATAAGAAAAGTGACCAAAATAATTTGGTTACATTGAACCGGACGAGTTAATGAGAACCGGACTGACCCCAATTTTGGTTCAACAGATTGGACAACGTTGAGTTTTTTATTTATTAAGTAAATATCCCTTTCTTAAGTTTCTTAGTAAAAAATTAAGGTGATTCATTTCAAACGAATCTTTGACACGCCGTACAAGTTCAAGGTCCCCGAGTTCCCGCTCTCATCCTCGGCGACAGCAACGGGCAGTTTCAGTACAAATTTACGCGTTAGAGAGACGTCGTCTCGTCGGTCGTCCGCGCGCCAGAGTTTGCTCTGCCACTTCGGGGCGGGGCCGGCGGAGACGCGCGCACGCCGAAGCCACCAGAAAAATCGCACAAAAAAGATTTTTGGCCGCATCAAAAGATTTGCCTGGCTCAAAATGGAATTTTTACGCCGTTTCCGTCTCGCGCCCACGCCTCGAAAGGGATAGCGAAAGAATCGAAGACGGAAACGCGGAGATGGACGTCCAGTCGGCACTCGGCAGTCGCTTCTCGGTTTTCAAGCCCTGAATCGACTCTGAAGTTCTGAACAACATTCGGACTCGATAATTTCCTCGGGGCGAAAGGAGTCCTGATCTTCGCCGATTAAAGTTCTGTAACTTCTGTTACTTTGTTCCGTGCGATGTGAATCAGTGAATTTGAATTGTGAAGAGTAAATACTGGATTCCGTTCCTCGACTCGGCAGCTGGCTCGGGGGGTGGGAAACTCGGAAGTGGGGAAGAACTGGAAAAATTTTCGCAGGTTTCGATGCCTTTAAAGTTTCGAAGCGGAAGTGTGTGTGACACGGGGACCGATGCGCCACCGCCGTTTCCCAAGTCCAAACATGCTTTGTTTGATTGATCGGGACGTATTTCTCTCACACTCGCCGCCTTTAGCTCCATCAGTCACCGGGAAAGGCTTTTAATTTCCTTCACCAAGTCACCGACTCACCGGTATCGCGGTTTTGGGTCTTTTGGTTATTGGGGAATTTTTTTGGGAGGACTCGGAGACCGGAAAAGTGGAAAAGTTAGAAGCTAAGAAGGCGAGAAGGGCGATGGAGGGGGTTGGTTCCTCGGAACCAACGCTCGAGGTCGAGTCTCTGTTATTTTAAGCTTTTCTATGTGTTTGTAAACCTAGGCACCTCCGACTGCACGTCGAGACATAAAGGAGTCACGCGGGGAAGATGCCGCGGATCTCGCGGGTTTATCCAGGGTCGTTCAACAGCCACACAGTCGCAGTCTCAGACTCGCAGTCTCACTCTGTACTTAACAGTTGGGCTCAGAAGCAACGTAACGTCTCCTTCGTTTTCGCGGAAATCAAAGGTGTACTTTTCCATGCAAAGCTGCTCTCGCTTTCCATTCCAACCTCCAGATTTACTCTTTTTTTTTTAAACACGGTGCTCATCGCCCCAAACTCAGATGCCTCCTCTGCTGTTAAAACTTAAAAATGCTTCGTCGCGCCCAAAGTCCCAGTCTTTGGGATCTTTTATTTTTGCTCGGCTTCTGTTCGACTAAATACCTCAGTTAAAAGTAACAGTGTCCTGGTATACTAAATGGTTAAAATGGACTCAAACCCATTTGCAGGTTTCCATTATCTGCAACCAGACGATCTGGAAGAGACCCATCAGCCTCATGAGACGGGAACCATCACGTCAGTCACCTCAAGTCATGTGTTCGAATTTGCCATATAAGGCCTGCAGTTTGAGTCGTGCTCTGTTCAGTCGTCAAAGCCTAAAGCTCCCAAGCGAGCTACTTCAGCCTTCCGTGCCCCTCGGAAACCGTAAAACAAACTACCCAGAGCTGTCACTGTTGTGAACCATGTAGAAATAGAAGACGGACATCAGCGAAGAACTACAACTCTGGGACGGGAAGACCGAAAGGAAAGTGGAAACTGGAAAGTAGAAAAATGCACGCCAGTCGATGCACATTAACGAAAAGCAGTCGAAGAAAACACAGTAATCACCATTCACGTGTAATGTAGACATTGGAAAGGGTCCCATGAAATTCACTGGTTGAATAAATGAACATCGATTTCAGGAGGAGATGTGACAAACGACCCTGCATTGATCATGTGATGGACTTCTTTCACCCACTGATAATGATGATGACCCAAATGACAAGGCCATGCATCAGAGTAATTCAATCTCAGTCATGTACAGAACTCTGTTTTACTCCCTGACCCCTTCACTTGGCCCTTAATGACCTACCGATTCGGTGGAGAGTCAACAAGTTGATGGCCCCAGACTCCAGTCAGGGTACTGTTGGATTAATGTTCAAATTCAATTGATGCGGCAAACATGAGGTAAGCCCTATTACATCAACATCTTGTGCAATCTGAGAGAAAATTTAATTGATAAAAGAAAGCCAATCTCGGAAAAAGAGCAGTAGACAAAAATCGTAGCTCTGCAGTGAAGTATGAAGTATGAACGGTGAAGACTGAAGAGTAGTCATAAACAGTGAACTCTGTAGACTCTGTACAGTGGGGACAGGAAAGGGGCACCACCCAATTCCCGAGACTTGAAATTTGTAAAAAACACCTAACCTGCTTTCCCCAAGACCTTGAGAAGAGACATTTCTAGATCTACATCAATAACCCACCTTGAAATTTGAGAGAACTTCCCATCCATCAATCCCAAACATGTATTGAAAAACACTAAAATTTCCCTACCTTGAAAACCCACACCCACCAAACCTAAAACCCCAAACGCTCCCATCATTTCCCACAACCCAATGCCATCATTTTCTGTTAGACAAGTGAAAAAGGAGAAAGAAACATATACTACACCACTCCAGAAAGAAAACAAATATATCTTTGAGGAAGAAAGAGATGTTAGCTGCATGGGAATGTGTGTGGGACCTCCGCCCTCTACTATCTTGGTCTGCTTTGTCTAAGTCAGACTCCAATGATTTTACATCACTCTTATTAATACTTCAAAGCAAGCTAAGTATGTTATTTGATTATCTGTCGCGTCTATTATCAATGTATTTTTCAAGCCATTTTTTCTTTAGTAATTATTTTTAGTTGTTTGGTTGTTGCCACCTCCATCGCTTCCTGTTGGTTGACACAGTGAAGAAGACTTGAAAGCACCTTTCTTTTCTTGTCTACAGAAACTGATGTGTGATATTTCACTTGGGTTTGTTGGTGTACTTTTCACCCAGCTATCTTATCTTCCTTGTTTTCACTCCTCTATGGGTTCGGCTTGAAGTTTTACAAGAGTTTGGAGAAACTGGTAAGCAGAGATGGGTTCTTTGGGCGCCGAGCTTGTGAAGAAGAAGGCAATGTGGCTTCATCCGAAGGCCCTGGGCTTCACTCCTTCCGAAAGATGGGGACACTCAGCATGCTGTTCGAACGGAATTGTTTACGTTTTCGGAGTATGTATACTAAACCCATAGATTTATGATCTTCTTTCTTCGTCTGCGAAAAATTTGACGTCTCTTACTTTCGGTTTTTTTCTCCCTTCTGGGTATTTTTATTCCTCTGGTTCATCTCCTTGAACTTTAAGACATTCATACTACATCTTTACTACGAAGATGAGTGTTCTTATTGTGGCGTTTTTATGGTTTGGGGATTTTCTTATCTTTTATGTTATACATTACAAGGATGGATTCGCTTTACCTACTTTTGTAAAGTATATTGAGTTGGTTCAGTCCTTAGCACTCTGGCTTCCGCTTCTTTTCCTTCATAATTCATGTTTCTTTTTATTCTTGAAGTTTATTGGTACCCCCTTTTTGTTCCATTTCACCCTGGGTTTATACCCCTTTATCCTTTCTCAAGTGAGTAGACAGTTGTTAGGGAAGAACTCTGCTGTTACATGGAATTGTTGTTATATACTATCTGCTACCTCTTCTCCGTTGTTATGTGTTTTAGTTGGTGTTTGTTTGATGGTTTGTTTAGCATTTAAGTACTGCGAGTTATCGGTAACAGTTTCTTGTTTTCTGCTTTCTAAGCATGATTATGTATTATGATTCTTGGATTATTTTTCATCCTATCCTTGGAAATTATTGTTTGGGTCCTAGATTCAAGAATTTTTTGACACAGGTGCTTGCTTTTCTAATCGCTATATGCGAAAGTTAAAAGTTTTGTTTCTGTGTTCTCTCGAGTAATTTTGAGTAACATTGCTGGTGATGGCTCCTGGTTAGAAAATTTATTAGAAACCAGGAGGTTCAAAGTATTTATAGGTCCTTGCCTTTAATTTTCTTTTTTATTTCCCGTCGCCATAAAAAACATGATTCTGTTTTTTTATTTGTTTTTATTTTTTTATGTTTTTTTGTCTCATTTTCTCTTTCACTCTGCTGCTGTGCTTCACCTGCTATACTCAGCGAAGACGTGAAAGGCTGTGATTTATTATCTGGGTTCATTCAATGTGCATACTGTAATTAATTTTCTTTCTTTACCTCTCCATGCTTTTACCGAAGCTTTTCTGAATTTATTTAAAAAAAATAGTTTATTTTGCTTTATGTTCAAACTTTTACTTCTGCGGCACATTGCAGGGATGTTGTGGTGGCCTGCATTTCAGCGATGTCCTCGCACTTGATCTCAGCACAATGGTATGGAGCACTGTGGCTACCACAGGTCAGAAACCTGGTACAAGAGATAGCCACAGTGCTGTTCTTGTTGGGCATAAGATGATAGTCATAGGAGGAACAAACGGGTCCAAAAAAGTAAATGATCTTCATATATTGGACCTGAGAACAAGAGAATGGACTCGACCTGTTTGTGAAGGGAGCCCACCTTCAGCCCGTGAAAGCCACACTGCCACTGTTGTAGGTGACAGTAAATTAGTTATATTTGGGGGCAGTGGAGAAGGGGAAGCAAACTACTTGAACGATGTGCATATATTAAATCTTAAGACGTTGACATGGAGTTCTCCAGAGGTAAAAGGTGATCTTCCTGCACCGAGAGATAGCCACACTGCAGTTGCTGTTGAGAACAAGTTAATTGTGTATGGTGGAGATTGTGGAGATCGGTATCATGGTGAAGTTGATGTTCTTCACATGGACACATTAACTTGGTCAAGGGTGTGTTTCCCTTTTCACTTATTCTCTGGTTACTAAAATTATATGTATTTTCTATTCAAAATAGCTTTCTTATTGAAGGGTTGTTGTTACTCTGCTTCCAAGGAGGCAGACGTTCCCAGTTTAAGGAAAACCGTTTTCACTGCATAAAACAGATGCAACTCATTCTGTTCCAAATAATCATCCTTGTTGATCAGTTTCTTTTCTTATTTTGTTTCAGTTACCGGTTCAAGGATCCTCCCCTGGGGTCAGAGCAGGTCATGCTGCTGTAAATATTGGGTTCAAGGCAAGATTACATTTTCCCAAAGCATATTTTTAAACTACAACAATAATATTGAAAAAAAAAAAAAAAAAAAAAAAGTCTTGACATGTTATTTTCTTTGTTGTTTGCAGGTTTACATCATAGGTGGAGTAGGAGATAAACATTACTACAACGATGTCTGGGTTCTTGATGTAAATGCTTGTTCATGGAGCCAACTTGGAATATGTGGACAGGCACCACAAGGCCGGTTTTCTCATAGTGCTGTCGTTGCAGATTTTGATATTGCCATCTATGGAGGGTAGATTTTCCTCACTGTGTCATTTCAGTCCTCTTTTATTAAATGGTGCAACATCTTAACTTTTGTTCGTTACTGGCAGATGCGGAGAGGATGAAAGACCCTTAAACGAGTTACTAATTTTGCAATTAGGGGGTGATCACCCTAATGGCCGTTACAATATGTCTTTGTGTAAGATGTTTGGCAGTCATTGGAACCAAGAAAAGCGGAGGTTCTTGAGAGGAGTGGAGTATTCGGTATGGTTTCTCAAGCTGAAGCACTTAAGGTGCCTTTGAACGAAGTAATTAATCGAAATGTCTTAATTCGTATTTAAGGGATCCATTGTTTGATTATTTTATTGCAGAAACATGTTGCGCTGGCAAGTGGCGATCTAAATCATGGAGGATGTGAAATGAATGGAGAAGTAAAGAGCGCCTCTTTACGTAATTTAGATCATGTAAAGAGGAGAAAAACATCCGACCTAAAGTCATGGAATGTGGAATCAGAGCAAGAAGAACATTCCCTGTCTGTATCCCAACATTCATCTCCTTCACTATCCGATCAAGAGCAGGTCCCCGGCCATAAGCTCTCCTCTCTAGCACCTGAGACTATCTGTGTTTCTCCATCAGTTGGTTCGTTAAAAAAACAGAGTATGAGTCACGCCCAGTCGAATGGGGCATATGAGCAAAGAAATCACATTAGAAGGAATGGTCGGGAATTTCATTTTAGTCCTGGTGATTTCCGCAGACAGCCTAAGACTGAACATTTTATCCATGTTGTCCATAATGGAAAACCAGACATGCATCTCCCACGGTCAGATTCTAAAACAACACAGAGACAGATCATTCCACCACTGGTACATAACCTGAAACTTTTTTAACTTGTCCAAGTTCAATTTATTTTGTGCCGGTGACATTTATTTGCTTCTATATTCAGATCGGGGCTGAGGTACATGGAACTGTAGATGGAGCTTTTGATTCCGGGTATCTCATGACCGCAAATGTCAACGGCCAAATACTGAGAGGAGTGTTGTTTGCTCCAGTAAGTTTCGTCTTATCTCAATGCTCAATTATGCTGTCATGGTAGCTCGGTTAGCCTACTAAAAAGGGCATGTTGGGTCCGCAATCTGGGCCAAAAACACTCGTCGTCAAGTTAGAAGAACATGCTACTACCCAATTCATAGCTTTCTGCAAGGAGCAGGAAGCCTATGATTTGATTTGTCTAACATTAGAGTAAATGACAGTAGATAGTGGCAAAACTCTGCTGATCCTGGCCTACAGGCATTGAAGGTACAACACCACGACATATGTGTCAACAGTCGCCCCAAATGAAACCCACATTGAAAAAAGATTGTTTCTTCTTGAGCATGTGACCCACCAAACAGTCAACCAAATAGCCTTCCCAGTCAATGTTGACAAAACAGTGAGCAACAAAACAGAGATTACTTTCACATGCATGCTTAACCGACGATGCTCTGTTCTGCTAAAAACAGGGACCTGCAATTGTGACGAGAGCATTTGTTCCACAGACTGCTTGTCTGACCACTCCCGTTGTCTTCTCCCAGCCTTGTCCTAGCCCGGCAGCACAAGGCAACGGCTCGTATGCAAGACCTCAGCCACGAGGAAGCCCAGATTCCAGCCATCACATCCACCCGTCCGAAACAAGGCAAATCTCCAGAACTGCCCAGAAACCGGTCAAACTCAACAGCGATCTCCAAGGCGTGGTTCTCACTCTGGGTGGTTGTCACAGCGAGTCGTAGTGCCCGGCTGTGTACTGTTGGTAAATAATCTGAACACCGCTATGGGCCTCTCTCTTGTTTTTCAAAGAATTTTGCTCCCTGCTTGTAAATACGTATAATAATGCAAAGTAAGAGTAGCCTCTGTTTTTCATTTTTTGTTTTGTTCATTCGTCTACTCCGAGTGGTAAATAAAGAGAGCAGAGAGCTACAGAAGGTGTTCGGTGTATTTACGATGAGAGAGATCAGTAGTGCAGGTGGAGACGGGGGGGGGGGGGGGGGGCAAGCCGGCGCAGGGAGCGCGCGATTTGTTGCGGATGTGTGGTACCAAAAATTAGAGGGCGTGAGAGAGTGTTGCCAGTTCAGAGTCGGAGTTGCGTCCCATCAATCCATCACACCGGCGCTTTCAATTGATTGCCCTCGTCTCCATCACCATGTGCATGGCCGTGACGGAGCTCCTCCCACCGGGACCGGTGACACACACTTACCCGTCTCCCGCGGTCTCGTCACCGGTCACGTCATCAACATGGGAAATGACGTGGCCGCCCGATTTGTGGACTACGGTTTAGGGTTACCTACTCTACTGCTTAGTTCATTAGTCTAATTCTATACTCCGGGCGCCTTAGCGAACGATGGCCGCCGGAGGGAAGAAGGAAGGAACTAAGACGGTCGGTGATGCCGTCATTGCCGTGTTATTACCTACCGCGGAGGCGTTGCCGGTGGCGGTCGTACTCGTCGGCGCGCCTGCGTGTACGAAAACGTCGCGACACCGAACGACTCATGGTGTAAAGTGTGAAGTGTGAGCCGTGAAGTGATATCAAATCAAATCCCGAATCTGTTGGTCTCCTCTCTCTCTCTCTCTCTCTCTCTAGCTTTCGTGAATCGTGATCGCTTCTGGACCGGAGAAGTGGATGGGGGAAGGAATCAATAATCTATAATAACGTAGGAGAAACTCGAGTACGGAGATTCCTCGGCAGCGCTCTGTGGATCATTGATCTTCCCGAATTCTCGCGCTTCCAATCCAAGGGCTACTTCCCTCCTGCGTTCTCTGTATTGAATTGTCGTGTTTATTAGAAGCTTGATTTTTCAGCTACTCTTGCGCGGCTCCGATCTCTGTTATTTATCGGGAAAAAAAAAAAAGTAGTTAATATTTGAATTCCATTAACCGGGAAAGACCCTCTATCCTCTCTGTTTACGCGCGGCTGGATGTCGCAGGCGCGGGAGTTGATCTTCACCCCTTATTTTTACCTCGAACTTGAACGAAGGTAAGAATGAGAGAGAGAAAGAGACGAGAGCTGTAGAGCGACGGGACGCAGCATCTGGAAGAACAATTCAGAATTTCAGATAAATACAGGCTACAGGTTTTTGACAAGACCGACAATTTTTCTGAGATAAAACTATAAAAAAAAGAAAAGTTGAAGAAGAGCAAATTTTGAGGAGAAGATGAGACGAAGAACTCTTTACTGAAACAAAGTTTGTTTCACCCAATCCCCGGCTCCCACGAAAGCTTTCTCTCGTGAGTTTCCTCACAACTCGGAATTCAGATTTCAGAATTCTGATCACTGATCAGTCAAAGAGAAAAAAATAAGAAAAGAAACTCCGAGTCTCCGACCGCGGCCGATTTCTTTTCATGTCTGGACCTGTTTAAAAATCTTCAGTCATTTCGGAGACGGACTAGTCTCTGAGTCTGTGCCGCAGGCATCCTGCGTTCCAATCGGAGCAGAGAAGCAGAGGTTGCACAGAGTCACAGGCACGCAGCTGACTCTCAGCTCTCACTCAGTCTAGAACCCTTCCGAGTTCTGACTCGGCAAAATTGAAATTCAACTCCACCTTTCAGTACAGTATTCATCTAAGACTGAGAGAAGAAAAAAAATTCCCCTCTCAATTTTGACTACTTTTTCATTCAATTTTTAGAAATTTGAGAAAAAAGAGCTTGGAGCCTTTGAAAATATGAAATTAATTACATATAATTATCTCCATATGTCTCTTATAATATTTGTGTCCGTATTAGAAATAAAAATATTTTAATTAGTAAGAAAGTGATAAATAAAAAAATCACTTGATTGGCACAAAGCAACAAACTCACCTATTCTATGTGACTCGTCCTGTGTTGAACTAGGTTTTCCGTGCCCTGGATCCGAGTGACCAACAAATAGCAGCTTTCGAGAAATGAGCCTTCTATCTGAAATGAGCCTTTGACGAACAGATGGACCTTTGGATATGGTAGCGTAGTTTTAACAAATCAGGCCCGCTTGGTCCGAAAACCAAAAACGTGACCATACTACTCTTATACGGGCCCACGCAAAAAACATAATTGTATACTTCTTTTTACCTTATTTGGGTTCCAAGACATACTACTCTTATTATGGCCCACGCAATAAGTTACAAGTATACTTCTTTTTACGATTGTTGTTTGTAGATAAATTGTCTCACTTTCCACCGGTTTAAGAAACTATGAAGAATGACAGCTTTTGTGGTGTTTTAAGTAGATATTATGAGAGGTCTCAATTAGAGTCTCCTTGGGGACTGTAGGAGGAAAAGGTTTTTTTTTATATATATATTTAAAAAAAAACCGAACCAAACCTATGGGTCCAATCCGGTTGAACCAAAATTGGAGACCAGTCCAAATGCCAATTTGATGGCCGGATCAATTTTTAAACATTGGTTTTTGTAATTAATATAAAATAATTAAATGCCCCTGTTTCACCGAAAATCCGCCAGTCCGCAAAGAGGTGCGACCGAGAGAGTAAATCGATTTATAACAGAGAATTTTATGTTACAGGGTGTATTTGAATATCAAGGAATGCAAGTACAATCTCCTATTCTTCCTTTGATTCGATCTCTGTGTGAATTGTCGAAGTTTCGGTTTTTGGCGAGGACGTTGAAGTTTGAGTTCTGGAACGAGTATGCACGAACTGTTGTGGCTTTGGTCGGTCGGGCGAAAGTATTTGTGTTCCGCGTGAATCGACTTGTGACATTACCGGTGAACGTGTAGAGCTGCTCCAGTTTGAACTGTTGAGTTACGACGGATTGCAAGTAGCTTACTTCTTTGGCTTGAGAGAATCTCTGTGCGTGAGAGTTTTTTGATGAAAAGTTTTTCGAACCCCTGATACAGAACGTTTCTGGCTATTCGTAACCGATTCTGTGCAGTTGTTGAGGTTGATGCTTGGAATGGGGATCACGATCCCCTTTTTACTGCTTCTTTAGAGAAAGGAAGAAGACTGGAGATTTTCCCTCCTGGATCCATCGAATGAGGATCCCCATGTCTCTCCTTGGCTCCTTTGGTTAACGACCAGACTTAGTCGTTTAACTGTTGAGGAGGCTGACTTGTAATTTCGCTTGATGACTGGTGCTGACGCGGTGATTTCCTGCTGACTGCGGCGTCGACTGTATCGGTGACGCGACGGTAAGACTGGATTCGACGATGGGCTGCGACGAATGACTTTGGAAATCGACACAACCTACCCATGATGACCGATCACTGGATTGATGGGCATCTGGGCTTGTCGCATTTGAGTCGTTCACATTTTGGTGCGTACAGATTGCCGCCTTCGAGACTTTTTCTCCTTTTTTTTTGGACCCTCTTACTCTTTTAGGGTCGTTTATCTTTTCGTGTACGTATTCTTTTCTGTCCTCTTACTCTTTTAGGACGGTGTATATTTTTGTACACTTGTATATATGTATATATATATATATATATATATATATATATATATATATATATATATTTCTTTCTTTTTTTTTTTTTGGCTCTCTTACTATTTTTAGAGCTGTTTGCTTTTTCGATTTTCCTCTTTTTTTTGTATACGCGTACATATGTAAGATGTACGGTAGAGAGATATGGTGAATACCTGAGCAGAAGATGTTGTTCAGGTTGAGTGTCGACGCTTTGAAGTCGACTGAATAGAGGTTGTAGCTTACTTGAGTGCCACGGTCGAATGTTGCTTCAGATGAGTTGATCGTACGCAAGAAGGAGAATGAACTCGGTCGAGATGCGGTCATCACGTCGGGAGAAAGGCACGCTCTAGAGTGAAGCGTAGTGGTTCTGCTCCAGTTCGGCTGTCCTCTCGGCGAGATATGAGAATGCCTTTGACGAGTTACGTTTTGAAAGAAACTGATCGACTCGCTGATTCTCTTGGCAATTGTGATAAATTGTGGCGACTTCGATCCATTTTGGCGACTTTGTGTATATCGCGTCGGAGAGAAGCGCAGTTTCAACGATTTGGTCGTTGTGCCGAGAAAGGAGTGCGCACCCAAAATCGGCTTGAGAGGCCAAATTCGAGTTGAGTTGAACCGAAGTACCTTTTATGATCTTAATTGACGCACCGGGGACAGAACACATGCTGAGGTAGGCTGGTTTACGTCGCACCTTGGTGGAGTTGAGCCTCTCAGCGAATTGGGATATTTCTCCCAGCTTGTTTCGTCGAAATTGATTTTTCAACTATGTCGCGGTTTGGTTTCAGCGCAAGTTGCAGGGGAGTTGAGGCAGCGACGTGGGTCCCACCTTCCTGCGTAGTAGGCTCCTTCTTAAGTGGGGGAAGCCCTAATCCACTCCCCATGAGATTAGGAAAGTTCTGTTAACCCTTTCTGCGAATTTAAGTACTCCTGGTGTGACTCCAATTTGCTGCTTTCTACGAATTGGCTACTTGTGAATTGCGAATTGGACGACTGCGATCTTACTGTCTGCGAACTGACTGGTTTTGACTAGCTGCGAACTTGGAAGACAGTCTACGATTTGGGTTTTGCTTCCTGTTTGCAAATTTGGCTTCTGCGCCTAACTGCGATTTGGGTTTGGAGAGCTGTCTGTGATTTGGGAGAATTTGAAAGACTGCGATTTGGGAGAATTTTGGAGACTGGGAATTGGTAGGCTGCGAACTGCTGTTTACGAGTTCTGACTGTTTGCGAACCTTGACTATCTGAGCACTAACTGGTTTTACGAGTTTAGGATACGGGCTGCGATTTGGCTTTCTAGTCTTCTCTGAGCCCCCGACTTACGTCAGAACTTTCTGCGAACCAGAATTCAAAGGTACATTATGCAATTTTCTTCTCTCCTCGCAGTCTCGGGCTGAATTCGAGTTAGCCGGGGTCCCCACTCTCTTTTCTTTCTTCTTCTCTTCCACTCTCTTTCTTCTTCTTTTTCTCTCCTCTCATTTTCGACCCCTCAGTCTCTCTTTTTTTTTGTCTCAATTTTTGTTTTCTCTCTTTTTCACGCTCTAGGTGTCAGTCAGTTTGTCGATGTGACAAACTGACGACTTCTTGTATGTCGCCTGGCCCAAAAACCGAGTATGACAATATTGTGGCATACCTGGTTTGGTCGCTGTATACTAAAATCGAGTTTTGGTTGCATCCGGCTCGGTCGCCGCGTGCTTCATTTTTGTTTTGAAGGAGTCCGGCTTGGTCGTCGAGAGTTGTGAGACTCTGTTTTGATCGCACCCAGCTCGGTCGTCGGGTGCTGCAGTTTGTATCTCGTCCAGCTTCGTCGTTGGGGACCGAATTTCTGTTTCGGCTGACCCCGACTCGGTTGCTGGATGCTGAGTTCCTGTTTCGGTTGAGCCCGGCTGGGTTGCCGGGGTGCTGTATCTCCATGCTGTCACATCCGGCTTGGTCGCCGGGTGCTGTTGTCGCATATGGCTCGGTTGCCGAGTGCGCATTGTTGTGTGGTTGCATCCGGCTTCATCGTCGGATGCTGATTTTATTGTTTTAACTTTGGCCAGCTCGGTCGTTGGGAGGTTGAACTTCTGTTTTAGTCGTCGGGTGCCGAGATTTTGATTCGGTTGAGCTCGGCTGGGTCGCCGGGAGGTTGAATTTCTATGCTGGCGCACCTGGCTTGATCGCCGGGAGCTGTTTTCTGCATAGTTGCAGCCAACCAAAGTTGTCGGGTAGTGTAGGTCGCAGCCGGTTTGATCACCGGGTACGAGTTATTCTGTGGTCGCAGCCGGCAAGAGTTGCCGAGGCACGAGTACGTTTCGACTTCCTTCTATTTTTTTTTTCCTCGCGGCTGCTTCTTTTTGTCGCGACTTTCTTTTTTTTGTTTGGCGACTACTTTTTGTCGCAACATTTTTTTTTTGTTCGGGGACTGCTCCTTTTTGTCGCGATGTTGTTTTTATTTTTGTTTGGCGACTCCTTTTTTTCGCTTGCTTTTTTTTCTTTTGGAGAGGAGTTACGTACCTGGCTCCATTTGGCTGCGTCCAGCTCGGTCGTTGAGCGCAGATTTTGCTGTTTCAATCACGGCCGGCTGTGTGGCTGGTCGTAAAGCTTTGACCTGTGCTCGGCTCGGTCGTCGGACACTTGTTTTGATCGCGGCCGGCTTTGTGGCTGGTCGCGAAGCTTTGAACTGTGCTCGGCTCGGTCGCCGGGCACTTGTTTTGATCGCAGTCGGCTTTGTGGCTGGTCGCAAAACTTTGAATTGTACTCGGCTCGGTCGCCAGGCACTTGTTTTGATCGCGGCCGGCTGTGTGGCTGGTCGCGAAGCTTTGAACCGTGCTTGGCTTGGTCGTTGGGCACTTGTTTTGATCGCGACCAGCTTTGTGGCTGGTCGCGAAGCTTTGAACTGTGCTTGGCTTGGTCGCCGGGCACAGAGTTTGCTGTTTCTCAGCATTCGTTTCCCATCCAACTCAGTCGTCCAACACTGGGATCGAGTGTGCGGTGTCTGGTTCTGTCGCCAGATGCTGAATTCTCCGTTTGGTTCTGTTCGGCTTGGTCGCCGGGCACTAGAGTTGTTGTTCGCCTCCGGTTTAGTTGTTGGCCACGAGGCTGTTTGTTTTGGTCGCGTCCGACTCTGTTGCCGGGCTCGAAGCCTTTGAATTGTGCTCGGCTAGGTCGCCGGACACTTGTTTTGATCGCGGTCAGCTTTGTTGTTGGCCGCGAGTTTGGTGTTGTACTGCACTCGGCTTGGTTGCTGAGTGTAGTGCTTCTGTTTTGATCGCACTTGGATCGGTCGCCGAGTGCTGTAAATTTGTTTTGGTCGCAACCAGCTTGGTCGCCGGTCGCGAAGGTTTGCTCGTCGAACAGAAGCGGATCGGTATGCCCCTTCGGTTTGCCCTCTCTCTTTTTTTGTTTCTCCGACTTTTCTTCTTGGCGACTGGTCTTTTTCTGTCTCCCCCCCTTTTTTTTTTGACTTGCGCTTTCTATTTTTTTTATCTTTTTATTTTTTTTTTCTGTTTACGACCTAGACTTCTCCACCTCTGGTCTCAGGAGATGGATTTTCTCTTTTTTTTTTTGAATTGAGAGAGGAATGATTTGCGTACCTGACTTTTCTTGCTCTGTCGCAGATGTCTGCCTCGCCAACTTCTTTCTCCTTCCTCGGTCTGACCATCACAACTATCAAGACCATTGTGAGGGGCGCACTTAGGGACTGCCTACAAATCCGTGATTCCAAGGAAGAACAGAAGCCACTGTTGTTGGCTCTCGGAGGACCTTCGGCCTTTGGCGGTTGTGATGTAACTGCGCCCACAATCAAGGCTGTTCACGACTTATGAAGTCGCCCAGTTGTAGACGAGGATGACCAGATTTGTGATCTCTCGGGGGTCGACGAAACCTTGTCGTCTCCACATCAGGCTGTCAGCAACGTTTTGCTAAGTCCCATGCATGATCAACGGATCCGTTTCTCGACGCCGAAGCTAAATATCGACAGCGACCGGTTCGATTCTTGGGAGAGTCGACCAGAGGTGAACTTCACCCCTTGCCTCATGCCTTTCTTTTTCGAATGGGCAGATGTCGTCCTCCGTACTTGTCCCGACCCGTTGGCCGCGGCAGATCTTACTCACGTGGTTCGAGCCTCCATGTTTTCGTATCGGTGTTGCAGCAACGTCATCCATGCTTTTCTGGAGGTCTGGTGCTCTTCTGCCAACACCATTTTCACTCGTGAAGGGGAGCTGTCCATTTCTCTATGGGATATGCACCAGCTTGGAGGACTGCCTCTTTCCGGGAGTATCTACGACGAAGTGACTCCCACGCTTGCGGACTTCACTCAAAGTCGTTCTATGCCGCTACCCGAGAGCATTCGATACCTCATCTTTGCGTATTATCGACTTTTCTGTCGACTGAGAACTTCGAACGTGGATGGATTTTTTGGGGTTTCTATGTCTGAGTGGACATCTTTTTGGTTCCGTGCCGAGGGGAACGAGCGACCTATAGAAGACCCATGGGCTAATCGCGGGAAGATGACAAGCTTTCGGAGCCACGATCGGTCGGCCATGTTGAATCAGCCTCTCTCCAAACTGGGAGTTCCTGACGCCCTCGCAGACGAGGACAATCTGGCTACCTTTTTGTCATTATGGCTCTATCGTTTCGCCTTGCCTTTATCTGGCGGCATGCTGAGGTTGAGCGTCTTCAAGATGGCCTGTTTCATGGCCAGCTGTAAGAAGTGTAGTCTGGCCGGCGCAGCTTTGGCCAACATTTATCGAGGACTCAACAACTTTTTACCAGGGAGGGTGTCTTGGCCATTCGTCTATGCATGGCTTTCTCAGCGGTTTTGCGTTCACGAAGCTGACTCCTGCGACGACGACAGACCCCTCATGATGCTTTATCGCAACCCGACGCTGGCTCACGTTTATACCCAGAAGGAGGCTCGTTCTTTGTTCTGGCGCGTCAGAGTACGATGCTGGTATCCTTCGGAGGCTCTTCCTCCCGGTCCGATCCTCGACAAGGCTGGTCACTTCACGTCTCGGATCGAGGTGGAATACTTCCGTTGCCTGCGGGCGACATTTCTGGTTCTATGACAGCACAATCTCTTTGTGGTGGAGCCTTATAGTCCTCACCGGTTCGCGCATCAGTTTGGGTTCTGCCAGGACTTGCCGGGTGTGATGTTCTCCGACCAGCGAAAGGCGGCTACGGTAAACACGCTCGTGGAGTTATGGCGAGCAGGGACTGCCTGTCCCCTAGGCAGCGTGGAGGTACCTGTCTTCATGAGTCTGGCTTTCGACCCCGGTGTGGCGTCCCTTTTCCGGGAGTCCTGGCTTGAGGCAATCGTTCCCCTCTTCGAGGTAATTACTTTGTCTCCCTCTTTTTTTAGTTCGTTGCTTTCCTCACCTCTTCTCTCTATTTTGATTTCACTCGCTCTTCTTTTGTATTCAACTTGCGTGGAAGAGGTTTACCGATGCACCTGCGCTGGCTAAAGTCTTGCCGCCTGCGCAAGTAGGAAAGAGTTCGCGAAAGAGTTCAAAACCTCTGACTTCTCCCAAGGCAAA
Source organism: Aristolochia fimbriata (assembly GCA_019845555.1). NCBI lineage: Eukaryota > Viridiplantae > Streptophyta > Magnoliopsida > Piperales > Aristolochiaceae > Aristolochia > Aristolochia fimbriata. The sequence continues at coordinate 15,419,284 of CM034078.1, read as the reverse complement.
GAAGAGTAAGGTCGCGAAGAAGCGAGCACCGCAGATGAAGGTCACAAAAGACAAGGCGTCGGCTCCGCCGCAGGTCGCGTCGACGAAGGGCCTCATTATCTGAGATGCTTCTTCGATGCAGGAGGATCCTCGGCCAGTCGTGCTTTCTTTACCAGCAGATGACGTTCCCGTGGGCAAGGGGAAAGGGCTGGCTGAGTCGGCGACCTCGCCGAAGAGGACTACTGCGAAGAAGAAGTCCGCGGCTTCGCAGTCAGAGCCTTTCATTTTCGTCCCACCTCCCTTCAAGAAGCGGTTGCGGACTGGTCTGGGTAAGCCACTGACGAATTTAACTCCACTTTCTGTTGTTTAGCCTTCAGAGACTCCTTTGTCGGGCTCGGGAGAAACAGCTAGGGAGTCGGCGCCTCTCGACGGGTCAATTGTTTTGCCGACTGGAGAGACTACTGTAGAGCCAGTGGTATTGTCACCTGCGTCGGCGACCCAAGATGGAGTGCAGGCAGGCCAGGCGTTTGGCGACCTCCCTTTCGATGATCTTGCCATCGTCGTAGCCCCTTTTACGAACAAACCCAACTTTCGGCAGGAAGACTTATTCGATCTTGCTAAGTTGGAGACTACCCGTCAGTTGGAGTGGATCGAAGAGGGAGCACCATCTGCCGTCGCTGCTAATGAACTGTTAGTTCATGACCTCACCGAGTGCCCAACAACTACTGCTGGTGAGGGCGTAGCACCTCTTCAGCCTTCGGCTGGGCCGGTTGTGACCGAGGGGCTTATGGTGGATGCCGGAGTTGCTGTTGCGGGTGGATTTCAGCACCCTATTTATGATATGGGCCCTCCGGTTGCTGCAACTTCGAGGAGGGAAGCTTTTGTGACGTTTCCTCCTAGCAGTGGAGAGGCGACTCTTGCTCCCAAGGAAGGAGCTTCGGGTTCAGATTGTCGACCCGTTAGCGAGGATTCGTCAACTTGTGGCGGACACCCGCGCCATTCTTGATCACTTGAGAGGAGTTGACGTCGACACTTCGGTTCTGGAGCAGTGGGTGGAAGACTTTGCTTCGGAGGTGGCTTGCTTTCAGCAGTTGCGTAGCGTTTTGGCCGGGAAGTTTAGTTTGGCCGAATGGTTTGCTGCTGAAGCTGAACTCGCCCAGTCTGTCTAGCGGGTGAGTCGTCGCGCGACGACTTAATAGTGGACTTGGATAGGTGTCAGGCTGAGCACGAAGCTGCAGAGGCTAAGCAAAAAGCTCTTCGTGATTGTCTAGCTTTCGTCTCGTCCCAACTTGACTCCATTAATGGGGAGCTGGCGACCATCCGAAGGGGCATCGACGCCAGGAGGAAGCTTCTGCTCTCGAAGACCAGCTTGCTTCTATTCGTTCACGCTCTGTTCTCGACGAGGCCGAGACGCGAGAGCTGGCTGAGGTTCGCACCGAAGTGGTTCGGCTGCAACTACCAGTGGAGGCTTCCTGCACCACGTACTATCCTTCTCATTTTGGTGCAAACTGAAATTTTTTGAGGAAGGTGAATACATTTTACTCCCAATTATAAGTTTTACTTCCAATGCTACTGTGGAGACCCGAACCCAAGACCTCCACAATAACTCCCATGGAACCACTAAGCTAATGCCCAAGACTCCAAATTCCTAATTTACTAAACCCCCGTTACCGAAGAAACTAGTATGATCCAATAACGGACCTAGACACCCGATACCCCGACTCTCCGAGTGGCCGGGTGTAACGACGGCCTTCCTCCTCTATAACTTAAAAATTCGGTTCGGAGCTCGTCTGACACTTATCATCCTCTAACCCTATACTACGTATAGTTACAATTTTGTACCATCATTTGCACAACTCTATACCATTGGAGCATTTTTTTTGTGTGGTCTACCAACCCTTTACTACGATTAGTAACAACTCTGTACCAGCCTTTGGATAACTATATACCATTACAATATATTTTTTTTTTTTTTTTTTGTCTAATTTTTTGGTGGTCTAACAACTATATACTACGTATAGTTACAACTCTGTACCATCATTTGCACAACTCTATACCATTGCAGCATTTTTTTTCTGTGGTGTTACAACTATATACTACGTTTAGTTACAACTCTGTACCATCCTTTGCTGAACTCTATACCATTGGAGCATTTTTTTTTTTGTGGTTTAACAACTATATACTACGTTTAGTTACAACTCTGTACCATCATTTGCTCAACTCTATACCATTGGAGCATTTTTTTTGTGTGGTCTAACAACCCTTTACTACGTATAGTTACAACTCTGTACCATCCTTTGCACAACTCTATACCATTGGAGCATTTTTTTTGTGTGGTCTTACAACCCTTTACTACGTTTAGTTACAACTTTGTACCATCCTTTGCACAACTCTATACCATTGGAGCATTTTTTTTGTGTGGTCTAACAACCCTTTACTACGTTTAGTTACAACTCTGTACCATCCTTTGTACAACTCTATACCATTGAAGCATTTTTTTGTGTGGTCTAACAACCCTTTACTACGTTTAGTTACAACTTTGTACCATCATTTGCACAACTCTATACCATTGAAGTATTTTTTTTTTTGGTCTACCAACTATATACTACGTTTATGACCAACTCTATACCAACCTTTTGGACAACTATATACTACGTTGGTACACAACTCTATACTAATATTCGTATAATTATATACTATTCTAAGGCAACACTGCAGCGTGCATGCGCCTAAGGTAGCGCCATCCTTTGGCGTGGTCGTGCGCCGAACCGGACGTGTGCCAAACCGGATTTTCGGACGGTTTAAATTTTTTTTTTTTTTGGTCGGTTGAACGACCCAGTTGAGACCCGGATCCGCGCATGGTGGAGCGCCGCACGGGCACCTCGTGCCTGGGGGCTCCGCCATTGGCCGTGCGTACGCTGGCCACAAATGGCTGTGGCCAGCGGATCCGGGTCCGTCACACCGGGTCACTTGCATAACAGAACCCCGTGAGAACGCGTTGATTAGATCGTACAGGCGAAACGATACTCTTTTTCAGCTCTCGTTCCAAGGTTCCTACAAAAAAAAAAGAAGTGAAAAAAAGGTCAGAACAAGAAAGCTACAGAGTTCCTACGCGGCCATGACATTCACTTCCATGTTAGTTTCTGGGCAGAGAACTCGGACGAAGCAGAGCAGCCCCCTCGAGCCTGCAATGTAATGTAAATCCAGACAAAGTTTTTGTTGTCCTTCCTTCTCTCCGAGACACCAAAGCCATGAATACTTGCAGAAGGTCAGAAAGTCTTCTTTTTCCTTATTAAAAGGAAGAAGAACAAGTGAGCAACCCCGCCATTCAAAAGATCCCCAAAATGGTCTCGCAACAGAGTCCGAGTTTCCGATCGGAAAAGGGCAATGGATGGAGAAATCCAACCGTTCTGCTGCGAGGAATTTCGAATTTGGGGAGGAGTCTCTCTAACCGCCATGACTCCCATCAAAGCTGGAATGCGACCTCCGACCTGCATCAGCGACCTCTGTGAGTACTGAATGCGTGAGGGGTTATGGCTTGCACGAGTGCGTGGCAGAGTAGTGGAAGAGGATGTTGGAGATTGGAGAAAGAAGAAGACTGCCCAAGACTAAAGAACCGATAAAACTCACTTCCGTTCAGTACAATGTTGACACTTGATGGCCTAATCGCCGTGACATTACATTATGAAATGAAGCTCCATTTGAGAGGCGAGATTACACATGTGGGCTACAAAGCTTCTCCGGATTTCTGGGGTTTCCTGCAATTTTGTGTCTCCCTTCTTCTTGAACCTCTGAAGCGATTCTATATATCATTTTATGTCATTCACGGATATAGGTAGTTTGGTGAGATGCTTTTGTGGAACAGTGTTTACTACTATTTACAGTCTCCTTTAGGCGTCGCAGGAGCACTTCGAGCCGAGACGAACACAGAGAAAGAGAGAGAGAGAGAGAGAGAGAGAGAGAGCAGAGGACAGAAAGAAAGAAGGCGTCGCAGAAGTATCTGCGGCGTCTGGAACTTGGAAGCTGAAATTGGTACAGAGGGGCGTGTGGATTTTGAAAAGAGGAGACTGAGGCGAAACCAGCTTTTTTGACCGAATAAAAACTCTCTCTCTCTCTCTCTACTCTCGGTCTCTCCGTGGCTATGGAGGAATACCCGAATAGATCAATGTACAGGGGGATGTGATGTAACGCAATCAATGTAAAGGATATCCGTAAAGAATTTCAGGGCGCTTTCGTCGTCTCTCTTTCTTTGTCTTTTTATCCAAAAGGACGCCATGGATTACTCTTCCCCCTTCCCTGCTTCCCCTGTTTAATATGGAATTTACAATTTCCCTGCTTCCTGCCTCCCTGCAATTTCTTGGTAGATGCCTCCTCGCATTCATTACAGTGCTTAAAATACCGATACATCTTTTTTCAGACACTACTCCCTTCCCCTTAAACAGACCGTTTACTTCAATTCTCCAGCAGTACTACTCCATCTTCTCGCCATTACAGACGAAATTAACCAAACCTCATGGAGGGAAACATCTGCTACCGTTAGGTGCGACATTGTTGGGAACGAATTAAACCATTAATTCGCACCGACGCGTTGCATCATTTGGTGGGTCGCGGCCGAATTTAAACCAGGGACAACAAGCTGATGCTGCCGTTCGCTCTGATAAACACAAAAGTTTTTGATTTGTTGAGGGAGTAAGGAAGGAAGGAGACAACCGTACAGGGATATGGGAAGATGGAAGGGGCGCATTAAAGAGCTGCTTGGTTTCTTTTGTCTCTGCTATAACATAAAGTAGTCGGAGAGGAGTCGTCGTAGGTGGTCCTCTACTTACTCTGTTCTCTCCTCTCCTTCGCTGTCTGTACTAGGTATATCAGTAGGGGTACTAGTACTACACTACTACTCACCAAACTCTGAAACCAGGCTTTTCTGCTGCCTCATGGCAAACTGATATTGGAGTGGGAGACAGATGAGAATTAGCCAGGCTTCCAAGCTTCGGAAGGTTTCAGAGCTCGGAGTACTACTGTCGAAGCATATCATGAGTACTGGTTTACACTTGTTTGCTGCGAATCTCATGGTCATCATCTCCATCTGCAATGCTGGGTTCTTTCTTCCAGGTGTAGCAGTAGCAGTGGAGAAAACGAAAAGAAGAAAACCCAGTTCTTATATGTCAGTAGTTTCGAATCTTTCGATACTCTGTTTTTTTACTAACATTGATCTATCCCTTCGCAGGAGCTTCAAACAGACTCGAAACCCATGTCCAGGACGATACAACTCCAGCAGTTCCTGCCCTGAACACGAAGCTCACGGCACAGGGTATTTAGGATATGTACAGCTTCAAAGAGCCCATGATTATTTCTCCAGCTTCTTGTTCTGGTACTTACACTCTGTTTCTTTCTGGATTTTGGACCAGGGGTTTGTTCAAACAGAGACATAGTTATTTCTCAGAGCAGAAGCTCGACGACGGGGATACCCGAGTTCATCGTCCAGATCGTGAACACCTGCATGTCCGCCTGCGCTCCTTCCAACATCCATCTTCACTGCGGGTGGTTCGCTTCGGCGAGGATGGTGAATCCCAGGACCTTCAAGAGGCTCTCCTTCGACGACTGCTTGGTGAACGCAGGGAAGCCACTGAAGAGCAGCGAGATGCTCCGATTCACTTACTCCAACTCCTTCATGTACCCACTTGCATTCAAATCCGCAAGCTTCTGCTCCTGATCATCAAACATCTCTGATTTCTTCTCTCTCACTCCCAGTTCGCGCTTGCACTACAAGGAATTCAAACACAGCACCCGAAACAAAAAAACAAAAAAAAAAAAAATCAAATCCCAACACCTCAGAAGAGAAAAGCTGACACTCTTAACCCCGCCTAGTAAGCAGACCTATGTTTCTGCAACCATGTCGTTTCAGTTAATACTTAATACTAGCGTGTGATTCATCTATCCCTTCACCTTATTCCGCAGTGATCATTCATCAGAAGTTCAGTCTTCAGACTTCAGAACTTCCTCTGCAACAATGTATGAATTATCATATGTTTTAGTACTGGAATCTATAATCTATATTACTTTTCTGAGTCTGAAAACTCAAAAGCAATTGCTTTCCAACGTTTTCAATTCCCTTTTCGATCGTCTGCACCGTGGGCAAGGTGATAATTGATAATGGGTTTGATAATTTCTGAGTTCCAGAACGAGGATTTTTGGTCTTTCACTCTTTCTAGCTAACCCGAGATGAATGCAGACATGAAAAAGCAGATGTAAGAAGGAAGAGAAAACGCGAAGGAATGTAGCTGCTTGCTTTTTCGGTAAATCTGGTTCTTCTTCTTTTTGTGGTGGGAAGCCATTTTAGTAGTATGGAATCTGGATGGTGCACAGAGGGTGTATGGTTGTTGCAGTCTTGCAGATGCCACCACAACACACGCAGTGCCCATTGTGGGAAAGAATTAAAAAGAAAAAACCTACAGGGAACACTTGTTTGGGAAATTGGGTTTGGAGAGCTTGCCATTTTGGAGGGGAATATCTTCTTTTATCTTCTTGCTTGGAAGAGGAGGGGTTACTCTTTGAATAAAGACAGGAGGCTATTTCAAGTTTGAAAGGTAGAGAAGAAGATAAATAGAGGAGGAAGGTAACCACCCCATCCCTAACCAAAGATAGGGCTTGAAATATGCCACATGCTATAAGGATTGGTAATTTATTGAAGGTCAGAAGCTTAGAGGCCAATCTTAATTATTGGGATTTTAGGTCTGTTCTAGCTAAAATAACTTTTTCTTTTTTTTCCCCAAAATTGATTAATTAAATGTTCATTTTTTACTTTAACCTGATATATATATATATATATATATATGTGGATATTCCTACTAATGATTTGCTTCACAAGTGACCTAAACATGAATAACACTAGTAGAAGTTTAGAAGTTTGTCATTAAACAAAAAGTTATTTCTACAACATTTTTTCTACATAATTCAGCTGTGTCAATGTTCTCTAGAGTGGGGATGATGCATCAACAATGTTAAGATGAAGAAAAATTAACCATTTGAATTTTTCAAGTCAAAACTTTAGAAATAGATTTATTATTTTTTATTGCTCTTGGACTGGTTTTTTTGGATATATATAACATAGACTGTCAAATTTCCAATCCCAACATTAAAAAGTAATGGATCATGATCCTGGATTAATATTATAATGAGTATTTAGGGACTTTTTTGCCTTGTTCATTCACCAGTTGGTTCTGTTGGGTTTTAATTCCTAATAGACGGCGCCATGTTAGCGAACGTAGGTTAGGACTCCACGTTAATTAGTGAACATTTGATCAAAAGAAGCATCGCATCGTTGAATTAAGCTTTCTCCTTCTTTGATCGAGGTTAATTTCCCGGAAGTACACTTTCTTCTAGAATCCATAGAATTCAGTCCTGGCTCCGGAAAACAGTACCAATATCAAATTACACATTCAAATGCCGAGCACTACACCATTTTTATGCAGCCACACAAGGAAAAACATGGATGCCCGGCAATTCTCTTCCGTCGACACACTACTCGGAAGAAGACTACTTCAGGCCAGTCCTCCGGCGTCCTCCTCCTCCGACGGTGAGTGCCCAAATATATATATATATATATATATACACATATATAGCTTATTTGTGGATTTTTCATTTTTACTCACACCCAGTTACGTGCTGTATCATACAACCACGTACGCTTATCGTAATAGCTTATTTCGATCGGGGTTCTTCCTTGTTCATTCAGATGTAATGCTTCTTCTGATACAGGGTTCGGCCAACCTTCTCTCTCCGTCACCGTCGGCCTCTTGGTAACGGGAGCAGTGATCGGGATCCTGTTATACGTCTACAGAAGAAGACTGCCCTCCCCGCGTCGTCTTCTCTTCTGGAGGAAAATACAGGACGTCGAGACGGAGGAGCAGTTCTTCGAGAACTACGAGTCTCCGGCTCCTAAGAGGTACAAGTACTCGGAGCTGAAGAAGATAACGAACGCGTTCAGCGATAAGCTCGGGGAGGGCGGCTACGGCGGGGTTTTTCCGGGGAAGCTCCCGGACGGCCGCTTGGTCGCCGTGAAGCTCCTAAAGGAGTCCAAGAGCGGCAGCGGCGAGGAGTTCGTCAACGAGGTCAACAGCATCGGGAGGACCTCGCACGTGAACGTCGTCAGCCTCGTAGGGTTCTGCTTCCAGGTATTAATGCTGTAATTTCTATAAAGGATTTGAGCATTTATGGAATAAATGAGATAACTTATTTTATATAAAATTCCTTAATATCAGTAGTATGAATACAAGCAGTATAACTAAGATTTTTTTTATATACCGTTTATCTCTATTTATATATTTCGGTCAGTAGAAATTAGAATTGTGATAAACAAAATAGCATATAAAAAGTCATAAAAATATAAATCTAAAAAGCACAAAATGAAGTGAATTTCATAAAATGACAACCCAAAAAATACCTTAAAAGACAGGATTGTACCCAATGTTTAAAAACAGATTTTTTTCTTATAAAAAATAAAAATATTAAACAAAAAAAAATATAGTGTATAATATTCAACGGTACAATATTACATGATTTCAACGGTACAATATTACCACATTTCATGATATTTCAAACTTTACCAAAATCATTAAACAATATTACATGATTTATTAAAAAATAATTATTTTACTCAAGGTAAGTAATTATATGGTTTCAATGATATAATCATTAATCTATTTTGGTTAATTATACGGTTTGTTTTAATGATTATACCAAAAATATGATCATAAATCTATTTTGGTTAAATATTATATGAAAAAAAAAAAGAAAAATTGATTTTCAGGGCGCGTCTAAGAGGGCTCTCGTCTACGACTACATGCCGAACGGGTCTCTGGAGAAATTCATCTACGGGGAGAAGAAAGCAGAGCATTTGGGGTGGAGGAAGCGGTACGAGATCGCTCTGGGGATCGCGAGGGGGCTCGATTATCTCCACAGAGGCTGCAGTATCCGAATCCTTCACTTCGACATCAAGCCCCACAACATCCTCCTCGACGGGGATTTCTGCCCGAAGATCTCCGATTTCGGGCTCGCGAAGCTGTGCAGCAGCAGGGACAGCGTCGTGTCCATGGCGGGCGCGAGGGGGACCCTCGGGTACATCGCGCCGGAGCTCCTCTACGGCCGGGTCTCGTACAAGTCCGACGTCTACAGCTACGGGATGATGGTGCTGGAAATGGCGGGTGGGAGGAGGAATTTCGAGAGGGAAGCGGAGGACACGAGTCGGGTTTATTTCCCCAATTGGATTTATGGTCGGATCGAGGAAGGGGGGGATTTGGAGCTGGAAGGGATCGAGAGCGAGGAGGAGGAAGGGATCGCGAGGAAGATGATCGTGACGGGGCTTTGGTGCGCGCAGATGGACCCCGGGAGTCGGCCTTCGATGGATAAAGTGTTGGAGATGTTGGAAGGGACCGAGGACGCGTTGCGAGTTCCTCCGCGGCCGCCACTGTCGTCTCCCGCGAGATCGTTTCACAGTAGTACTAGTACTACTACTCCCTCGACGACGACGACGACGACGACCCAAGAGACGTACTCTTCTTCTGATTCCAGAAATCTGATCGTAAACTCGAAGTAACTGAAGATTTTTGCTTAACTGAACAGACGTGGAGATCGAATCGATAAGAAAATTGAAAAATGTGGAAGATTGTTCGGTCAATAAGGAACAGTTGTTACACCCAAAAAATTTAAAAACCACTCCTAATCCCCTATTATAGAACCCAGCAATAACAGTCATCCTGGTCAGCTTTAATTTGTTCGATGAAACATTCTTATAATTTAACTGATAAGAAAATTAAACAACCTTCCTTAATTCACTGAAATGCTAAAAACACGGAATTGCATCTTTTCTTTACATGAAGGCTGAAGCAACAACTAATATGATCCAATCTTCTTAGAGAAGAATCTTTTTTATGAATTCAGTACTATGCCTTAATTAGCTGTTTAACATAATTTGAAATACATTAGTTATATATACAAATCTTTTCAGTGTGCATTTAATTCCTCAACTCTCTCTTTTTCCTCTTCCTCTGCTTACTAATCAGTGTTGGAAGCGTGTGTGGGCCTGGGGTGTGTAATGGAGACACTTAAGTGATAAAATTTCTCTCTATTGACAAAGGAGTTTTTACAAGGCAAGTAACTCTCACAATACAAGAGGAAATTAAGCAAAAACTCTCTCAAAGCTCACAAAGAGAAAGACACTCACAAAAGGAACTCAACTCCTTCTCTCAACAAAAGAACCGTGTTTCAACACGTAGGAAGGAGAGACTCTTGGTTTCTACCAACTCTCACTCTTCTCTCTTCTTCTTGCTTCTTGACTTAAACAAAGGGGGTTACACTCCTATTTATAGCCTTCTCCCTCAAGGGGTTGAGAGGCTTCTAGACACCATCGGTGTCTCTCTAGCAGTCCAGAAATTTCTGGATTGCTCTTCCCTCTTGAAGCTTCACGCCGACTCCAGAAATTTCTGGAGTCGGTTTGCTATTTTAATACTCCCCCTCAAACCGACTCCTCTTGCCAAGTCTATCTCTGAACTTCTTGAATGCATCGGTCTTCAAAGGTTTAGTAAAGATATCCGCCACTTGGTCTTCTTGACTGCTTGATAAATCAGTTCCACTACTTTGGCCTTTACGTTTCCACGATTAAGTGATACCTTGTATCAATGTGTTTGCTCCCTTTGTGTGAAACTGGATTCTTTGCCAATGATATAGCCGACTTATTATCGACATATATCGATTGTCGGGCCTTCTTGGTCGTTGTGGAGCTCTTCATGATGTTTCTTATCCGGGCGGGCGACAAGTACATGATGCCGCTGCAACATACTTCGGCTTCACATGTCGAGAGTGCAACTACCGCTTGCTTCTTTGAGGACCATGAAAACGCACCTGATCCGATATTGAACACGCGTGCCGGACGTGCTTTTTTCTGCTATCAATGTCTCCTCCATAATCACTATCGGTGTAGCCAATAAGTCTCGACGCTTGAGCGGAGTAGAATAGTCCGAACCCAAGTGTGCCTTTGATGTATCGCGAGGATTCTTTTTTCTCTTTGCAAAGTGGTCTCGTCTCGGCTGCTCCATAAATCTGTTGACTAGCCCAACAACGAACATAATATCCGCCTTGTAAAGGTTAAGTACCTCAAGCTTCCCACCAGGCTCTTGAATAGTGTAGGATTGATTTGCTTCTTCTTCTCGAGTCTTGCTTTAGCCTCATGCCGCTTCATTTGGCGTGGCTACTGATTTGCAATTATCCATCTTAAATCTTGATAGTATGCTACTTGCATACTTCTTTTTGTGAGATGAAAGTTCCTTCATCTCCCTGTATTATCTCGACTCCAAGGAAGTATGCCATTTGTCCCAAATCTGTCATATCAAATTCTTTTGTCATTGAGTTTTTAAAGTCCTCGAACATACCTGGATTGTTGCCGGTGAAGATCATATCATCCACATACAGGCAAACGATCATGATATCTCCATCCTCGTTCTTCTTCGTATATAGGGCATGCTCATAAGGACTTTTCCTGAAGCCGTGCTCTTGAACATATGAGTCAATCCTCATATTCCAAGCTCGTGGGGCATGCTTCAATCCATATAGTGCCTTTTTCAAGCGATAAACCTTTTCTTCTTCTCCTTTCTTCTCATAGCCCGGTGGTTGTTCAACATATACTTCTTCTTCAAGATAACCATTCAAGAAGGCCGACTTCACATCCATTTGATATATCTTCCATCTGTTCTGCGCTGCCAGCGCAATGAGAAGTCTAATAGTATCAATTCTTGCGACGGGTGCAAATACTTCTTCATAGTCAACTCCAAATTTCTGTTTATACCCTTTCACAACCAATCTTGCCTTATGCTTCTCAACTTTGCCTTCTTGATTGGTTTTTCGTCTTATAGACCCACTTCACTCCTATTGCTTTTATGTCCTGCGGAGGGAGGGTAGTCAACTCCCGTGTATCATTCTTCTTTATTGCCTCAATTTCTTCATCCATGGCATTTCTCCACTTCTTATCCTGAGCAGCTTCTTCAAATGTGATTGGGTCACTCTCTCTGCAAGTAGGCAATAGAGAGTATAATCTTCTGCTAGCTCAATCGGCTCGGTGACATTATAAATGTCACTCAAGCTGCGTGTCCTCATAGGGACTCCCCCTTCCGAGCTGCTCCCCCTAGGTGATCCTTCACCTGTTGTTGTTGCAGGACTATTTGGAGGAGTTTGATTTCCTCTACTCTCCTCTTCTTCTCCGGAGTTGTCATCATCATTGTAAAACAACTCTTTATTGTTTTTCTCTTCTTCACTCCATCTCCAGCAGTCTTCCTCATCAAATTCAACGTCTCTGGAGATGATTAACCTTTTGGTAACAGGATTGTAAAGTTTGTAGGCCTTAGTCTTAGAATCATACCCGACAAAGATACACTTCTCTCCTCGATCATCTAACTTCTTTCTTCTTTGCTCGGGTATCTGTGCATATGCAATGCACCCAACAAATATCTTTAAGTGGCCTACAACCGGTTTGCTTCCACTCCAAGCTTCAATGGGTGTCCTAAACTTTACACTTTTAGTTGGACACCGGTTAAGCAGATAAACTGCACAATCAACGGCTTCAGCCCAATAGACTTTAGGCAAGGTCTTTCCCTTCATCATACTCCTTGCCATATTCATAATTGTGCGATTCTTCCTTTCAGCAACACCGTTTTGTTGTGGCGTATAGGAGGCTGTGAGCTGGTGTAGAATACCATTCTCCTTACAAAATTCCTCAAATGCTTTTGAGGTATACTCTCCTCCTCTATCAGATCTTAATACTTTTATGTACTTTCTACTTTGATTTTCAGCAAGGGCCTTAAACTCCTTGAGTTTATTTAATGCTTCTGATTTTTCTTTAAGAAAATAAACCCAAGTATATCTACTGAAATCATCAATAAAGGTAAGATAGTACCTGTTGCCTCCAAGTGAAGTGACTTCAAAAGGCCCAACTATATCGGTGTGCACCAGCTCCAATGGTCTCCTTGCTCTTCGGGAGTGACCGCTTCAAACGGCAACCTGTGTTGTTTTCCCTTCATGCACCCTTCACATAATTGATCAGGGTGATCAATTTCTGGCAAGCCTTTCACCATCTTTTCCTTCAATAATAATTTCAGGCCCGTGAAACCGAGATGCCCAAATCGTAAGTGCCACAACCATGAATTATCCTTCAGGACTGATTTTAAACACTTCATTGAAGCTGCTTCTATGTTCAAGGTGAAAAGTCGATTCTTTGCCATGTCGACTTTTGCAATTAGCTCTCCATTTTTATTTCTTATAGAGAGCCTACCATCCTTTAGATGGATGTCATAGCCCTTCTCCAAGAGTTGACCGACGCTAATTAAATTGGTATGCATATCAGGAATATAGAGAACATCAGAGATGTACCTGTGATCTCCTTTCTTCGTTTGAATCATAATTCTTCCTTTTCCTTTCACCTGTAGCGTCGAAGAATTTCCAAGTCGTACTTCACCTTGAACATTTTCATCTAGCTCTGTAAATAATTCCTTATATCCACTAATGTGGTGACTTGCTTCGTTATCAATATACCAAATACTTTTCTTCTTTTCTTCATCTCCATTGTAAGTTAAGAGAACAGAAGAGCCACCACATTCTTCTTGGACTGATAGGTGACTTCTTTCTTCTTTATTGCCTTCTGGCTTTCGATGGCATTCATAGCTATAATGCCCATACTTCTTACAGTTATAACACTGAACTTGAGACTTATCACCTCTCCTCGAATTCCATTTTCTCCCTTGTCCTCTTGAATTTTGACTTTGATTAGTAGTCTCTGACTGCTTACTTTGATCTCTTCTACCACCTTGAGATCCCTGTCCTTTTCCTCGCTTATTATATCCACCTTTGCCTTGAGTTGTCTCTCGACCGTACGAAGCCACTTCATTGAGAGACAACTTATTCTGTAAGGCATGCTCTAATTTTTCTCCATCCAATAAACCATTCATTCTTTGTTCGTGGGTCGGGAGTGAGCCCACCAACTCATCTATCGTCATACTCGATAGATCTTTAAATTCTTCTAGTGTTGCTACAATAAAGGCGAACTTTGGAGTGAGAGATCGTAAGATTTTCTCTATCACTCGAACCTCCTTTAATTTTTCTCCATTTCTCTTCATTTCATTTACAAGAGTTTCTACTCTTGTGACATAATCACCGACACTTTCAGTGTCACGCATCTTCAATAACTCAAACTCCATTCTAAGAGTTTGTAGGCGTACCTTCTTCACTCTATCAACACCTTGGCAAGATCTTTCTAAAATCTCCCAAGCTTGTTTAGAGGTTTTTGCACCCGATATTTTCTCAAATCTACTTTCATCTACCCCTTGAAATAGAAAATATAATGCTTTTGTGTCTTTTTTACAGAGGTTCCTCAACGTACCTCTTTCAGCAGCAGTCAAGGCAGTTTCTTCTTCGTCAGACTCCGGCTGTTCGTATCCATCTCTCACGATCTCCCAAAGATCTTGTGCAGCGAGGAAAGTCTTCATCTGGATACTCCAATTGCCGTAATTCTCCTTTGTCAGCTTTGGAATCGGCATGACCTCCATATTTGATCTCATCAAAATGTGGGACCCGCCTGCTTTGATACCACTTGTTGGAGGCGTGTGTGGGCCTGGGGTGTGTAATGGAGACACTTAAGTGATAAAATTTCTCTCTATTGACAAAGGAGTTTTTACAAGGCAAGTAACTCTCACAATACAAGAGGAAATTAAGCAAAAACTCTCTCAAAGCTCACAAAGAGAAAGACACTCACAAAAGGAACTCAACTCCTTCTCTCAACAAAAGAACCGTGTTTCAACACGTAGGAAGGAGAGACTCTTGGTTTCTACCAACTCTCACTCTTCTCTCTTCTTCTTGCTTCTTGACTTAAACAAAGGGGGTTACACTCCTATTTATAGCCTTCTCCCTCAAGGGGTTGAGAGGCTTCTAGACACCATCGGTGTCTCTCTAGCAGTCCAGAAATTTCTGGACTGCTCTTCCCTCTTGAAGCTTCACGCCGACTCCAGAAATTTCTGGAGTCGGTTTGCTATTTTAATAATCAGTTACTCCTGAAACCCCTTCCCCTCCCGGACGCATACTCCGTTTCTCCGGCGACTGGACACATAAACATGATCCTCATCTTCAGCTTGGCGCAATAACTCTCGTACTCCTTTTTTCCAATGGGTGGAGGAGTCCTGCGGCATATAATCATGGCCTTCATCTCCAGCTTTGCGCAGTAACTCTCAAAATATTTAGATCTCGCTTCTTGAAAAAGTACTCCGGCATCCTGGCTGCCAAAACTCCAATCCGGCCGATAGGCCTCTGCTTGCTCTCCCTCTTTCTTCCCGTCATTCCCTCCCTTCCTCATGGCTCCTGTTTAAGATCTTAGAAGTTTATCTTTTGAACCCTAAACAACAAGGGTGAAGCTAGGGGATCAAGAGGTGGCAATTGCCTCCCCCCCTAAATTTTGTTTCCTGCTCCCCAAACTAGAAATTACCTCTATAATTTTGCGTCATGTTTTAACAAATTTGTTACAGTTCTGTTTTCTAAGCTAGATTATCTAAGTCCAGTTCAATCAATTAAATAAAAATTTCTTGTTGAATTTCAAATTTTTTCTAGATAATCAACTAGTTGAATTTCTAGTTGATTATCTAAGTCCAACTCAAAGTGACCTGCTTTAACAACATCTCTCAATAACTCGCGGGAATGACTTAATATGCTTGTAGGGATGAAATTTTGTAAGGACCTAAAATGGCGGCCCAAATCAGCACCGCATGGCCCGGGTCAGCAACTCAAACATTGACCCCGGTCAATCAACAAAATCAAGCCATCAATCAAGCCTCGACGAATCAACGGCCGAGATCAAAATTGCCCCGTCATCAACTTACATGGATGACAAGTCAGACGATGAAGCCACATAATCAGTCCACAAGGACCTTACGTGGATCAATTTTAAAATACCTTGCCTTGGTTTAAGACAGTTCCACAATTCAAGGAAAACACTACAAAGAAGCGGTCGAAGTGGGTTACAACTGCTCCGACATACCAGGTCCACTCAGTTAGAGTTCAACAAGCCTATAAAACATAGGCTCAGGACACACAGAGGGGACAGATAAAAAGACACACAGACACAGAGACGGGAAAACGTACGTAAAAAATCCAAGAAATTCCAAATTACCACCTCAAATCAGTGAGATAGCAACAAGGATTTCTGCCGCTGTTTCACAATCAACTGCCTCAGGCCAATTGGAATACCAAATTTTTCTTCAAGCTCAAGCGAAATTCAAATTCATCTCGTTCGTTCGTGAAGAAGGCGTACATTGATCGTTGAGTGTTTATTAGGAGATTGAATCAAAGGAGTTCTAGAAGTCGCACCCACAAATTTATTTTAAAATTACAAAATTACCCTTCAATTATTTTGTATATTGTACATCGGATGCGTATTTTATGGTCCACTCATTGTACTCGTTTAAAAATTTGGCACGCCCAGTGGGACCCTTCTACCTTTCATCTCTTTCTCCGATCTACTAGTTCAAATGGTCAGTTCCAACACCACCAACAACAACAAGGCCGCCGCTAAGACTCCGGCTGTCGGAGCCAGCTCGTCACCAGCACCAAGAATGACTGGTCCTTTGGTCACCTTTCCTTGCCGTCCGAGTACACCAACAACCGCTGTTGTCGGCCAGGCCAGAGGGATACGTCCATCTCAGGTTCCTGTGGTCATCCGTTCGAGGCCAACCACTAGATCTGTCACGGGATCCCTGCCAACAGAGCGAGCTCTACAAATTCAGCCGCAGGTGGATCAAGCACCGGTCAGCCCCATAATTTCCCTGACAAGGGTTCATCCCTCGAGGAGCTATTCAGCTGTTTTGACATCCCCACCGTCGATCATCCCAGTGGCTAGCCCGGTTGCAAGTCCAGCAAGGAGCTCCCCTCCAACTGCAAGCCGGGTCCCCACGTTGATCACTCACTTCGAAGGAAGACGTATCATTCCTTCTCCAGTACGATCGACCACATTATCTGGGGCACCTCTTGCTCCACATCCTTCTTCCCCCACATCTCCCGTCATCAGAGTTTCTGCGATGATGACACAAGCTAAAAAGTGGAAGAACAACTGGCAGAACTCCATGCTGTCATGAAGGAAAGGGATGAGCAGCTGAGAGAAAAGAATTGCAGAGGGATCTCCAGATCGCTACAATTTTGCAGAAGTTTGAACAAATCGCAGATTGCTTGGGAGCTTCCTCCCAACCCAAAAATGATGATGGTCAGGCAGGACCCAACACGGCTGCCAATCCCGTTACGAGCCCTCCTTCACCCATCATTCGCCCATCCCCGGCTCCCGAAATCCCACCAATGTGGCAGGAACCACTGCTCGAGGAACCATGGGCGCTATCCTACGACACCCTGCAAGAAATGATTTCCAATGCGGTGGAGCAAAAAGTATAGGCGAAGGGAGTACGATCTCAAGCCTACACCAGGCCCTACTCTCGACGAATCCAGACAACCTGAATGCCTGCCTCCTACCACCCGCCTAAATTCCAGCAATTCAGTGGGGACGACAACCCAAAACAGCACGTTGCCCACTTTATTGAGACCTGCAACAATGCAGGAACATACGGTGACCTCTTGGTTAAACAATTTGGGCGATCCCTAAAAGGGAACACTTTCGACTAGTTCATTGAACTCCCAGCAGAGTCAATTGACAGCTGGGAACAACTGGAAAGCGAGTTCCTCAACCGCTTTTATAGCACGAAGCGCACAGTGACGCTGGTGGAGCTCACTAATCTGAAACAACGCCAGGGAGAGAAGGTGATTGAGTATATCAATCGCTGGTGTAACTTGAGTCTCGATTGCAAGGAGAGCACCTCCTTGTCCACCTAAACATCCATCGACATGTGCATTTGAGGGATGAATTGGACGCTGGTGTACTTCTTACAGACTCGAAAGCCGAGGGACTTCCAAGAACTGCCAACTGAGGCTCATAATATGGAGATCCTTATCCAAGAAAAGGGAGAAGGAAAATCTCCAATGTCTGAGGCTGATAAGAAGCCAAAATTCGTGAAGGAGTATAAAGCTCCTGCAAAAGAGGCGTTCGCCACCAATGTTGTTGAACCACAAAAGATTGTGGCGACTCAAAATCAAAGTACGGGGAGCGACTTGAAACCAAATGCCAATCGAATCAACGGTGGTGCACCCCGACAAAAGTTCACACTAAAGGATAGATAAGCCAAAACCTATCCTATTCCTGATTTCGACGTTCCAGACATGCTCGAACAACTCCTGGAAAAAAATATGCTACAACTTCTAGAAGCCAAAAGGCCAGAAGACGTTGGGAAAGGTTCAGAACCCAACTATAGCAGGTATCACAGACTGGTAGGCCAAATATTGCTGGTATCATAGACTGGTAGGCTATCCTACCGAAAAGAGTTTTGTCCTGAAGGACAAAATACTAGAATTAGCGACGCAAGGTCGCATCATCCTGGAAACCAACGACAACACCGCGACTTCCCATACTATCTTCGTCCAATCAGATTCCAGCACCAGAATAGGGAATTCGAGGACGAACAGAAGTCTTTATCCCGCGCACTACAGGACCCAGACCGCGACCCATTACAAAAGACAAAGAAGGGTGGGAAGTGGTAACCCGCAAAAAGAAACCACTTCCTGAAACCCCTGTCAGAATATTCATCAAGGGTTATGTTGGGTGTCTAGCAAGTGCACTAGGTCAGCAAGTAATATAGACTTTTAGAGTCCAGATATCGATCCCATAGAGACCTTGATGAGAGCCCAGTTTAAGCAAATATTTTTCTATTGATTGAGGAAAAGAAATTTTTGGTTTTTGATTTTGAGAACTGAAAAACAAAACAAAATTAACTACTGGAAAAACTTATAGAGATGAGATGTTGGGGAAAAGTGTCAATCCCTCCTAGTTTCTATCATGCAAAGTTCTGATTTTATAGCTCAAATACCCTTACTTTGACTTAGCTTTTAAAAACTTGGTTACCCATATACAGGAAATAACTTTCACCTATTCATTGAACTCCTTCATAGACCAAAACATGCAAATCCTAGGTGCATAAATATAAAAGCTTAAAGATTAACTCTCTCTTATTCAGAACAAGAGTTATAGAAGTCACATCACTTTTCAACTAGTCTCCTTCATAACCGGAACAATCTAGTTTGAAAAATAAGTTGTTTTAGAAAAGAGGAATCAAATTACTAACCCAACTCTTTACTGAAATTTAACTTCTCTATTCGAACCTCATTAAATTCCAGAATTGAATTCAGATTAGAAATAAACAATGAACTCAGATTCTAAAACAAAAGCAAGGTACTATATTGCTATAAAATTCAAAACTTAAACATGTAACAACTAGGAGTTCATGACTTTCCCAACAAAGAGAGACTACTCCATGCTAATAGAATAAACACACAGTAAAAAGGATTCAATTAAAGCCATAAACATAAAATAAACTAAGTACAGAAACCCCCTTGAAATACTGCCTTGGGCTTCTCTTGCACCTTGACTGAAATCTCCACCTCTCTCCAAAGTGCCAAGAGGTCGTGTAAGACTCCCTCTGGACTTTGTCTCCTCTCTTAAATAACTACAAAAACATAAAAGTAAACTAAAAACTGTATTTACAACTCAGAAAACTGGATCATTAGCTCTCCTCCTCGGACCTCTATTTATAGTTGCTCTGCTGCCCAGGCCTTGTAAATTGGTCTCTATCCAGGGGTATAAATTATGATTTCCCGACCTCAGAATTTGCTAAAATTTCATATGAACCTTGCTTCTATGGTCCTTGCCTTGCCCACGAAATTTGAGTTCAATCTGAGTTGGGAAACTCGAGATATGGTGTGAAGAAGTTGCTTAATTCTACAGCCAAGTTCTGCACTAGGTCCACCACTTTGGAAGTATAGAACTTGAGAAATCCGACTTGGCTTTTCCTGAATTTTCGTGATATGCTCCTTAGTATCCTCAGGAATCTTCAGTTCAAATTTGGCTTCAATAGGAACATAGAAACTCCAGATATGGTTATCTTAAAACTCGGATTTTCTCTTCTTTCTTGGCAGCAATTTCCTTCTTTGTGTGGAACTTCTCTTTTTTTTTATCATTCAATGCACCTAGACTCGAGCAATATTCCATAAAATCTTCGTGGATACCTTCCTTAGACAATTAGGACTTCTTCTCCCAAGTTTGGGCTTGATTGGTAGTCAGAATCCTGAGATTTCTGTAATTCACGTTGCTGAGTCAGCGGCACGTTCGCGCCACATTTTCTTCTAATTTTGGCGCGGTCGCGCCACTGGAGTAGATTTCCTTCCAAGTCATGAAACGGCCTTCGAAATCGTGCTGAGTAATGAGAGCTCATGGTGCGGCCGCGCCAAATTTAGCTGTAGAAGTGGTGCGGCAGCACCACTCCTTATTTGGCATCTCTGGTCCCAGAACAACAACTCCACTTCTGTATTTGGCATCTCGTTGGCACGTCCATGTGGTCACAGAATGAGGTAGCACCAGTTTCTTGGCACGGTAGAGCCCACAGAAGGCGCGGTCGCGCCATTCCACTTTCCCGAATTGTCTTCTTCGGAGCTTTACTAGCTGTGGGGAATTTCCGCCATTTATTTGAATTTTCGATCATTTTCCCGGCGCGGTCGCGCCATTCTCTCTTTGGCTTATTTTTTCTCCTTTTTCCTTCATTTTTCCTCAGAATCCAGATTTTCTTCTTTTATTGGGTACCTGTGACAAAAAACATGAATTTGAGTTATATATGTCATTTTCATGCTAATAATCAACTCAAATTAGGAATTTATGGTCAATAATTCATGCATAAAATAAGTGTCTTTTAGACACTTATCACAACCCCAAACTTAAACCTTTGCTCGTCCTCGGGCAAAACTCTGAAATAAATACCAGATAAATCTGCAAAGACTAAGAAAAATTCAGTGATCCTCCCTTTTAAAGTTTTCAAGATAGATGATTCACTTCTTTCCTAATGATGGTTCTTCTTGCTTAGTCAAAACAGATTTTGAATTTTCATCAAAATTTTTCAAAGATGTACATTCTCATACAAGTGAGAAGTCTCAATTCAACTCCATAAGCCAGCCCTCAGTCCATTCTCCACTAACCTGAAGGAATTCACAATTCTGATGAATAGGTCTTTCTAGGTTGTAATGAGGCAGGGGTAATGGGTATGATGAAGATTTTTGGTTATTTCTTGTGCGTTTTATTCTCCTCCTCATATCCATATTCCATTTTCCTGAGCTTGAATTGGATTTGTGACTTTTCCTCCAAGCTCTTCCACCCCAAACTTATTCTTTTGCATTGATCCCTCATTTTTTCCTTTCCCCTTTTTTTTTTCTTTCCATTGTATATTTTTCTTTAGGTTTTGTCCAGAGTCTAGCTTACCTCGTCGGTTGACTCAGAGTCCCTAAGCTTGCTGAGGCCTGAGACCCGGTGCACACACAAGGTGGCCTTTCCCTTAACTAACCCACAACCTTTTCTTTCTTTTTCTTTGGCTTTGTTTGGAGTCCAGCTTACCTTACCGGTTGACTCAGAGACTCTAAGCTTGCTGAGGCCTGAGTCCCGGGGCACACACAAGGTGGCCTTCTCCTACTCAACCCAGAATTTTTTTTTCCCTCTCTTGCTCCTTCTTCCCCTTTACAAAGAAATATTTCTATACCCTTCATCCATCCCTCCTTATAACTTCAAAATCTTAATCCATGCTCATTCAAACAGAACACTTCAATAATTTGGAGAATCATGGGTAATGAAGAAACAAGTTAATTGATCACTAAGGCTGGCTCATGTAGCATGGGACATTCAAACAGAACATGGATCTTTTTGGCTCAAAAAGTTTGACAAAAGGTAATGCAACTTGTGCATTGAAATGAGTAGCTTTGAAAAAGGCTCAAATGATTTTTAAACAGGTGCCTAAATCACCTCATAATTTTGAAAACCTTTCTCTGTTTCGCCTCAAGTTTTCCTCAGGTTGGTTCGAGTGATTGAAGTCAACTTGCTCACTTGTACTTTGTTTTCAAAAACTGTTTTTAAAGAAAATTCTCATCCATTCAAGACTAAACATCTGAACTAAAATATTTTCCAGAGAATGAATCATGCTATTCATATGATCAGGGATTTTCACTGGTATTTTTCAAAATCTCTATTGGAATTTCTGGTGAATTTTTGAAAAAAAGAGAGTTTTTAAATCCATATGTAAATGCATGAAGAAATCATGAAGAGTATCCCCACCCCAAACTTAAAAACCTACTTTGTACTCAAAGCAGCAATAAATATAGGAGTAAAAGAGATACTTCCCAGACAGTCTGGTTTGTTGAGGTTGGATGGCACTCCCTTGGTGCTTTTGAATTCTGCTTTCATGGTTAGTACCAAACACTTGCATGATTGTAAGCGATTGAAAATGAAATAGATGTGAAATGTCTCTCAGGCATAAAATAGTTCATCAGAAGAATACCTGCAGTGGAATTTGTGCTTCCTTACCTCTGTAGAGGTTGTTCCTTCTCAAGACAGTGGCGTGGCCGCGCCAAGTAATTTCATGAATTCTTCTGAACCTAAAAGAATTTTTCAATCCTTCCCTCTTGGACAAGTTAGTATCAGTTACAGGCAGGTGTAGAGTCATTTTTTACACATTTTCATTGGAAGAATTATTAAAAGCATGCTTTGAGACAAATCATTGAGAGTAAAAATCATAATTTCATTAATATGAATGGAGATTGAGTACATATTAATGAAATTTCAGTAAAGAACACTCCCAGACAGATTGCTCTCTCATTTCTCTCTTCTTTCTCTCTCCCTTGCTCTCTCATTTCTCTTTTCTTTCTCTTTTCTTTCTCTCTTCTTGCTCTCCCATTTCTCTCTTCTTTCACTCTCATCTTGCTCTCTCATTTCTCTCTTCTTTCTCTCTCCTCTTGCTCGCTTATTTCTCTCTTCTTTCTCTCTCCTCTTGCTCTCACATTTCTCTCTTCTTTCTCCCTCCTCTTGCTCTCTCATTTCTCTCTCCTCTTGCTCTCTCATTTCTCTCTCCTCTTGCTCTCTCATTTCTCTCTTCTTTCTCTCTCCTCTTGCTCTCTCATTTCTCTTTTCTTTCTCTCTCCTCTTGCTCTCTCATTTCTCTCTTCCTTCTCTCTCATCTTCCTCTCATTTCTCTCTTCTTTCTCTCTCCTCTTGCTCTCTCATTTCTCTCTTCTTTCTCTCTCCTCTTGCTCTCTCATTTCTCTCTTCTTTCTCTCTCCTCTTGCTCTCTAATTTTTTTCTTCTTTCTCTCTCCTCTTTCTCTTTTCATTTCTCTCATTTCATTTATTTCTTTAAATAATATGGAAAATTCCTCTTATCTCTCCTCATTTCTCTTTTTATTTCTCCTCTTTCTCTCATTTCTCTCTCTTTCTTTCTTCTTCCTCTCTAATTTCTCTTTTCTTTCTTTCTCTCCTCTTTTAATAACGACATATTTCTCTCTGTTTTGAAATATTCTAATTATCTAAATCATTTCTCTTTTTTTCTCTTCTCTCTGAATAAAAATAAAAAACGTAAACTGGCGGCATAAACTTTCTCAATAGCAATATAACATTTTGGCTTATGGACATTACATAAATATGGTAATCTCGGAAATGTGACAATATGGACGTTTTGAACTTTATTTCTCTATAACAATTTTTTGAATTTTCTTAATGGAAATCATTATCGTATAATAATATGAACAATCATTTAATCACTTCAATAAAATATGGCGATAATATGGTTTCATTTATCTAAATATTTTTCTCTTAATACATTTAACTTAATATATAAAAAATATATGGAACTTAAATGGAACTTATATCATTTGAACGTTTTTCTTTAATCCTAATATGGACTTATATTTCTCTTTTAAATAGCTAAATATGTTTTTTCTCTAATATGTCTCTTCTTATGGACTTGACCAATATTTTGAAATATCTCATTTAATATGTTTCTAATAATAATAAATGGCTCGAATCTCATTTCTCTCTTCTTATATCCATAAATAAGATTTTCATTTCTGACTCTAAATAAATATGGAACCAATATGGACTTAATATTTCTTAATAAATCAATAATCTCTCTCTATCTTGCTCTCTCATTTCTCTCTTCTTTCTCTCTCCTCTTGCTCTCTCATTTCTCTCTTCTTTCTCTCTCCTCTTGCTCTCTCATTTCTTCTTTCTCTCTCCTCTTGCTCTCTCATTTCTCTCTTCTTTCTCTCTTATTTCTCTCTCTTCTTTCTCTCTCTTCTTTCTCTCTTCTTTCTCTTCTTTCTCTCTTTTTCTCTCTTATTTCTCTCTTATTTCTCTCTTCTTTCTCTTCTCTCTCCTCTTTCTCTCTCTCCTCTTTCTCTCTCCTCTTTCTCTCTTCTTTTTCTCTCTTTTTTCTCTCTCCTTTTTCTCTCTCCTTTTTCTCTCTCCTTTTTCTCTCTCCTTTTTCTCTCTCCTTTTTCTCTCTCCTCTTTCTCTCTCCTCTTTCTCTCTCCTCTTTCTCTCTCCTCTTTCTCTCTTCTTTCGTTCACCTCTTTCTCTCTTCTTTCGTTCACCTCTTTCTCTCTTCTTTCTTTCACCTCTTTCTCTCTTCTTTCTTTCTCCTCTTTTTCTCTTCTTTCTTTTTCCTCTTTCTCTCTCCTCTTTCTCTCTTCTTTCTCTCTCCTCTTTCTCTCTTCTCTTTTTCTCTTCTTTCTCTCTCCTCTTTTTCTCTTCTTTCTCTCTCCTCTTTTTATTATTTATATAACATTTTTTGTGAATATTTAATTTTATAATATTTTATAAATATTTCTCTTTTTTACGAATTTTCTATATTTCTTGGTCTGTTAACTTATTGGACTTAATGGGTACCCAATAAGAATCCAATATATCCAATAAGATATTGGATCCTTCCTTATATTGCATTCTTGGTTTCTTTCTTATTTGATTGGATCCGTATTTATTGGATTGGGTCATCCTTATTTATTGGATCTTAATTTATTTGATTGGTTCCTTACTAATTGGATTGGATTCTTCTTTTATTGGTTTGGACTCTTTTCTTATTGGGTTGGATCCTTTTTGGCCCATTTAATTCTTAATGGCCTGAGATTCGATTTCAGATGTTCGGAAGCAGACTTCAAGTCTTCAGCCATGGAGCCATCGCAATCAAAGACTAAGTTCCTAGCCATGGGCGGCTTTCACGGATTTTGGATTTCTTTATTTATAGACGAAGTCACAGCGTCAAAAAGAGGTGGCAGACGAAGCAACTACGAAATTTCCAAGGCGAACGGCAGAGAGAATTAGAAGTGAGGAGGGTCCAAAATTCGCCTCCATTTTGCTTCGTCCCTGTCTGAAATGTGCGATCGAGAGCACTGGGTGTTTCTCCGGAGTTTTGATACAGGAGCAGGATGAACTTCACCGACAGAATCTCCAACCAGTCTACCATCTATTATTCCGAGGGGAGATACAATCGTCACTACTCGTCGCCGAAGAGAGTTTCTTCTGCGCCCGAGGGCTCCCCTGTGAAGCAGACGAAGAGGAAGGAGTCCACCAAAGATTGGGTGGTGCGCTCTTTCTATTCTGCATCTCAATCTCATAAGAGTACTACTGCAGGCCCAAAGAGGAATATTTCGAGTACTTCTGGTGCCACAAATCCCAAATCGTCTCCTGCCCCTGTCGACGACCGTGTCAATGGAAACTCGGGTAAGGATTCTTTTGATCACCAGATGAATAAGAAGGAGGATTCGCATGATGGGAAGCCTGCTGTTTTCTTTCAGCAGTCTCTGATCGATTCCCAGGCGGAAAAGTTCAAATTTTGCTTGGTGGGGAAGTTCCCAAAATGGCGGCCGAGCTTGTCGCAGATCAGGGAATGGGCCACAGCGAAGTGGAGGCTCAAAGGTCTGTGGTCGATCACGTTACTGGATCATCGCCATGTTTTCGTCACTCTGGACAATGAAGACGACATGGTCCGTGTTTGGGCAAGAAATCGATGGTTCGTGGAGGGTCACTTGATGAAGGTCTTCAAATGGTTTCCGACCTTCGTTCCTTCCCAAGGGGAGCCTCCTTCTGCTGCTATATGGGTCTCTCTGCCTTTCCTTCCCGTCGCCTTTTTCCAAGAAGAGCTTCTGTCTCCGATTGCTGCTTTGGCCGGGAAGGTGTTGGCCATCGACGGGCCGACGAGAAACCTCTCGCGAACGAACGTGGCGAGGGTGTGCGTGGAGGTGGATCTCCTCGAGGAGGACGTTCCTTGGCGGGTCTGGGTTGGGGTCGGAGAAGGAGGTTTCTGGCAAGATCTCTGCTATGAGAGGTTGCCTTCGTATTGTACTCATTGCAGGCAACAGGGGCACTCGACCAAAGCTTGCGAAGTCAAACGAAGCAATTCTCGAACTGGGAACCAGAAACCCAGAATCAAGAATCCAATTTCGCACACCAGAATGGACAGGCGCTCCCAGGAACACTTCAGCAAGACCAAGCGCGCTCGAATTTCTCCCATAATCGAGGACGAAGATGAGAGTGGTCTGGCCATTCGACAGGAATCGAATCAATCGAAGGGGAAGGGAAAGGAAGTAGGGAGTGCATCAGAGCCTTCGCTTCCACTATCACCCGATGAAAGCTCTTCAGCCTCTTCTGGAGAACAAAGAGCAGAGTGCTCAAAAGCAGTTGATACCAGTGAACAGGTCGTATTAGCAGAGGACCCGGAAGATAATACCGACAGCGAAGGAGAGGCAGTCTTGGTAGCCCAAAGTGTTCCATTACATACAGAAGTCCGTTGGAAAGGTTTCGGCTTGGAACAGGGCGAAAGCTTTCACGGGGTTGAAAGGAAATCTCCTCCCAGAAAGTAAGCTGCACTGCATTTCCTTCATCTAGGCCTGCAAATAAATGAATGTTACAATAGAACAAAAAAAATTAGCTCCCCTGTTTCAGAGAGAGACAAATTTCCCATCTTTACATTGCATGCTTATGCAAAATTTTTTACTCGATGCAGAAAGAAACCCACGTCTAAGAGGCCCATCTTCTTCTGGAAGACGAAACAGAAGGAAATTCCAGTGGCGGAGTCGAGGCCCTTCATGCCTCCGACCGTGATGAATTACAAATATTCGGAGATCAAGAAAATGACCAGAACTTTCGGAGACAAACTCGGGGAAGGAGGATTCGGTACCGTCTACAGAGGGGCGCTCCCGGACGGCCGAGAGGTCGCCGTGAAGATCGGCAAGGAGCGAGCTCGTGTTGAGGAATTCTCGAACGAGATGGAAATCATCCGGGACGTTTGCCATACTAACGTTATCCAGTTGCTGGGGTTCTGTTCAGAAGGGGCTAGGGGAGCTCTCGTATACGAATTCATGCCCAATGGTTCCCTCGACAAGATCATCCACTCCAAGGAACCGAAATCGCCGCACTCTGTGCGGAGCAAGCAATTGTGCGAAATTGCAGTGGGTGTCGCTCGAGGATTGGAGTACCTGCAACACGGATGCTATCCTGCCATTGTTCATTTAGACGTCAAACCCAGCAACATCCTTTTAGACAAGAACCTCTGTCCTAAGCTCTCCGATTTTGGGCTTGCGCGCAGGTGCGGATCGCATTCTGGTTCGGCGACCGTCAGGGGTACCATGGGTTATATCGCTCCCGAGTTGTGCTGGCTTGGGAGATTCTCGACGAGAACGGACGTTTACAGCTACGGAATCATGTTACTGGAAATGGCTTTGAGAATGAAGCCTGTGAATTTCAACTGTTATTATCAGAATGACCCTGGCTCCCAGGAAAAGTTTCTGGTCGATTGGGTGATAAAAAAGGTGACTCCGCAGGGTGGAATTCCGGGCCATGTGTGGGAGGCGACGGAGAGGAAGATGATCCTGGTGGGTCTCTGGTGCGCTCAGTATAACCCTGCGAATCGCCCTTCCTTCGGTACAATCGTGGATATGCTGGAAGGAAGCGTCGATGACCTCAACGTCCCAACAAATGATCCGCGTGCTTATCGCGGGCCGGCGTTTTTAATGGGAGATGTTTCAGATCGTACGAACGCTGACGAATATGAAGCAAGTGCGGCAAATATTGACGATGATATTAATTCTTGTTCAACATCTTCTCTTGTCGGAAGATGATCCTGGAAGATGATCCCGAAATCCACTTTGAGATCGTAAGAGGACCTGCTACTTGAAACAGCTACGGCTGCCATGGCAATGTGAAACAAATGTTTTTTCAGTGCATATAAAATGTTGAGAATCTTGAGAGAGAATGAATTCTTGGCCGGACTCCACCTACATGGATTAGTAACTCTCTTTAATATATGCACATTATTTCAACGAAAATCCGTCGGTCCTCAAAGAGGCGCAGTTGAGAGAGTAAATCAATTTATAACAGGGTTTGTGTTACAATTTTGTGTTTTAATATCAAGAATACGAGTACAATCTCCTATTTTTCCTCTGATTCAATCTTTGTGTAAATTGATGAAGTTTTGGCTTATGGCGACTCGATGTCAAAATTCAAGTTTTGGAACGTGTGTGCACGAACGATGACTGTTTTGTCGGTCGGACGGAAGTGTTTGTGTGCCGCGTGTATCGACTTGTTGATGTTGTCGGCGAACGTGTAGAGCTGTTCCGGTCGAACTGGCGAATCTCGACGAATTGCGAGTTGCTTAACTTCTTTGGCTCGAAAGAGTTTCTGTGCGTGAGAACATTTATCGACGAAGCATTTTTAAACCCTTTTGACTGAGCTCTTTCTGGCTATTTGTAGCCGATTCTGTCCAATTGTTGAGGGTCTTCTCTTGGAATGGGGATCACTATCCCCTTTCCGCTGCTTTTGTTGAGATGGGAGGAAGACTTGGGCGCTCCTTTGTTTGATCCATCGAATGAGGGTCGTAGGTGATTTTTCTCGGCTTCTACAGTTGGCTCCTGGCTTGGTCATTTAACTATTGAGGTGGTTGGCAAGATGACTAGTAGCTGAGTGGTGCTGATGCGGCTGTTTATTGCTGACTGGAGGGACGACTGTACTGATGACGCGGCGAGACGAATGGGTCCGGTGAGGGGCTACGTGAAGTGACTTTGAAAATCGGTGGGGCAGATCCATGACGATCGACTGATGGATTGATGGGTGTTTGGGCTCGCCGTATTTGGGCCGATCACATTTTGGTGTGTACAGATTGCCCCCTTCGAGAATTGATCGTTCAGAGAGAACGAGCAAGTTTCGAATGTGAAAACATACACGCACACACGCGACATATTTTTTTTTGGACCCTCTTACTCTTTTAGGGTCATTTATCTTTTCATGTACGTATCTTTTTCTGTCCTCTTACTCTTTTAGGACAATATATATTTCTTTCTGTACACTTGTATCTTGTGTATATTTTTTTTTCTTTCATTTTTTTTTTTGCCCTCTAGCTGTTTTAGGGTTGTTTGTTTTTTTGTTTTTTGTATACGTATATATATACAATATATATACGATATGTAGAGAAACGATGAGTACCTGAGCAGAGGTGTTGTTCAGGTTTGAGTAGCGACGATGAACTGAAGTCGACTGGATGAGGTTACAACCTGTTTGAGTGTTGTAACCGCATGTTGCTTTAGAAGGACTGGTCACATGCCTCGGGGAAGAGTGAACTCGGTGATGTGATCATCACGTCGGGAGGAAGGCACGCACTAGAGTGAAGCACAGTAGGCCTCGCTCCAGTTCGGTCGACCTCTCGGCGGGATGTGAGACCCTTTGGCAAATGGTACATCGAAGAAAACCAGTCGATTGACCGATCCTCCTAGCAATTGCGACAAATTTTGATGACTTCGACAGGTTTCGGCGACCCTAAATATTGCGCCAAGGAAAGATATTGCAAACCAATGTGAAACACAATTGCTCTACCTTGGCTTGATTGCATTTCGCAGCAAGACGACCCGCTTCTTGTCGAACTTCAGATTGAAAGAATTAAAGGAGGTAGATGGAATGGAGCAATAGGTGGAATGGGGCCTGTCGTGCCAGGGAGAAGTGCTGCTTCGGCGGCCTGGTCCAGTTCGTTCAATCCCTTGGTGCAACGAACTGTTCCTGACGACTTTCACAATACCGAAGTGCTTTGTCGGAGCGGCTGGAGTGGTTTCAATAGGTATAATCGTCATATCGGAGAAGTACTCACCCGAATAGGCTGGGTAGGTCATATTTTGGCTTATTCAAGTTCTGTGCGAGACAATTTCTTCTTCAGTGATTTTGATTGGCGCACCAGGAAGAGGACGCACGCCAGAGTGGATGCAGTAGGGCCCGCCCTGGCCAAGATGAACCTCCCGACGGGTTGGAATGCTTTGACAAGCTTGCTTTGTCGAAATTGGCTTTATGTCCCTTCGACTGTATGGCCTCGGCGCATGTTTTAAAGCAAGAGTTAAGTTAAGGTGGGAAGACGTGGGTCCCACTCAGACTGATTTGGCGCCTCCCTCTTTGTCCACGATTGGGATCCCTCCAATTTGCGTGGCAGACTCCCTTTTAAGAGGGGAAGACACCAATCCACTTCCCACGAATTTAGAGGAATCTGGTTGACTTCTTCAAATACCGTGTCTTCTTCTTCTTGGCATGCTCTGCAATTTAAGGGTTCCTTGAGTGATTGCGACCTGCTCCTCCTTGCGTGTCTGCGACTTCTTGCGAGTCTGACCTCTGTTTTTCCTTGATTGCACTGCGAGTGTGAGACTGCGACTTTCTGTCTGTGTGATTGTGAGTGACCTTGCATTGAGTTCATTGACTCCGCTTTACAATCCTCTACGAGTTTCGACTCTCATAAGAAACTCTCCACAGATCATAATTGAGAGGTACTGTATAAAAATTTTCTCTCCCGTCAGTCTCTGATTGAATTCGGGTCTACCGGGGATCCACTCTCTTTATTTTGTTCTTTCCTTCCTCCCTTTTTCTTCTTCTTTTTCTCTCCTCTCATTTTCAACTCCTCCCTCACTCTCTTTCACGAATTTTCTCTCTCTCTCTCTCTACTTTTTTTTTTTTTTTTTTGAATTCTCTCTCTCTTTTTTGTACTCCCGTGTTTGTTAGTTTGTCAGTGTGACAAACTGACAACTCTCAGTGCGTCGTCGGCCCGAAAGCCGAACATAATAATGTTGTGCTGCACCTGGTTTGGTCGCCATGTGCTGAAGTTCAGCTTTGGTAGCATCCGGCTCGGTCGCCGGGTGCTGCAGTTCCGTTTTGGTCGTGTCATGAAGCTTTTGTTTTGCGTCCGGCTCGATCACCGGGCGTGAAGTTCTATTTCGACTGCGTCCGGCTCGATCGCCGGGCGTGGGGCTTTTGTTCTGCGTCCGGCTCGATCATTGGGTGCTGAAGTTCTGTTTCGGTTGGGTCCAGCTCGGTCACCGGGCGTGAATTTCTGTGTTGTCGCATCTGGCTTGGTCGTCGGGCGCTAAAGTTCTGTTTCGGCCGCGTCGCTAGGGGGCTGAACTTCTGTACTGCGCTCGGCTTGGTCGCTGGGCACAGAGTTCTGAACAGCACTCGGCTTAGTCGCCGAATGGTGTAATTTTTTTATTTGATTGAGTCTGGCTCGGTCGTCGGGAGCGAGCTTTTGTACAACGTTCGGTTCGACTGCCGAGTGTTGTAAATTCTCTTCAGTTGCGTCCAGCTCAGTCGCCAAGCGCTAAGCTTTTGTGCAGCGATTAGCTCGATCGCCGAGTGTTGTAAGTTTTGATTTGACTGCGTCTGGCTCGGTCGTCGGGCGCTAATGTTCTGTTGTGTCGCATCTATCTTGGTCGTCGAACGCTGAACTTTCGCGCTATGCTCGGCTTGGCCGCCAAGTGCTGTAAATTTTCTTCACTTGCATCTCGCTCGATCGCCGAGCGCTGCAGTTTGGCCGCGTCTGGTCGGTTGTCGGACGCTGCAATTTTGTTTTGTTGTGTCCGGCTCAGTTGCCGAACGCGAAGTTCTTGAATTGCGCTTGGCTTGGTCGCCGGGCGTGTAGCTTTTGATGTGCGCTAGGCTCAGTCGCCGGGCGTAGATGTTTTGATTACAACTTTGATACACATTCTGCAACTTGGCGAGGGCGATGGTGCAAGATATGTGGGTGGTCAAATTGACCAGAGAGTTAAGAGTACTTTCGACCATTTTTCTTTTCTTGCGACTGTTCTTTTTTATCGCTTGCAAAATTTTTCTCTACGACTGCTCTTTTTTGTCGCTTGCAAAATTTTTCTCTCTGCGACTGCTATTTTTTGTCGCATTTGATTCTTTTTTTATTTGGAGAGGAGTTACATACCTGACTCTGATTGGCTGCGTCTGGCTCGGTCGCCAGGCGTAAAAGTTTCATTTTTTGACGCGTCCGGTTCGGTCACCGGGCGCGGGGCTTTTGTACTTGCGTTTGGCTCGGTCACTGAGCGGGGAGCTTTTGAAATGTGCTCGGCTCGGTCGCCGGGTGCAGTGCTTTTTTTTTGGTTGCGTCCGACTTGGTCGTGGGGCGCGAAGCTTTGGTTTTGATCACGTCCGGCGACCGCGTCCGGCTCGATCGCCGGGCGCAGTGCTTTTGAACTATGCTCGGCTAGGTCACCGGGCACAGTGTCTTTGTTTTGGTCACATCCGGCTTGGTCGCTGGGCGCGGAGCTTTGGAACTGTGCTCGGCTCGGTTGTCGAGCACAATGCTTTTGTTTTGATCGCGTCCGGCTCGATCGTCGTGCGCAGTGCTTTTGAACTGTGCTCGGCTCGGTCGTCGGGCACAATGTCTTTGTTTTGGTCGCGTCTGGCTTGGTCGCCGGGTGCGAAGCTTTTGAACTGTGCTCGGCTTGGTCGTCGGGCGTAGTGTCTTTGTTTTGAAGCCAACCTCCTTTGTTAAGTTGTTGGACGTCCCGCGAAGAGCCTTGTTTCGTAACCAATTTGGTGCATTGTCTGCCGCTCGCCTACGGGTGATAGTGCGGCCGAATTGTGCGTGTAAGCTTTTTCTTTGAGTTCGATTTGCTGGCCGAACTGTCGATGATTGCCTTTTTATTTATTTTTTTCGGCGTTTTTTTTTTCTTTTTTTTTGTAGCGCCTTTCTCCCTTTTTTATGTATGACCTTGATTTCCCTATCTCTGGTCGCCGGAGACGCTTTTTTTTTTTTTTTTTTTTGAATTGAGAAGGAAGTGAGTTGCATACCTGATTTCGGTTCAGCTGACAGTTTCGACACTTTGCTGCAGATGTCTACTACACCGAATTCCTTATCCTTCCTCGGTCTGAATATTTCAACCATCAGGACTGTCGTGAACAGTGCCCTTTGTCATTGACTGCGACTGGGATTCTGACGAAGAACAGAGGCCATTGTTATTGATTCTCACTGGTTCGTCGGCCTACGGTGGTTGTGACATATTTGCACCCATAGTCAAATTTGTTCACGATCTGTGGAGTCGCCCTGTTTTCAACAAAGATGATCAAATTTGCCATCTTTCGGGAGTCAATGAAGCCTTGACCTCTCTGCATCATGTTGTGGGCAGCGTTTTACTCAATCCGATGCACGACCAGTTAGTTGCTTACAAGGCGTCGAATCTTTCCATCAATAGTGCTCGGTTTGACTCTTGGGATCGTCAACCGGAGATATGCTCTGGCCCCTATCCCGTGCCATTATATTTTGAATGGGCGGATATCGTTCTCCGGACTTGTCCTGAACAGTTGGCTGCGGCAGGCCTCACCACCGTGGTTCGCGCTTCCATGTTTTCGTATCGATGTTGCACCAACGTTGTCCACTCTTTCTTGGAGTCTGGTGTTCGTCGACCAATACAATCTTCACTCATGAGGGGGAGCTGTCGATTTCTCTGTGGGATATGCATCGACTCTGTGGGTTTCCCATCTCAGGAAGTATTTACAATGAGGCGATTCCGACAGTTGAGGACTTCACCCTTAGCCATTCTGTGCCCCTACCAGAGAGTTTTCGATATCTTCTCCTCGCCTATTATAAGCTTTTCTGCCGTCAAAGTGCTCCAAATTCGGGAGTTCCTGGGGTTCTTATATCAGATTGGGCTTCCTTCTGGTTTCGATCATAAGGGGGTGTGCGACCTTCGGAGGACTCATGGGCTGATCACGACAAGCTGACAAGCTCCTGAAGTCGCGACCGGTCAGCCGTGCAGAACCAAGCCCTCTCCGAGCTTGGTGTACTTGGCGGCTTTCTTATCATTATGGATCTGTCGTTGTGTATTGCCTTTGTCGGGCCACATGCTGAGCCGAGTGTTTTCAAGATGGCCTGTTTTATGGCTGGCGGCTCTTGTTGTAGTCTGGCCGGCGCGGCCTTGGCAAACATTTATCGAGGGCTCAATGCTTTCTCGTCGGGGAAGATTTCATGGCCGTTCATCTATGCGTGTCTTGCCCAACGATTTGGTGTTCACGAGGCTGACTCTAGTGGCGGCGACAGACCTCTCATGATGCTCTATCGTAATCTGGCTCTAGTTCGCATTTGTACCCAGAAGGAGGCTCGGTCTCTATTTTGGTGCAGTGGAGTGCGATGTTGGTACCCTTCAGTGGCTCTTCCTCTTGGTCCGATCCTTGACAAGTCGGGTCACTTCACCTCTCGGATTGAGGTGGAGTACTTCCGTTGCCTATGAGCGACCACTCTGGTTTTGAGGTAGCGTGAGCTTCTCGTGGTGGAACCTTACAATCCTCACCAATTTGCTCACCAGTTCGGCTTTTGTCAAGATTTTCCGAGTGAGCTGTTCTTTAACCAACGCAATGCGGCTTCAGTTTATGCGCTCGTGGTGTTGTGGCGAGTAGGGACTGCCTGTCCCCTTGGCAATGTGGAGGTACCAACCTTCGTGGGTCCCAATTTTGACTCTGGTGTTACGTCCGTGTTTGTGGAGTCTTGGCTAGAGACAGTGGCTCCCATTTTCGAGGTAGTAACTCTCATTTATCTTTTCTTTTATTTCTATTTCCCGTCATTTTGCATCTTTTGATTTCCTTCTCTCCTCTTTTTTTTTTAGCGTGCGTGGAGGCAATTTAATAACTAACCCAAATCTCTACTGAACATTAACTTCTCTATTCGAACCTCGTTAAACTTCATATATCAATTCAGATTAGAAATAAGCAGTAAACACAAATTCTAAAACAAAGGCTAAGTACTTTATTGCTATAAACTTCAAAACTTAACCATGTAACAACTAGGAGTTCATGACTTCCCCAACAAAGAGAGACTACTCCATGCTAACAGTATAAACACATAAAAAAGATTCAATTACAACCATGGAAATAAAATAAACCAAGTACAGAAACCCCCTTTGAAGGACTGCCTTTAGCTTCTCTTGTGCCTTGACTGAAATCTCCACCTCCTCTCTCTAAAGTGCCAAGAGGTCGTGTAAGACTCCCTCTGCACTTTCTCTCCTCTCCAAACTAATTACAAAAACAATGAATTGAACTAAAACTCGATCTAGAACTATATTTGCAACCTAAAACTGGATGCTTTGCACTCTGCCTCGGACCCCTATTTATAGCTGGGATTCTGTCCAGAACTTGTAATAAGTCTTTGTTCAGGATTTTAAATCTTGCTTTCCTGACCTCCGAATTGAATGAAATTACATGAGAACCTTCCTTCCATGGTCCTTGCCTTGTGTACGAAATTTGAGTCCAATCTGAATCAGGAAACTCGAGATATGATGTTGAGAAGTTGGATTGCTTCTGCTGCCAACTCCAGCACTGAGTCCACCACTTTAAAAATATAAAACTCTGAAAACCCGACTTGAATTGACCTGAATTTCCATGATATGATCCTCAATCTCCTCAGGAAGCTTCAATCCAAATTTGGGTTCAATTGGGAATAGGTAACTCCAGCTATGCTTCTCTTAAAACTCAGATTTTTCTTCTCTTATGGCAGCAGCTTCCTTCTTTGTGTGGAACTTCGCTTCTTGGTCATTCAAAACGCCTAGGACCCGAGCAAATTTCCTTAGAATCTTCGTGGATAGCTTCCTTAGGCATTTAGGACTTCTTCTCCCAAGTTTGGGCGTGATTCGTTGTCAGGATCCCAAAAATTCCTCAATTTGCGTTGCTGAGTCAGCGACGCGGTCGCGCCACATTTTCTTCTTATTTTGGCGCGGCCACGCCACTGGAGCAGAGGTCTTTTTAAGTTAGGAAACGGCCATCGAATCCATGACTAGTAAGAAGACTTCTTGGGCGCGGCAGCGCCATATTTAGGTGTAGTAGTGGCACGGCAGCGCCAGTCCTTAGAGTCTTTGTCGACTTCCCAAAGTAGCACTCTGAATTCTTTGTAAGGCAACTGTTCAGCGCGCCAGCGCCAAAGGTAGCGCCATCTTCTTGGCACGGTAGCGCCTTCTGGGGGCTCGATCGCGCTGTTTCACTTTCCCGAATTGTCCTTTTTGAAGCCTTCCTAGCCGTTGGGTTTTTCCTTCATTTATTTGAATTTTCTATTATTTTCCCGACGCGGTGGCGCTAGAATCGGCGCGGTCGCGTAGTTCCCTTTTTTGGCTCTTTTTGCTCTTTTCTGCTTGAATTTCTCTCTGAATCCAGATTTTCTTCATATACCCGGTACCTGAGACTCAAAACATGAATTTGAGTTATATATGTCATTTTCATGCTAATAATCAACTCAAAATGGAAATTTATGATCATTAATTCATGCATAAATAGTGTCTTTCAGACACTTATCAAGAACACATCTCAATTTTGGCGTCGAGTGATAAATTGGAACTCTCCTTACAATTGAGGCCAAGATTGCTCCACCGATTGATATAGTCGATCACTTTTTCGCCTTCCTTTTGTCTGAGGTTGGCCATCTCGACTAAAGTTATAGTGCGCCAGGTACTATAGAACCAGCTGAAGAACTCCTGCTCGAGTTGTTCCCAGCTATCGATTGATTCCTAGGGCTGCTCGATGTATTAGTCAAAGGCATTTCCCTTCAATGACCGGCGGAACTGCTTGACCAGCAAGTCATCGTCTGTGCCGGCGTTGTTGCAGGTCTTTATGAAATAAGCGACGTGCTGCTTTGGGTGGTTATCGCCATTGAATTGGTAGAACTTCGGTGGATGATAGCCGAATGGCATGGGGATGTTTTGTATCCTTTGCATGTATGGCTTCCGATAGGCCACTGACTTGCTTTCGCTGGAGCCGTTTCGCATGGCGCAGTTGATGAGTTCAGTCACCTTGTCGATGGTAAGGGAGTTCGACTCCTCTTCGGTCGATGGTAAGGGAGTTCGACTCCTCTTCAGTCGATGGTAAGGGAGTTCGACTCCTCTTCATTTTGTGACATTAGAATGGCCACGGGAGCCGTTGGTCGATGCTCGTCGGTAACAGGTTCTTCTTAATGAGGTTCGGTCGTGGCACTTGTGGTCGCCTGATTCTGGACGACTTCTTGAGAGACACCGCCGGAGTTGGTGTTGAGCGTGTCCATCTCCAATCGCTCTAGTATCCTGGCGATTTGAAGGTCGCGGGCTGCAACTCGCGCGTCTTTGATGCGCAATTGCTCGCTTTGTTCTTTTAATGCAGCCTGCATTTCTGCAAGCTGCTCCTCAATTATTTTGGCTGAGGTGGCCATTGCAGCTACTCTATCGGTTGGAGCCGCGGGAGAAGTTGTCATCTCAAAACAAAGTGGAGATGACTTAATTGGCGACCATGCTGGTGAGTTGGCCGTCTGTGTCTGTCGTTGTGGGGAAGACACTGGTGACCTGTTGGCTGCAGCGGTCAATGCTGCTAGGAGATCTTGAGAAATCGTCACGATCTGCGACTTGCCCCTTGTCGTTGTTTTAGGCAAGGCTGAAGTCGATGTTGGGTTCCTTCCTACTGCGGAGGAAGAGGTTGCGTCTCCGTGTTGCTCATGGTTGATACAATCTAGTCTCTGCGTGAGGGTGGCAATTGAATTGGACTGACCACCGGACTTTGCGCCGGTGGTGTGGTGTCGACGGCTAGGTGGGTGGGCCTATTTGCTGGCGGGATCATCCTGACCGGTGTGGCGACCGATTTGGTGGAGACTGCGGTAGCCTGTGGTTGATAGACGACACTTGGACGACGTGTGTCCCTCACGAAAGGAGCCTGTCCGGTGGACAAGCTTCTGGCCAACGCCCTTGTCACTGGGCGACTCGCCAGTGGAGGAGATGGAGCGCGGATGTTGGCCGGAGAAGTGGTCGCTGGTCCACGATCTCCTATTGCTGCGGTCGAGCTTGCACCCGCGGCAAGACGCGAACAAGCAGAGCTCGAACTGGCAATTTGGTTGCCTTTGTTGTTGTTGTTGTCGTTGTTGCCGTTGTTTGCGTTGCTGGCCATGGCTGAAGTTTGAATTCTTTTTTTTTTTGTTTCTAACGGAGAAGGAGATGAAAGGTAGGAGATGTCCCACCGTGCGTGCCAAATCTGTTTCACCAAAAATCCGCCGGTCCGCGAAGAGGTGCGATCGAGAGAGTAATTCGATCTGCGACAAAGTATTTGTGTTACAACTTTGTACTTGAATATCAGAAAATTGCGAGTACAATCACGTAGTCTTCCTCTGATTCTATCTCCGTGTAAAATGATGAAGTTTCGGCTTCCAGCGAGTTGACGTCGAAATCCAAGTTCTGGAATGAGTGTGCACGAACGATGTCTGTTTCGTCGGTCAGACGAAAGTGTTTGTGTTCCGCGTGTATCGACTTGTTGACGCTGTCAATGAACGTGTAGAGCTGCTCCGGTCGAACTGGTGAATGTCGACGAACTACGAGTTGCTTAACTTCTTCGGCTCGAAAGAGTTTCTGTACGTGAGAGTGTTTCTCGACAAAGGATTTTTTGAACCCCTTTGACAGAACATTTCTGGCTATTTGTAGCCGGTTCCGTCTGGTTGTTGGACCTCTTTCCTTGGAATGGGGATCACGATCCCCTTTCTACTGTTTGTTGTTGAGATGGGAGGAAGACTGGGGAGCTCCTTTGTTGAGTCCCTCAAATGAGGATCGCAATTGTCTTTTCTCAGCCTTTATCGTTGGCGACCAGGCTCGGTCGTTCAACCGTTGAAGTGGCTGCATCATGGCTGACTACTGACTGGTACCGACGTGGTGGCTTGTTGATGACTGGAGCGGTGACTGGATCGATGACACGGCAGTGCGAATGGTCTAGCGATGGGCTGCGACAGATGACTTCTAAAATCGACGGAGCAGCCTACCCATGACGATCGATTGCTGGATTGATGGGCGTTTGAGCTTGTCGCATTTGGGCCGTTCACATTTTTGTGTATACAATATCCAATATGCACTAATATATTTGTGATAGAGTGATAGATAATTTAAGCTTCTCTCAATGCATATAAAATGTTGAGAATCTTGAGATGGGATGAAATCTTGGGCGGAGTCCACATTACCTAGAGGGATTAGTAACCTTGTTTAATATTTACACATAAGTAAGATTAGGAAAATTATATCCAAAAAAGATAGAGGTTTAAATCATTGGTCATAGTAATTAATATTAGATCATGGAATTTAGATTTAATTAATAAATATTATATATATCATCCACCCAAGTCCTACTTTTTGTTTATATAAAATCGATTATGGAGAGAAAACGGAGCGCAGCGCAGTCGGCACCATACCATATTACTAGCATTGCACATACCAAAATGAAGTAAAAAAAGGGTAACAGTGTCATTTCGTTTTCGTACGCGCTGGAATCGTATTGCTTCTAGATCTTTAGCTTGGACGCCGCCATGGCTGCTGAAATGCGGGCAAAAACTATATCTCTTTTATTACTCTTCGTCTTTAGTGGGAAACAAAGCTGCAAACCAATCCGGGCCTTCGTTGGTATCGATTCTGTTCTGGGTCTCTAGCAATGCCAAGAATTATGTTGGGATCTGCTGTTTTGTTGTCCGTATTAATTGGGTATTGTATCGCTCACGAAGATCATGGAGAAGTTCAGAGCTGTGAGTCGAATTCGTTTTCTCGAATTCAAGCGAATTTCAGGCCAGGGGCTGTCACGCTCGACGGGCATCCCGACGATTGGAGCGAGGTCGACGGGTTTGAATTTTCTCTCCTCCCTGCTTTAGATCCGGATGAGGAAAATGAGTACAAGGGCGGGAAAATGACTGTGAAGGTAGGTTGGTCGAGTGCAGCCGTTTACTGCTCTCCTGGAATTTTTCAAGACTTTTGTGATGATCTCTTCTGTAAATGTTGCCTTTGGAGTTTTCATAGAGAGAGGTCGCAGTTATGGCTGTCCACCCGATTTTCATTGTTATTCTGTTTTGGTTTCTTTCTCTAAAAATTTATTTGGGCATGTAGGCTTTGCATGATGGTCATGATGTTTTTTTCCTGCTGCAAGTTGATGGAGAGTATGCGTATTCTAAAGGGTGAGTGGGTTCTGTTCCTAATCTATTATTGCCTGCTGGAAGACTGGTCTTAATTTTTCTGGTTCGAGTTCAAGCATAGGACTTGCAGTTTTCTTCATTTATGAATACTCCATATGCTCTAAGGATAGGCCTCTAACATTGGAAAGTTGACAGCATGTGGAAGATAATTTCAGTGAAGACAAAGTCACATCACTGTAACCAATGTTTGCTACATTTGTATTTTCAAGCTTCCAGATTATGACTGGCATTCTTAGGGGTTTAGCTTTTGACCCAGTGGAACTTAACTGTTTTTTTGAGCTCATCGTATGAAAGAAATAAAAGAATATAATCTATATTGGCCATCTACTATTTTAATTCAGGTCCTTTCTTTTTCTCTTTAATTTTTATGTTGATTTTTCTTTTCTCTCCAGTGTCTAACATCACTGGGAGTAAGTAGAAAATCATTTTGGAAATGCCTGGAAAGACACAAAATTAACAAATATTTGTTTTCTCTTGCTGTATGATGTGCAAATTTGTTCCGTTAGCACTTTGAGCATCCACTTTATAATTGTCCACTACAATGAGGCAATCTTCCCTGCACTTTCTTCTTTTCTACAAAATTTCATTAATCTACAAATTCCGAGTATAATGTTGGTGGATTTGGTGTCCAATTTGATGCAGTGAAAATTCAAAATGTCCATCTGTTGCCCTCATGTTTCCAGTGGGTGAATCCGCAACATACCATAATGTAAGTATATTAACGATTGTGGATATCTATCAATGATCTACTTTGACATATTTAGAAAGTCATTTTCCCTTTCTTGCGACAAAAACTGACAAAAAGCTTATTCTTCTAGATGGGTGGATGCAAAGAATCACCAGGTACATGCTCAGATAAAACTTGTCATGGCCATGAAGTTGATATTATGCACTTCTCAATTGGAACTGCTATTCCTGGCCGACTTTATGGTGGTAACCCTCTAGATAATGGAAATGGAAGTGACAGGTAATTGTGTTTGCATCAACTGAATACAAATGCATGACTTTTGTCTGATGATCTCTGTATGACTTTTCTTATGATCTTCTCTTTAAAAGGTTTGGCCATCTGGTTGATCTTTACGCGTGGAACCCCCATTGTCGATTCCTTGATGGATTAAGCCCTTCAGGTACTTCTAGTGCTCAAAAGCCTTCTTCAGAAGTTATTTACAACCTCTCTCTCTCTCTCTCGCTCTCTCTCTTTTCCCTTCTCTATCTTTCCTAATGATGATAAGTGATGTTCTAAACACAGATTAACAAATGGGCCCCTTTTGAAGTTTGCAACGTTCATGTTCTGTTAGCTAAGCCACTCTCTCTGTTTGCCTTGATTAGATGAGCTTCTAACCTGAACCCATTGCCACCTTTACCTTTTGATTAAAAGTTACTTGTTTATAAAACATAATAAATTGGCTTTCATGTGTTTGCATTTGGTCATTTACACAAAAGAGACAGAATTATTACCACAATTTAGTAAATTTGACCGATTTCTGGGCCCTGTTTACCTTCGTAATTTTGACATATATTTTGACTTGTTACAACAGTGTCAGTATCATGAATATATTACTGGCTGTGATTTAGTTAAATGAAGCTCAGGTATCATTTGGTTGTGCTCATCTGCTTCACAAAGTTAAACAGAAGATTGCATATATTCACAAGGTGGTAGAAAATTGGACATTTTCCTCTAGAAATCTAGCATCTTTCCAACTCTTTGTATTGTCATGAGATGACAAGATATTCTACCTGGATGCATTTGTTACTTTTGAGTTCTGACTTAAAAAAAGTAGTTCCAGCTGATGATGAAACCAGACTTGGTTTGATACAACTGCGCTAATCCATGTTAAAATGTTGCACCTTACATACCAAAGTGTTGTGGAACTCCAATCTGTCAATTACAGAGCACCACAGATAACGTGTGGGTTTAATGATTTATTGTTTCCTTCTAATCAGGCAATGATACTAGTGCTGAAAATAACTGGAAAGGAGCATGGTGGCATGATAGCTTCAATGTTCACTCAGGTATGCTTGTTACTTTCAATGGTTTATTCTGTGAACTCGATTCGGCTGGATGATTCCCTAGTTTTACCAGTTTCACTGATTTTATTGTCTTACACTTTATGTGTGGTAACTTCCTGTCAGGTTTTCTTGAGGGAGACAGCCCCTTCGGTACATCTGGCCAAAAGGGCACCTATTACTTTGAGTTTTCAAGGCCAATTAGGACAATGGATCGTCTTCAACAGGTAATTTCTTGCCAAAACTTAATATCTCACCTTTCAAAGTTTTTTTCTTCCCCCTGTCTACTTTTAATCTATCTCATGTATTGATACAAAATTGAAAGGCCTTTCTAAAGTCTCTTTTGGCCATTGCAGGATGTTCAGTTCACTATAGGCCAATCAAACAAGATAGCAGTTGCATTCTGGTACCCTGTGGATGGAAAACCATGGAGTGGCTTTCAGCACTATTCAATCAACTGTGATTGGATCCCACTGGATATATTCTCTCCACCTAGTCCTTCAGGAGGTTCATGGAATGCTGCCTTAGCTTTCACCCTCCTTTTGTCAGTGACCTCCTTGTGTGTGTCTGTTTTTGTGGGATACTGGTCTACCAGAACCAACAAGGCTGTGGCTTTTACACCAATTGATCATCTTTAGAGGTTTTGAAAGTCTAGGTGTTACCTCATTGTATTATTGTTTGTGAGCTTGTGAAAATTAGATTTGCTGAATCATATCTGCTAATTGGCCTTTTGGTTCTCTGGGGTATTCTCCCCTTACACTGCAATATACTCTCATAATTCACGTGTCAACTCAAACTCTCTCCTTTTTTTTTTTTTTTTTTTGCTACTAGTTTCAATCAATTTGATACAGATAAATGTTTTTTTTATAAAAAAGGGGAGAGAGATTTAAGAAAACTTGTGTTATCTTCTAAAGTAGGGCTCAAGTTCAAGAGTATGGAAGAATCTTCGAAGGTATTGAGAAGATTATAAGAATAATAAAAATTATTACTAACCTAGATAAATCAGAATTGAAATAGTTTCAATCGGACCAATAAAATCACATGTAATCGTTTAATTTACAATAAATATTATAATAAGATTTAGCATTAAATCTGCTGTTCAATCAGAGTTAAATAGAAAACAATTTAAAATTTAAAACATCGATAAAAATAGTTAAAACTTAAAACTTAAAATTTGATACAGATAAATGGATATTTATACAGGATAAAATAGATACAAGAATATTATAAATTGACATTAATATTCTATGATATGTGAAGTATTGCATTTTCGTCTTTCTTTATCCAGGGAGAAAAGAAAGAAAATGAAAAATCGCGAAAGCAAAATGCATGACTTTGAGGCTATTAAATAGTCATCGTATAAACAAAGCGTTAGGGTTTTGGAGGCAACGAGATAAAACCTCCAATGCCCAGAGACGTCAACAGAGTCCACACCTGCTGCTTACTCTATGCTGTCCCTCGGGGGCGCTCGCGAGCTCTTGCTCCTGCTCTTGCTCCTGCTCTTGCTCTTTGTCTGAAACACAAAAGGTCTAACCCGCAAGCTTCTTCTTGAAAATGGTGTTTCCCTGGCTTTTGATATCTACACGATCGAAGTGTGGTCGTTTCAGGGCTCTTGCCACCCTTGGTCTCCCTTGAACCTTATGTTGTTTTGGGTTTCCTGAGCATGGATGAAATCGACGACTTCGGAGAGCTTTATACGGACGTGGGTACTCATGAAAATGCGGGTGTGTCATCCTTGTCGAACTTCCACCAGTTACGGGTCGGGGAGGAGGAAGAGAAAAACAAGAGTAATGTTGATGGCGGGTTTTATCCAAATTCTTACAATGGGGAGACTCTTTTCAGCGATGCCCAGTCTCTATCCTCGGAGCATGTAGGACGTAGCGACGGTGACGCGGAAGACGATGAAAAAGTGGTCGTCTCGGAGACGGCGGTTCCGGCGGCAGAGGATGAGAATTGCGCTGTGGAGAATGGCAGCGACAGTGAAGACGACCTTCATATAGTGTTAAACGAAGACGACGGTGAGTTGGGCTGTTTTTCACGAGGCACGAGTTTCAGGAACCGAAGGGGGGTCGATAGAGGAGAAGAAGAAGAGGATGATACGGTTAAAGAGTTTTCGAGTAAGGATAGGAAACGATTGGACCCCTCACAATTGGTGGACGCAACCGAGTGCTCGCTGGGTCATTCTGGAGAAAGAGTTGGGTCGGTAAAGGGTAGCTCTGTTCCGCAGCATTCCCAATTCAAGGTACAGTAGAGAGCTGAAATTCATTCTGTTCTCAACTAAGAGAACGGTTTTGTTTTCCGAAGT
This sequence comes from Aristolochia fimbriata, assembly GCA_019845555.1. Lineage (NCBI taxonomy): Eukaryota > Viridiplantae > Streptophyta > Magnoliopsida > Piperales > Aristolochiaceae > Aristolochia > Aristolochia fimbriata. Next base: position 15,374,774 of record CM034078.1, on the reverse strand, counting down.
GCTTGCTATCTTTATTCTACTTTCTTATACTGTCAAATTTGTCTCTTGTAGTACGTAAGATCTCATGCATCACCTTTTCCAAGCAAAACAAGAAGCGCAAATGGGATTGGCCTTCATCTAACATCAAGCACATGTGCTTCCAAGTCATCATGTGATTCTGGCAATTCAGCAGGCTTTCAGAATGGGCCTGAGTTCTCTCTTCCTCGATTTAAGTAAGACTGGTTTAGGCGCTGCGCTGATATATATATGTGTACCGATTCTGCGAAGTCTGATCAACCTTTTAATGTATTTCGTTTTCTAAAAATAACTCTTATGCACATTCTGCCCTAGCTGTCTCCTGTCTCCCTAAGTTCTCCACACTAAGAGATTTCACTTGTGTGTGAATTTTCAATTTTTCACCATATATTATTCTCTCTTAATTTTTTTAGTTTTTATAATTTAGCCATAGCTAGTTTTTCTTGCAGGACGATATTAGACATTGGTATTGAAAATTTTGAATGGAAGCCGTGGAGGCGTCCTGGGGTAGATATTACGGATTTCTTCAACTTTGGCTTTGATGAGGAGAGCTGGAAAGCATATTGCAAGAGCTTGGTACATAAAGCCCTTTTTTTATTGGAAAAATTTGGGTAATTTTAGGGGTCTATACTTTTTATTTTCAGTTTCTAGGGCAAGTTCTCATCATCATTCTTGACTTGAATTGTGTGCTAGGAAAATTTGCGCCGGCAAGCTTACATGCTCTCCAGGATTCCTGTCTATGAATCGTCGCGACCTAATCAAGTAAGTTACTCATTTGCCATTTGTTAATCATCATGACTTTCAATCCAGTTGTGACTTGTGAGTGCTTCTTTTACATGTGTGTACTATGTTATAGGTTGACGAAGATGAAACTTTGCCTCAGTCTGTAACCTTAAAAGGCATGACTAGTGAAATTTCTCAAATTGTTAGCAAAGACAAGTTGTCTTCTGAAAAACTTGAAAGGGATGGGATTCACCTAGAAATGGTATGCATAATCTGCACTGAATGCGTCTTTGGCCTTTTCTTTTTGGTGGAATAAGTCCTGTTGAGGCTTACCTTGTGCCTTTTCTGCTTAGTCATTAGCTGTAATTAATATTTATTACCTTCCCATTACTCTGTTCATTGAGCCTTTTCTTTTTCTTACTCATGCAGCCTATAGGAAAAGCAATCCAGGTTGAAGGCAGCATTTCTGAACGTCGTCCATCCATGGATGTCAGGCGTCCACGACATCGGGACTCTGATGTTGTCATTGAGGTAACTTTTACAGGCTAGGAAATTTCTGGTCTTGAAAATCTGTTTAGCATTTTTTGCTTTGAAATGCTTTAAAAATCATTTACAAATTGTAGATCCAAGTCCCTTTAAGCTTCTTCCCATTTTCATTTTTGTACCATGTTCTTTACTGCAGATTCCTGTGAAGGATTGCACTGAAGATTCTACTGCTTCAAGCCAGGATGAAGTTGAGCATACAGGGGATTCCTCAATGAGGATGTCAAAGAATGGGAGTTCAGATGTGGATAATGAGCAAAGCACGAAACAACTTGGCAATGCAAGTGACGACAGCAGAAAGTCCAGGTTCCCTTCTTCTCCTTTCATTGTGGATGCTAAATAATTGCATCTAGTATGCTGTGCAATAAATGCTGTTCTATGAAAGCTTGTTCAAGATAAAACTTTTGCTATGGGAGCTGTTTTCATTTGAACCTGTTACAAGTATATTGTTACTGGAAAATTGTTAATTGTTGATTCCTCTATCGATTATTTTTTTTTCTTCTTCTCACTTTTGGCTTTCAATTTTATTGAAATGACTAGGCACCCAGAACAGGAGTCCACATGTCTTCCCATGTGTTTGGAGGTACAGCATCAACAGGGTGAAGGAAACACTTCAGGAACTGAAAAGATAGAAAATGCTGTACAAGAGTCCGAGGTTGAAGATATCCTAAGATCCAAGCCTACGGCTGAATTACCATCACAGCATCAGTTTGAGCGTGATGAAAGTCCATCTTATCTTGAAAGTGGCCAATTCTATGGCTCTTCGAGTGACTCTGGTAGCTTAGATCCTGAAGAGAGCAGTGACTACAGCTCTCAAGAAGAGGACCAATCCTCTGGGAAAAAGCTCCATGATTTGATGGAAGTAAAGAGAACTTTTGACAATGACAGGGTTTCCTCTAGGGAAGAGAAAAAGAACACTTGTGATGGTGACCAGCATCCAATTCTTAGGCACAAGAATGTGACCTACAATAAAAAGCAACATGTTTGTAGATATGATGAAGAAGATTTATTTGAGTCAAGGGAGAGAGAAAGAATGGTAGTTCATTCCAGCGGAAGAGCTGATAAAAAACAGTATAGTGGCTCCAAAAATTTTTTTAGGAGAAACTGGGATGGTAGAGAATATTATTTGGAGCAAAGATCTGACAATAGGGATAACAGATCAAGGCAAAGGGAAGGTTATTTTATTGACAGAAGACACGGTGACTGGGAAACTCGTAGGGAATCTATCTCTTCTGTATCTAGAGATCTTTACTTTTATTCAGAGCAGGAAAGATACATGTGGCACAGAAGGAAAAGTGAGTATGCCCAAAGAGAAAGATATGGAGAGGCAGCGGAGTTCTATGAAGAGAGGTATGAAAGACATCATGCCACATACTGTGGCAGAGAAGGGTCAGTTAGGGAGATGTATGAAAGGCATTTACCACGCTCTCATCAAGAAACAAGGGACTTGGACCATAGAGAGAGATATGACCGCTGCCCATACCCTGGTTCCGAAAAGGACTGGAAGCATCCAGATCACTATAGATCTCCATCTCCTCAATATTATGGGGAATTGCGGGTTTCAGATAGAAGAGGTTGGTGTGAGCCTACTCCACCAAGAGATGGTGGACACGATTCTTGGAGATCAGGTGAGAGACACATGCAGGATTGGGGTTCTCCAGATCACCCCAGCATGTCTTCTAGGAGATTCGAAGATGAGTATTGGCATGATAACTGTGAGGGGAGGCACTATCCGTCTTTAATGCATGAAAGAGACCTCGACTTCTGCAATGAATTTGATGATATTGGTTATCTGGGTAGAAGAACATTTGGATGGCAATCTAGATCTAAAAACTATGTCAATGATGGTTCAAGGTTTAAACATCGTGATCATGATGGATCTTTTCTCCATGAAACACGTCCAAGGCATGGTTATAACTCTGATAATCAGTGGTCTGCTTTAGATCACCAGATTGAGAATGGAAGAAAAAGTGCAATAAGAGAACATACAGATTCAGTGTGTTTTAAGCATTTGACTACCTTCAGGACCGGAGATAGCAAACATTTAAATGATTGGGAAGGCAAGGTAAATTTGGGGAAACTGAGTCTATCCCCCTGTATCTTTGTACTTGTATAAATTGTGCTCAAGCATCATGGCAGTGCAGGTTTTTAGTTTTACTTCCAATGCCTGTGTCCAGTGGTAGAGACCCCTATATGCTTTATGTTCTTTGATAATTGTGAATATTCTATCTCCAAAACAAGCATGGAGGTGTACAAACTGATTCTGAGAGTAGCTGTAGTTTCCATAAAGAAACTACCAACATGTACAAGGGATTTATAGATAATGAAAGTCCTGCCTAGTTGAACATGTTCAGTAGAAGGCTACAGTCTGCTGCTAAATTAATGGTCCAAAACTCATGGGCTTCTGGTTGAGCCACATACTTGTGACCTTTCATTTTCCTCCTATTAGATGATCTGTGCATTTGTTTGTCTATTACTTGATTCAAAGTTTTGAGGTTATTACCTCATGTTCTTTTGATTATGCCTAAATCAATTCATGTTGAATGTGTGATTCTTATAACATGTATTTTTTATTTTACTTTATATTTTTTATTTTTTATTTTTTTCCTTTTAATCTGTAAATGATGAAATCTGTATGCTGCTTCTGAACACAAGGTATCTAATTGAGCTTTTAGGTTCATCCCAGTGCTTGTGACAGATCTTTTCAGTGATTCATTTCAAGTGTAAGACCATAATTTTCTCAAAGATTTTGTGTTACATCTTTCTCCCGTTTGTTGGCTGCTTTGATACTCAAAGCTGCAGCGAGTAGAAATGTCTAATGGATGCTATTGGGATTCCACTTTTTAATTTTTTTTCCTATGCACGCTAAATGTTGCCCATTTCATATCACTGAGAGTTTTACATTTATTTGTAGAGAAACCTTTGTCAGTTTTATCAGTTTTCACCTTTTTCCCAGTGCCAGCTGTCACACAGATTTGTGTATGACTCATATTGGAGCAACTTCCTCTGAGTCTATTTCATTGCATTTATTAAAGTTTGAGAAAGTGTCTTAGAAGAATTTGAGTTTCCAGTGTGACATTCAACTCTGTCAATGTGGACACTCGCTGTCCTCTGTGACTATTTCTGAGCAAATTCATGGTACCAAAATTTCTATACTGTTATATGTAATATTATTTTGTGCTTTATCACATCTTTTAGGTCATTGAGGCATCTTGTCACTCGCTCTTAAGAGTGAGATGGTTGTGGATATCCTACCTACCAAAGATGATGTATGTTGGTAAAGATTGTATGTGGATGGTGCTCCTTCCTATTTACGTTCATTATCATTGCTAGGAAAATTTTTCATAGGTAGTAGTGATTAAATTTCCGCTTGTTATGAACAATAATACTCAGTATTCGCTGTTCAATTACCAATACTAAGTGTTTTAGTTTTTTTTTAAGTAATGACATCAGAAGCTGAAGCAGCACGAGCAACTTCTGCTTTTGTGTTTGGGTAGAATTTCCAGTGAATGCTTGAAGATTTTGTACCCTTGTAAACAAACCTAGTATTATTCCCTACGTTGCATCTTGTTTAATTTAATCTACTTATGTCAACTTTGTAATGTTCGTTACAGTCGTTTGTGTAACCAACTTGTGGCATTCATCACAATCATTTTAGTTGTTTTTTTGTGAATTATGTCTCTTGATGACAATGGTGTTTTTACCACAGGTGATGACATTTCCTTTATATAATACTATGCTAAATTTCTTTTCGTACTGTACTTCTGTCTGTCTTCATTTTTCAAATTCACATAATTGCGTCCCTAATTGAGAATTTATTAGGAAGTAATGCGTTTAACCTAGAGTTGTTCAATTCTTTGTTTTTGTACATCTACATATGGTATTGTTTCTGTAGTCTAGTTGGTATTTTGATCAACCAGTTAAATGAAAACAAGGTATTTTTTATTAACCTTGTACTTTACTGGGTACGATGGAGGCATTTCTATGGATGCATCTCATGAATTAGTTTCCAACTTTCTTGCAGCATCTGTCACAGGGATCTTTCGAGGCTGAAGATAATAGGTTCCATAGGTACAACAAATCAGACCTTCCAGTTGAGGACTGGGGATATGTAAAGCATTTGGATGAAGTTGAAAACAGCAATTTCCATGGCATTTGGTCAGAGTCTAGAAGTAGGCGTCCAGGCAATTTGGAGCGTTCCAATGACAAGAGTAGGAAACTAAGCCATGACAAGTATTTCCATGTGCAACATGAAGAAATCTCAGTTACCGAGAAGGGTCAGCCCTCAGAATCTGGGTGCTACGAGCCAGCTCCCTCAAAAAAGAACAGAGTTCTAGAGAAAATCATAAGAAGTGCAGTTGTTGTTGCAACCCAAGTGGGCATCACGAAAAAGGAGACGCCACAGTCAGAGAACAGTGTTGATGACATTCGTAATCAAGCTAATGGCGATTTTGATAACCGAATTCGAGAAACACTGGCAAAGATGGAAAGGAGAAGAGAACGTTTCAAAGAACCCATTATGGCAAAGAAAGAGCCGGATGTGTACCCAATGCCTCAAGATGCTCCTGTGGATGAAGCAGGGGAAGTAAAGCAGCAGAGGCCTGTCCGCAAGAGGCGCTGGATAAGTAATTAGTCTGAATGCCAGTATTATCATATCTTGACTTTGGGGAGAAGAAGAAGCGGATACCTGGAGAAGCACAAATTCTTTCGGGGAGAAGAAGGATGTATAGGTTATGTCAGAGACTCGTTTCTCTTCATTCATAACTATTCCTTTGCAAGGAATAATAATATGATTCGTAGGTTAATACAGGAAAGTGTGAATGTCCTCGGCATAGTTTGTTCCTTCTACGCTTTTTTGTGTGTGAATGTCTGTGTCTTTTCTTCCCTTGGAAATTCTATTATTTTGTCAAATGAGGTCAAACCTAAGGTACTGAGTTTGGATTAGGTGGTGCGCGTTCCATCTCTGAACGCTGAAATACTCAGCGACGTAACTGGTCCACCCATTAGGTTGAGTGGTCCACTGTTAGGTTGAGTGTGGGGAATGCTCACCACCTGAACCAAACTCTAGGCTATTTACTGAAAATTTTCCATTTAGAAATACACTATTTAGAAAATTATAAGAGTATGTTGATTATTTTTTTTTCATGTTTTAACTAATTCCCATTTATTAAAAGGTTAGTTAAACTCTCTTTTTAGTTGTAGTTTTAGTAATTTTAGTAAATTAATGCACAGTTGGAATTAGTGTTCTTATCCCAAATGTTATTCTATCATTAATATTTTTATAATTTATGCTTGAGATGATTTAATTAGCATAAACTCAGGTTAGTTTATAAATAACTTAAAAAATATTTATTTTCAATAATCAGTAGTTTTCTAATATTTTAGAATGATACTGTTCGTAGCTTTTGTATCTGTGATTACGTAGTTTATTGTGACTAATAATACAACCTTGCTAACACTTTGCATTAGTGTAATTAATTTTGCTTATCTCCTAGTTTACTGCTGACCTCCAAATGAACTGATAAAGGACTTGGGGGACAGTTGTGGATCAGCTATTCGTCTTCTATCCTATCATTATTCCAATGGGAAACTACCACGTGTCAAAAAGTGCATCTCTTACTGAGCTCCACGAGACGTGGCAAAACCTCCGCCAGTCGCGCTTTTCCCCTCGTAAACTTCCCGTGATGCCACCATGTTTTATTCCAAAGACGGGTCAAATTCTTCAACGCCTCTTTGAATCATAAACGAATTAAAGGGCGTTTTAGTAATCTACATCATCGTCTTTCTCATTTCGTCGGACGATCGAAGCATCCGGGTACGGATACGTCGTGTGTTGGAAGAGCAGAGGGAGTAGTGAGATGCAGCTCTGCTCCTCTCCCAAAACGCAGTTCCCTCGCTTCCCGCCTTCTTCCTCTTCCAATCCCACGAAATTCGCTACCAAATTACCCATTAAGTCTGTTTCATCTCCCCCTGTTTTGAAAATTCCCTCCTTTTCTTATAAGGAATCGGCGCCTGCGGTACTAGACGAGAAGCTTCTCTCCAGTGTATCTGATGAAGAGGAAGAGGAAGAAGGAGGCGTTGACGGAGGTACTGCACCGAAGGGAAGTGGTGAGGTTTCTTTGGAGGGGCGGCTTGTTGTTCGGAGGCCGTTGATGGAGTTATCGGGGGAGGAGCCGCTGGAGGAAGCTGGAGATCGGGGAAAAGATGAAGAGGAGGGTGTTTCGGCGTCGGCCATCGAGGTGGGTCTGACGGAGTTTGCTAAAAAGATGCCGATTTTTGAACCGGACGAAAGAGTTGAGGGGAACCTCAACTCGGAGAGGCCTCTCAGGATTAATTTGGAGTTGGCTTTATACAGGGCAAAGGTGTTAGCCAGGAAATTCCAGTTTGATGAAGCGGGAAAGATCCTTCGGCAGGTGCGTTGGGGTACGACAGTTTTGAATTTTTTTTAGTTTTTTCCACTCGATAGAACCCTGTGATCTTGAACCAACATGTTCGACTTACCTCTGAGATTCTAATAACCTGTAACTGACATGAACTGGGTGCTTAGTTATTCGTTGTGAATGTCAGCCTAGTCCAACAGAGTATCTTCATGTTTAAACATTTTGATTCGCGTAGCGATTAAGTTGGCCCTTCTCAATCGAATGATGAAAGTTTCGTATGGTTTTATGAAGCAAGAGTTCTCCTTTTGTTCTTCTTGTTCTTGGTGGATTATACAATTCGAAAAATAGTTTCTCCCTTTCAAGAATGATATTATCTAGCTGAGGGTTTTGTCCAAGTAATTATTGCTCAATATATCTAATCTAGTTGTTCTATCAGTGTATCTCATTTTGGCCAGAAGATGGGAGGCCTTATGTAGCACTTGGGAAGATTTTAAGTAAACAAACCAAATTCGATGAAGCTAGATCAGTCTACGAGAGAGGCTGCCAGGCAACACAAGGAGAAAATCCATACATTTGGCAGGTAAATATTCATTGATAGATGGAGTGCATTAATCGGCAATCTGGTATCGAACATTTTTGATTTTTTCGTGGGCAGTGTTGGGCTGTTTTGGAGAACAGAGTCGGAAATATCAGAAGGGCAAGAGAATTATTTGATGCTGCTACGGTTGCTGATAAGAAACATATAGCAGCTTGGCACGGGTGGGCAGTTCTTGAGATCAAACAGGGAAATATAAAGAAGGGAAGACATCTCCTTGCTAAAGGACTCAAATACAGTGGTGGGAATGAGTATGTGTACCAGACACTTGCTTTGCTGGAGGCTAAAGCGAATAGAATTGAGCAAGCTCGGTCCTTATTCAGACAGGCAACAGTCTGCAACCCCAAGAGTTGTGCAAGCTGGCTTGTAAGCCCCAAACCCATCTCTGCATGAAGGCTTAATTTCTTGGATCTAGCCGTATTCAAAGAGGGAATTTAATTTGTTTATGCGGAAAGATGTATAGGAATTGATAGTCTGTTGTGAGTTCTGTGAGTGCAGGCGTGGGCTCAGGTTGAGATGCAGCAGGAGAACTATTATGCTGCTAGGCAGCTTTTTGAGGTGACACTGAGCTCTCCAGAATCTGTTTTAATTTCATAATGGGTGTAAAAAATTTTCTAGTATCTCCATAAGATACGTGATTTGAGGAGTTAAAAAAAGGGTTATTACTTGTTTGTTAATCTCTCGTTTGATTTTAATGCAGAAAGCCGTCCAGGCCAGTCCAAAGAACAGGTTTGCATGGCATGTATGGGCTCTCTTTGAGGCAAATTTGGGAAACATCGAGAAAGGAAGAAAACTTTTAAAGATCGGGCACGCTTTAAACCCTCGAGATCCTGTTCTCCTTCAATCGCTGGCTTTGCTGGAGTACAAACACTCTTCTGCTAACCTTGCTCGTGTTTTGTTTCGGAGGGCTTCTCAACTGGACCCAAGGCACCAGGCAGTATGGATTGTAAGAACAGGCTTCAGCATTTTGCAGTTGTTAGTTTATGTCTTTTTTCTTTGATGTATGCTATTTCATTTCAGTCTTAATTTTCCAACCCAAATGGTCTCAGAGTTACAGCAGCTGTATCTAGACATTCATTATGCTTTTCGAATGCATCTTTCTGACTCTGTGACTCCTGCATTAAATGGGCTTCTAAAAGGCGTGGGGATGGATGGAATGGAAAGAAGGAAACATTGGAACAGCAAGAGAACTCTACCAAAGGGGATTGTCAATCAACTCCACAAGTGAAAGCGCTGCCCGTTGTCTTCAGGTACTAGCTATTTGAGGATCCAGAATTTTCAAAGTGTGAAGAAGCTTCTCCGTCTTTATTTATTCATCCCAAAATTTTTCTTTATATCCTGAGTATGACATTGAGATCCTTCACAGTTTTTTTTTTCCCCCTACTCTAATGACTGCAACACTTGAGATGAAATTCAGGCCTGGGGCGTACTGGAGCAGAGGGTCGGCAATCTCTCTGCTGCTAGGAGACTATTTAGATCTTCCCTAAACATAAATTCCCAAAGTTTTGTGACATGGATGACATGGGCTTCCTTTGAGGAACAACAGGGGAATGCTGTTCGCGCGGAGGAAATCCGAAACCTCTACTTTCAGCAGGTCAGGTTTTGACATATCCGATTTAACTTTTGATGCTTTCACTGGATCCTATTTCGTTAGACAGTGCTAAGATATTGTGGAAGTGTTGTTTCTCATTCAAAATAGATACCCAATACGTTCATCTATCTGAGAAGCGAGTGCAATTACTGAACATTTCAGTTTTTTTGATGGATGATGCTGAGAATTCTCTGTTCTTCTAATTGCAGCGGACGGAAGTTGTTGACGATGCTTCCTGGGTTATGGGGCTGCTAGACATCATTGATCCTGCCCTGGACAGCATAAAGAAACTCCTGAAACTGGATCCCAGCACCGATTACAAAGCAAAAGCCTCTTTATCGGGCACGACAGACACCAGGGCCAGCCAAGACGAAGACGACGGTGAAGGAACTGATGATGATCCTTCACCGGGTCTTGCGGATTATTCTGGCGAGAGAACCCAAAAGAAGCTCAACTTCCCAATCAGCAATTTCGATCTGGACGCGTTCGTCAGAGAAAAGTTGTCTCTGGATCCAACGAAGCTGGAGGTTCAACTGGAGCCGCCGGCGAATAACGTCCGGCCACCCAGAAGGATCGTGAGATTAGAAAAAAGGAACGCCAGTACGCCACATTAGGTAAATAATCCGGTGTATTTGATGGCTTAATGTTCACGCAGCCTTGTATTATTATTGTTTTTCTTAACGCGCAAATTTCTTGTAATTATGCTGCTTGCTAGTGCTCACCTTCAAAAATTCAATTTTGTAAATATTACTTCTGTTTCTGTACTTGTTTAATCTTGTCTATCGAGCTGAAGCCTGGGGCGAAACAGAAAAAACTCAAAAAGAGTATTTATCCAAGAACTGGGAATATATTTTAATAACTTAATTTATTCTCTATGTACTTCTTTAGTCTCTTTAATCTCTTTAACCTAAAGTCTATACAGCAGGAGCCTGGAGTGTGAAACACAAAATAGAGTTTTTATATGAATTATATACAAAAATCAGATTAGAGGTTGCCCCCCCCCTTTCTTTTCCATTGCCGGGATTTGAACCCGGGTCGCCTGGGTGAAAGCCAGGTATCCTAACCGGACTAGACGACAATGGACTTGTAATATAAGAGACTTGTTAATATTTCTTGTACGTTGGTAATCAAAGAGTACAGTTCTGTAGCGAATGAGTAGCTGTACGAGACCCGGAGGCAGCAGACTCAGGAGAGAGGAGCATCGCAGGGCGGACCACCGTACTTGCTGAAAGGGGTACCGGAGAGTGGCGGGGCGACGACTACGAGGGGCCATGGAGATCTTCCCAAAGTTCGTTTTTTTTAACATGGGGAAGGAGGAGACGAGCAGACCCGCAGAACCCCCCCTCCTCTCCTCCTTCTCCTCCCCATGTGTTGCGGAAAGGATTCGAGGTTCCTTGTCAAAAGGCCGTTCCTCCGGGGGTGGCCTACGCCATTGGAAGTTAACATTATGAGCTTCTCGTGTTATGCTTATCTTACGACTGAAACTGAAAGACCTAGAAGATATCGAGAGTTATGACATTGTTTATTGGATAAAGCTGATGCATTTATATCTGCTTCCTCAGACCTCAGTTTTAGGCTTTTAGCGGTGAAGACCGCCAAAAGGCAAAAGTTAATTTGATCATTAGGCTTCATCTTGACCTTAATCCTAAAAGTCTCTCGGATCGACGAACAAATGCGGTAGCGGTTGCTGGCTGCTCCAACGATCCTCTTCGCCGTTGGTGTCATTCAACTTCTTGAAGAACCAAAGATCGGCGATGCACGATGTGGAGGTCGCTGCGGGAAAATGCTCTCGTAGAGGATCGTAGACGCCCAACTCGGTCACGACGGCCTCGCAACCCTTCACGTTACGAGCGAGGTTACATGCGAAGCGCCAGAGCGACCTCATCAGCTCCCCTGTTTTTTCTCCTTCTCCGTAGAGCCCGTAAAGAAAGGTGAAGCCGAAAGCCTTGCTGGGCACTCCGCAACCTTCTTGTGGTATCCCTAGGCAAGGTGATGCGCCGATGCTTCTTACTATTCCATTGAAAATTCTCCACAAAACTGCACCTCTTACTTGAAGGCTGTAAACCTTACTGGTATTCCACATGCTGAGGATGGCCCATGAGCTGGGAGCTTTATGCGTAAAGGTATCATCTTTCTCTTTACAACCTAAACCGCACCATTCTTCGTCTTTGAAGTATGACACCCATGTGCCCAGGCTGAGCTCCTGCTTCAGGATAACATCAATGTCGAGGGGGAACAACTCCTTGCCGTTAAGCCTGTCCTTGTATAGTGAAATAGCATGATCCACAGTCAGCTTCTCAATCTTGACACCTCGAGACCATCTCAGGACACGAGCTTGAGTGGGTTGAACAATTATAATTAAGGGGTTTAATTTTACATAGCCGCATTTGAGGACAAAGAGATTCCGAGATGCTATGTTGCTCTCCTCTGTGGCCAAGCAGATGTACTCTGCTCCATTTTTAATAGCCCAACATTCCACTGATTTGACCAGCTTCAGTCCAATACCTTTGCGCCTATTTAACATGATAATTAATCATTATTATTAGGCGATTCTTGTCATTCGCTACAAAAGATATCAATATATGAGTTGTTGCGCAATGCTATGATTATAGTTGAAACATGCACCAATAATATCTTTGGCATTCAAGTAATGCTAAAGTAGTATTAGCCCAAAAAGGTGCAAATGGATAATTTAGTCGTCTAAACTCTTATGAAATAAACTAATATGACAGATATAGAGAGAGATACAGAGAGATGAGGATTAGTTAGAAATTGGAACTAACCTATACATTTGGCAACTCTAAGCTTGAGAATCTATCATAGAGAAAAGCGTGGGAGAGAAAAATTAATGTTAGCTGGAACAAACCTATGCTTTGGGGAGACTCTAAGCCCAAGAATCCATCCCAAACTAGCAAATGATGTCTCTGAACCAGTCCCCACACACTTTATGCATCCTCTAACCACCCCGACAAGTTCTCTACTTCTGACCAGTTCAGCTACCTGTGGAGGTTAGTATCCCCATTACTGTCAGAAATCTAGTTAAATACTCCTCATGACTAACGCAGAACAAAAAAGCAGTAGGCAATGAAGAACACTTTTGGAGTTCTAAGAGGTCTACTGTGAAAAGAATTTAGCAGTGTAGAGCACCAACAACCCTACCCACCAGCATTACTCGAATCTTATGGAACCTTATCCTACATAACGGATCATCCGTTATGTTGGAAAAGATGGAGAAGCGTCTTTTTTCCCCTAGCTCACAACTCTTCTCCAGTCTCCCCACTGCTTCAAAGTCTCTGTCTTCATCGAATAACCTAACAAGCACGCTGCTGTTGTCTGAAAGATCCATTCTTAGTCTAGCACTTCATAAAAGGGAGATAGCAAGAAGATGAAAGCCTACCTTGTCTTCTTAAATGGTTTTAGTAGTTGCCCCACCACAAATCAGGTTATATCATAGTTGGAGCAAGCTCCACCAGTTTGATATGACTATTCAGTGATTCTTTTGGTCCTTTCTTACTAAGCCACAAATATAACATTATGACATCGACACAAGTAAATACAAAAGTCACTGTTGTACTGTTATCATTTCCTTTTTTTTCTTCTCTTAATATGGTAGCTTTTACTGCTTACAAGCTACAAAATACAAGAAATTGTTAACAAGATAATATTATTTATTCTCTTTTGTGTGTGAACTTCAAACTATGGATATCTACTAGAGATGCTTATTGTTGCTAATGTATTTGTTTGAACTGGGTGGCCACCCACTAACATTCCTGACAACACAGAGGCATCTAGATGTAAATTCGGACAGTATACTGGTACTCTTAGTTCAAAAGTCAACGAGGAAATTATAGTCTACCCCAGAATATCATTAATGTTCCTGAGGCAAGTGTTATGGAGCAATTAGCACCGCATGTAAGGGGTATTTAACAGAAAAGTTTCTGGTCACTTTTTGACAAAAAGGAGATGTAAACCTGATGAGATATCCTCATCCTCTTCATTTTCTTTAGACTATACAGACTGTTGGTCTCGCGAGTGGTGAGTTCAACACGAGAAATTTGTTTTACTGACAGAATATGTTATTATCTTCTTGTATTTTTTACCTGGTGAACTTGTCTGCCTCCAAGATCTATGACAATAATTGCTTTAGTTATAGTTGCAACTAGCGGCCAATTTTGTCTGTTTTCTTATGAAAGACGTTCATTTGAAAGTGCTCTAACAATGTCAGACTTGCATCTGAGCTTCTTGCTTTCCTAACTTATGTTATTAACTTTAAACATGGAGTCAGAATTCTGGAGGATAAGCTCAAACTTTAAAAATTATATGATCTGACTTGAAGTGTTGGAAAAGACAGTTTGGAAGTCATTGACCTGTTTTCAAGAATCTGTGTTTCTAAAACTAATAATGGTGAGTGAAATACTTCATGCTAAAAAAGAACCCATCCATTATGTTATAATGCAAACTGTCTTGTGTAGACTTGAGCTCTATCCCAGTCGAAGAGGGCAGTTGGACCAAGTTTTTACTGTGGGCATCAAGTTTCATATTCCTACCATCAGTGTATCTCGTGATCAGTTATTGTTTGTTATCTCTATATCTTTGGTGGTGTGTATTATATCTGTCTTCATTCTTTTCAGTGATGCACTATGTTAGTGTGGGAGCTAAACAAAGTGGCTATTTACTGCATGGAAGTGAATCTTGACCAGTTTTACCATGCTGAGCTTCTCATTATTTGGCAAGATAAAACTATTTTCTTTACTAAACGTGTTCTTCTGTATCTATTTGGTGTTTGAACTGGGATGCTTCTACTGCTCCAGCCTATTCTGGATGCAGCAAAAGGAAAGTTGATTCTCAAATCATATGATTCATATAACATATTTATTTATTGTTTTGTAGGAAGGTACACTACTGTTAGCAGAAATTAGATATTTGCAGTCCTACGAAGTTCACTGTTGTGATGCACAGAGATAAAAGTAACAGATTTGACTTGTGCCAAGAAAAAGCTGCAGGTGGAGAGCAATTTCAGCGTTTACAGCATTGATATCATAATGATTTGTGCAAGTTCCTAACACAGGTAGTTTACTTCAGTCTAAGATCAAGTAATCATATTCCCTATAGTTTCAACATTGTCGGTAACCTAGAATTGGTCTTTTTTGTTTTTATTCCTCCAATGGCATTCATCATGACAGCTTTCGTCAGTTCGTTTGTATGAGTGAATAGAAGTTACAGAGACCATGTGGAGAGGTGGCCATTCATCAATCATTCAGAAAAAGCTCTCTGGGCACAATTCTTCAAAACATGGCAAAGAAGTCGTGCAGTTTATAATGGTCCTTACTGTAAAACTTCAAGGTTCTACATTATCAGTTCTCTCTTATTTTCCGGTAGCAGACAGGGATATCTGAAACTAAATCCATCATACAATTCATGGCATATTTTTTGTAGTTTTGATCGGGAGCAGTGTAAACTCGAAGAGGATTCTCATGTCCATGTCCACTTTCCATGTTTTTCATTAGCAGAACTGGTCGTGATTCACAGCCAGGAGATGGGTGAAAAAGAATAAACAAGAAAAATCCATGGAGGCCTCGCTGTCTCTGAAGTTTTGTCCTGGAGTTGGAAGATGGTCAGGAAACTGTGCATACAAATGACCCAACTCATCTTTGGTACCATTCCCTTCAATACTGCATAACAAGTACTTGATGTGATTGGCAGCACTGGATCGTCTGGTCGTTTTATAGGTGGCCCGCCTGGACTTCCCTGCCAACTTTGATGCCTGGGCGTACACACCACTGAAACAACTACAGGAGGCTAACTGGTGTTTGGCCCCGACTCCAATGGCAACTCCCCTCTTACCAAGTGTCTCTAAATGGGGGGCTCCCAAATGAGTTGGGGGGGGGGTATGGTGGTTCAATCCAAGCTCTTGGCTGTAAATTCTGAGAGAGTCAAGTTTTTGTTTTCTCTGTTTTGAAGGTGATCTGACTTGTTCGTGTTTTGGTCTGAATCTGACCCAAGAAGAAGAAGAAAAAAAATATATATATATAAATATACTCTCCATCGTACAGCTTTGTTTTTTCAACACTGCTTCGTGAGAAAAGTATACAGAAAAAAGGATTGATGACTACTTAAACTTGATCTTCTAATTAATTAATTATGGGTTAACAAGAATTAACATCTGTTGCATGTTTAAAATGAAAGCTCACTTGTACTCAGCAAAAAAAAAATCTATTATTTTTAATAAAACAGTTAAAATTTAATTTACAAACATCGAAATGATCTCATTGTATGTGAGTAGGAAGAAGAATTCGATTCCATTCATATTAAAAAAATCTATTATTTTGAATAAAACAGTTAAAATTTAATTTTAAACATTGAAAAAGATGTATTTTATTATGATATGAAATACATCTAAGTAACTCAGAATCCTTCACAACAAGAAATTGCAAGGGGACCCCATTAGCTATGAGACATATTACAGTGTGTCCTGAAAATCATATTGAATCTCCATGGGGGTAGCGTTTCTTTTTTGACCCACGTAATGGTGTTGATCGTGTACTTTGAGAGCAAATTGTTAATACAAGTGACGTGTGGTTGGTTAATTTTGACAAAGATTGTGCGACACGAAGTTCTACATTGTGAAGTTGTTTAAAGAGGTATGACAGGATGTCTTATCGAGATACAAAGTATCTTATCGAGATGATCAAACAAGATATGGTTCATGATAAGGAATAAGGATTCAAAGCAACATGTATAAAGGGCATAAAACTATACCATGAAGTGCACACTGAAAATCAAAGAAATATCAAGTTGTGCATGCAGGGAGTTTGCTGCAGAAATACATGTGGAATCTACCATCCTATTAGCAAGCAGATTATGTATATGAAGAACTCTCTAGGCTTGTTATTCAATAAACCATTGACAACCATACATTTAGAGAGATTTTGCTGGAAGAGGAGCCTTCGTTAGAAGGAGCGAAGCCACAATGTGAACACTTCTGTTGATGTGTTTGTTCGAGTTCTGTTTTGAAGGAGAACTGTTATTAAAATTATGACTTGTAAGTTATTATAACTCTCTTTAGTAAATTTTACACCCTGGGCTAAATGACCTGATTAGGAATAATTGGTTCCGAACTGTGATAACAAGTCTCTGTGTTGTTGTGTTTCTCTAGTGTAATTTATAGCGGGATCCAAATCAAATTGGAAGAAAAGATCTAGTGAACTTTACCGGTGAACAATGATTGATCTTTTAAAGGAAGATGCACCGAATGTTGGTAATCTTCAGACTACTACCACAACATGTGTTAAGGAAAGGTACACATCAAAGGTCGGTTTACTGAATACTACGAGTTCTATTTATGAAGATGAGTTTGAGATGAGTAAGGTGAGAGAGCTGTCCTACCTTATGAGATTTGATATAAAGTATAAAGAGGATGGAATTCTCATCTCTCAAGAGAAATGCGCCTGAAACTTGTGAAGAAATTTAGATTGGAAGATACCCATGAGTACCACTGCTCATATTACAAGGGATGAAAAATAGGGGTGTCAATGATTTGGATATATTCAATATCCAAATCAAATCAATAAATTTCTTATTGAATCTCCATTACTGATTCAATAAGCTTATTGGATTCTTATTGGATGGATCCATATTGGATATCCAATAAATCTGTAAAGAAAATAATATTTTTAAAAAAAAATTATAAAAATAATAATTAAATTTAAATTTGAATGTATATTAAATTTAAAGAGAGAAAACCTAGAGCGAGAAAAAATCTAGAGAGAAAAAATTTACAGAGAAAATTTATAGAGAAAATTTATAGAAAAAATTTAGAGAAAAAAATTTAGAGAAAAAAATTTAGAGAGAAAATTTAGAGAGAAAATATGTAGATTATAGAGAGAAAACCTAGAGAGAGAAAATTTAGACAGAAAATTTATAGAAACAAATTTAGAGAAAAAATTTAGAGAAAAATTTAGAGAGAAAATTTAGAGAAAAATTTAGAGAGAAAATTTAGAGAAAAATTTAGAGAGAAAATTTAGAGAAAAATTTAGAGAGAAAATTTAGAGAGAAAATTTAGAGAGAAAATATATAGATTATAGAGAGAAAATCTAGAAAGAGAAAATATAGAGATAAAATTAGAGAGAAAATCCTAGAGAGAGAAAGTCTAGAGAAAATTTAGAGAGAAATTTTAGAGAGAGATTCCAGAGAGAAAATCCAGAGAGAGTCTAGAGAGAGAAAGTTTAGAAAGAAAATCTAGAGAGAATGTTTATAGAGAGAAAATCTAGAGAGAGAAAATCTAGAGAGAAATTTTAGAGAGAAAGTTTAGAGAGAAAATCCAGAGAGAAAAATCTAGATAGAGAAAATTTAGATAGAAAAAATCCTAGAAAGAGAAAAACCTAGAGAGATAAAATTTTAGAGAGAGAAAATTTTAGAGAGAGAAAATCTTAGAGAGATAAAATCTTAGAGAGAGAAAATCTTAGAGAGAGAAAATCTTAGAGAGAGAAAATCTTAGAGAGAGAAAATCTTGGAGAAAGAAAAATGAGAAAAAGTAGAGAGTACTCATATTTTGCTAAAGGAGGGTAGAAAACCTAGATTTGTTTTACTTCAAATTCTATATTTCAGAAAGTTTTTAAAATTTTAACCTAAGGGTATAATTTTAACTTAATTTTACTTAAAAAAAAAAATTATAAATTTTTTATATGATTTTTTTTTTTTAATGATATATAATATAATAATATATAAGTTTGGCCAGGTGAGGTCGGGTCGGGTGAGGTCGGGTGGGGTGAAGTCTGGTCGGGTCGGGAAAGGCATCAAAATTCAGAAAGATTAGAAACTCTTAACGGGCCTAGTGAATATCCATTAAGCTCATGGATAATATCCACATCCAACCCGTTAAGAAATGAATATCCAATAAGTCCGTTTCTTAACGCATTGATTTGAATATGTGGTTATTGGGTTGGACCTCCGCCCATTGCCACCCCTAATGAAAAATGATGAAAGTGGAACCAGTGGTATGTTGCAATGTCTAAGAAAAAAAAAAAATAAATAAGAAGAAGAGAAAAGAGATAGGAGTGAAGTAGAAAGGATCATGTATGACAAAGCGGATGAAAATCCTCGAGCTGAAGGGATTGATTTGAGCAAAGAGATGTGCTCAAGATAGAGTCTTTCATATGGCAGAAAAAAAATAGTTCGGGCTTGAGGCTTAAAGCCCTAGCATATGCGGCTGTGTCTGTTACCCTACCTGAGTTGGGCCAGTCTTCAGTTGACTATGTTGATGGTTCAAAATTAAGTGATGAAGATTATTTGACATTCAAAGAAGTCTCATCAGATTTCTAAAAAGAAAGAGAAGAAAGTAAAAGAATCACTTGGTGGCAAAGTTAGATGTTACATTAGCACAGGTGGTGAGAAACGCATAGTCCACTAATGCTCCCATTTCTGTACATGCTCAACTTAGGGCCAGCAGTCGCATATTGATAAGATTTCTAAAAAGAAAGAGAAGAAAGTAAAAGAATCACTTGGTGGCAAAGTTGGATGTTACATTAGCACAGGTGGTGAGAAACGCATAGTCCACTAATGCTCCCATTTCTGTACATGCTCAACTTAGGGCCAGCAGTTGCATATTGATAAGTTTTTTACCAAGGACTCTGAGGAGAGGTATGTCAAGATTTAGAAGAAGCTGCTCAGAGGATAAATAGTATTAGTTCCTAAAGAGTTCAAGAACATCCTGTCGTTGCTCAAGAATATTTGAGTAAATACTCAGGGTGTCAGAGCGATCAGTTAAGCAGCTGAGTCATATCATATATATTTCCCTCTCTCATTTATGGTGTTCTTGAAAATAAAAATTCGTTTGAGTCATTGAATTCTGAGTTGGTGAAAAACGGAGAAATCATTCGAAACAGGCCAACTACCATGCCTAAGGTAAAGAGAGTCATTGTTTCCACCATCACGAGTTTTAAATTGGTTGCATCAGAAGGAGGTCAGAATTCTCAAGAGATTGTCATCGAGGAATCTTGAAGGCATGTTGTAAGTAATTCTGTTCATATACAACTATTGTTCCTACTACAGTTCTTACTGATGGTACACTTGTATTTCTTCTTATGTCTGTCATTGAGCACTTGACTGGTAAGTCCACTGTACCTACACCTGTGATGGCTGCAACTAAGCCTCATAAAGTGAAGTTGATTAAACATCTATTGGAAGAGGTCAAGAAGTCCAAGTAAGTTTGTTCTTTAGTTTTTGTTCTTTTTGACAAAAAAGTTGGAGAATAATTGTTGTTGTGAATGTGAAGTAAATGTGCTATTGGATGAAGAGAATGTATTGCTGGTGTTTTTCTTATGATTGATGGATTGATATGTGGTTAAAGTACATGGTTTGGATAGTTACTCTGTGTGGATGAGTATTCTGTGGTTGATGATATATATGTTAATAGTAATCTTGATGTATAGGCACCAACTTAAAATGTAAGGGGGAGTTACATGTGCAAAAGCAATAGGTATACTTAAACTGTAAATTTTGTTGTAGTTGAAACTGCATATGTCACCAAAATGAGCAAAATGGGTTATCTACAGACAAACAGGTTCGAAGCAAAAGGATAATATTTTTGTCAAAAAGAGCCAACAGGGAAGATTGCTATTACAAGTGACGTGTGGTTGGCTAATTTTGACAAAGACTGTGATAAAGATTGATGACTTAAAGATAGAGGGGTTCTAAGTGACACCAAGTTCTATATTGTAGAATTGTTGAAAGAGGTATGATAGGCTATCTTATCAAGATATGAAGTATCTTATCAGCAAGATGATCACAAAGCAAAGGACAATTATTAAACAAGATATGGCTCATGATAAGGAATAAGAATTCAAAGCAACTTGTATAAAGGGCGTGAAACTATACCATGAAGGTGTGCACTAAAAATCAAAGAAATATCCAGTTGTGAGTGCGTGGTGTTGAGGGGGATCGAGTTTCCTGCAGAGATACATGTAGAATCTACCATCCTATGAGCAAGCAAATTATGCATATGAAGACTGCATATGAAGAAGTCTTCAGGCTTGTTATTCAAGGAGCCATTGACAACCTTACTGTTACTCTCAGCCGGAGAGTTTTTGCTTGAAGAGGAGCCTTCGTTGGAATGAGCACACTGAGGGGGAGCCATATAGTGTGCAGGGTGCTGAAACACTTCTGTTGATGCTGCAACATGAAGTGTAAAGAGAGTTGTGTTGTTCGAGTTCTGTTGTGAAGGAGAAATGCAACTAAAATTGTGACTTGTAAGTTATTGTAACTATGTTTAGTAGATTTTGCACCCTGGGCCGAATGCCTTGCAGATTAGGAACAATTAGTTTTGAACTGTGTCATTGTGTTTTTTCAGCATAACTTATAGTGTAACTAGAAGTGTTATTACACCAACCTTCGGGTGTAGTTACACATATACGTACACAGGCAAAGGTCACATGTTTTCAAAAATAAAACCATCGATTTCATTGATTTAGAAATACGGTAATTACAAATTAATGTTTGAAAAATATTATTACAAGTGTTCACTTGATTTCTTGCTAATTAAGCACGAAATCGTTTCCACTCGTCGTCGTTAAAGGCCTCAAAGATCAATGAGAGAGGACTTGCTCGTCGGTGACACTCGATCGACTCACCCCCTTGCCTATATATTAGTGGTTGAGTCTCCACTCTCACTCAGTCAACCCTCCTACAGAGTACGTTAGGAGTCCAACTGCTTTGGACAGACTACTCAGCTGGCAGTAGTAAATATTACCCAAAACTGAGTACTCTTGCAACAATTAATACTCCAACTTTGACTTAGAAAACTTAATTTGAATTTTGATGAATTTTTTATATTTTGTATAATTAATAAAGATGAGAATAATTCACACTATATATCATCCGAGGTGCCAACAACATTAATTGCTAGAACTAGCACTATATATAAGTACAAGGAAAAGTTCTTTAATTAGTTACATTTTTTTGGTTCCGGTTTAGGTACGTTTTTTTGACAACATGTATAACTACTCACATTTAATTATATGTATAATGACTTTGTATTTTTGTCCCTTAGGTAAGACTACTAAGTAAGACAAGATATTAATTATACGTAGATATAATTAATACTTGGTTTACCCACCATTTAATTAGTACTTTATATATATATACTAATTTAAAAAAAAAAAAAAAAAATGAAAGAAAAAAAAAAAAAAAAAGGGTTCTATAAATATTTGGTGGATATATATGGCCTTTAATTCGCATGGCTAGCTCAATCAGCTGGATATATATAGAAGGATATAAAAGATGGAGGAAATAGAGAGCCAGCTGCTTCCGGGCTCATGATAATTAAATTAAGATACATCAAACAGCTACTTTGATGTGTATATATATATATATATTTGGTTGCATATTTTATTTGGGTTTCGGTAGCAGTGTGAATGATCGATCCCGGCCTCCTTCCTTTTCATGAACTGGTAAGCCACGTGATGCTGTCCAGATTACTGCGAATAAGAAAGACGAACCTGCAAGTGGAATACGGTTGAATTTATTACGTCCTGGACCATGCCGTCCAGCATTATTATCAAACGGAGAAAAACTAGGCTTTCTGCATTAAATGAAAACATTAATTAGGTTCTGGGGATTTTTTTTTTCTTTCTCATTCATATCACTTCAGACAGAAGGTCAATCGATGACAATATGCATTTGCATGTACTGGAGAAGACGCGCGCAGGCGGATCGAGAAACAGAAAACCTAGCTTTTATTTTACATGCATATGTATATATAGTTGGTGGAGATCTCATATATACTTAAAAAAATTTGCTGTAAATGAAATTTTCTGGATTAATTTTATGCTGATATATATTGATGGTCTCATGAATATTATGAATGAAGAGGCCGGGGAAGGAGGAAGCAATTATATAGGGGACATGTCCTTAATTCGGTCCTGCACGTCTGCATGCATGCATGTAGGGATCGAGATCATTGAAGCAGGCTCTCGCCGAAATTATTTACGTGTAGTACTACTGGGACACAGTAAGAAAGATGTACAAGTGACGAGTTCTCGTTGGTTGGGAGTTAAACGAACTGCAATAAATGTTTGTGCCTAGTCGATTTCAGATAATCAGGAGGGGGGCCTCAGACTCGAAGGTAGCTGCGAGCTACAGCGGAAGCTCATTAGAAAGAGAGGCATGCATTGATTTCTTACGCGTATTGGAGATCTATAAATAGATCAGATTTCTCTCTGCTTGGAAGAAACAAAAGCAATATTGCTTCTTTTTCCTTAAATTGATCCTACTATACTGCTAGCTCTCAATATTGCTAGTGGAAAAATGGGGAGGGTGATTGGGAAGGGGATGCTCGTTTTGGCTGCACTGTTTGCAGTGTGGATCACGGCAGACGTGGAAGCTAGGCGGTTTGAGAAGGAAGGATTTTTGGGAGGTCATGGTGGTGGACTCGGAGGTGGTGCAGGTGGTGGAGGAGGACTAGGTGGTGGTGGAGGACTAGGTGGTGGAGGAGGACTAGGTGGTGGAGGAGGACTAGGTGGTGGAGGAGGACTAGGTGGTGGAGGAGGGCTAGGAGGAGGAAAGGGAGGGACAACGGTGGGGAACCAGAAAATCGAGAAGTGGATCAACTGCGGGAACCAGATGGGGAAAATCGTCTAGGTGGCGGACCAGGAAGAAGAAGTCGAGAGGGGTGGTGCAAGGTGGTGGAAAAAGGAGGTGGTGCAGGAGGTGGTGCTGGTGGTGGAGCTGGAGGAGGATTCGGTGGTGGTGCAGGTGGAGGAGCTGGAGGAGGATTCGGTGGCGGTGCAGGTGGAGGAGCTGGAGGAGGATTCGGTGGCGGTGCAGGGGGCGGAGCAGGTGGAGGTTTTGGTGGTGGTGCAGGTGGAGGTGGTGGAGCTGGAGGGGGAGCAGGCGGGGGATTCGGGGGTGGCGCTGGCGGCGGCGGTGGCCTAGGACATGGAATCGGTGGGGGTTCCGGTGGAGGATTCGGTGGAGGTGCGGGTGGCGGCGGTGGACTCGGAGGAGGAGCAGGTGGCGGTGCAGGTGGCGGTTTTGGAGGTGGCACCGGTGGAGGACTCGGTGGCAGGGCCCCATGAAGGAACGTATTCCAAAACTATATTATACATTACTATCTAAGCTAATATTGAGCTCTGGAAAAAAATTGCATCAGTTAATATTGAGTCTTTGTATTTTTGTATTTCCACTACAAAAACTATGTTTGTCGGTTGAAAGTTTTAAGAAAAATAAAAAAAATAGAAATATGTTTTAAGTGCTCTATTTATATTTGCCTTCATATATTACCTAAATAACCAAAATACCTTTCACTTCATTTCGTTTGACAACTTGTTAAGGTGAACTACTCCTCTCTATGCCCAACCCTTTAACATAAGCCCATCATGAAAGAGCGAGCCCATTTCTTCTGGTTCGTCTTCTCCGCTTCTTGAAAAGGAAACTAGAACTACTACCGGAGTGATCCTCCTCCACTGCCGAAGGACTTCAAGGGTTTCCCGGCGGGAGACAAGACGACGAGGGCGATCTCTGAGCTCCGTCAAAAGGGACACCTCCGCCGCCGTCGTGAACAGTCGTCCCTGCCGGCTATTAATTACTGAACGTGTGCTGGATAACAATCAAACTTCTATTTCAACCCAGAAACAACAATAGAAAATAATAAAAACGAAAGAAACAAAACTCTACAACTTGTTATTGCTTCTGATTCTCACAGAGTTCAGAACAGAGTAGAAACAAGTAGGTAAAACACACCGAGAAAGTAGAAGAAGAATTGAAGAGCAATAAGGAAGGAGGAGAGGGATTCCACATTGACGACCCTTTTCCCGTAGGCTCCTTCCTCTCTGTTTAATCCCCATATCCTAACTGTCTCCACTCAGAAACTTCACCTTCTAACAGAAATGGACCCCACAGCATACCCATCGAGTTTCTTTGAGCATTGCTCCTTAGCCCCTGAATTTCCCGGTTTGCCCTCTCCGAGTCAGCACGTTCCACATCATCCTCAACTGTTGAGGTAGCTTCTGGAATATTCATAACAGAACGTCACCTGTTTCCGGCCTTTGTCCTCGATCTCTCACATCCAATATTGATTCTTGTCTCTCAGCAGCTCACGCTCCGACTCCGACCTTCTCTCGCTCACGCTCCGACTCCGACCTTCTCTACTGTTAAAAATAAAAAATAAAAATGAATGATTTAAAATAAATGATACATTTTATCATTTTTTATGGTTTAATAACCTAGATAAACGCTTAGGTAAAATAAAAAAATCCCAAAAATCCAAAAAATAAAAAAAAATGTGGCTGCTGGGATTCGAGCCCAGGTCTCCACGGCCACAACGTGGAATTCTTACCACTAAACTACAGCCACAAATTGTTATTAATAATTATTATATATATAATATAATAAGTTATTTAATATACCATTTATATCTTTTATTGTTTATCACACGATATCTAGGATAATAAAAGTATAAATTACATATAAGTAATAAGCATATAAAATAATGTATTAAATAATTAATAAATTAATATATCATTTATGTGCATATATAGGAGCTCATTTAACATTAGTGAAAACCGAAAAACTAATTAAAATAATATTTACCGGATTCATAAAAATAAAAAAAACTTGAATCATAATTTTCTCAAGGTTGACTATATATCTGGTTTCATTTAAAAAACAAATAGTGCAATATAATTAACAATCGGATAAAGATCAGATACAAATAATTAGTAAGTCTTTAACATTCCATATCTGCTGCAAGACCCCCATGCTACCTTTTTCTTTATCTGTCAAAAGATCATTTGTTCTGCACCATGATAATTTCAACATTACTTGCAAAAAATAATATATATATATATATATATATTTTTTTTTTTAAGCACACCATGATAATTTCAAACATTACTTACAAAAATAATAATTTTTTTTTTTTTTATTTAAGTACTCAGATCTGCTGATGAATGTACTCAGATTTTCTGCCAATAAATAAAATCTTTCTTCCAAAATATCCTCTTTTGTTTTATAAGGAAATAGTAGTTTAAAACCATCTGAAGTGTTCATGGGCGCACGATGGAGGTGTAAGCAAGCGAACATGTTCTGTACCCCGAGCTGTATGCACATGCATGCCGAAAAGAGAATTCAAAGAGCCACCCATGTATATACGGCTTCTTGTTAGTTGGGAATTTCTTAACTATAACAATTATAATCGGAGAGAGATTTTTGGTTTTTTCTTTTTGATCTGGTAGGTACGTAGTGAGATTTTTGGTTTTTTTCTTTTGATCTGGTGAGTATATAGTTGGAATTAGATGAAGTGGCCCAAGATTCAGAAGAAGCTGCAAGCTAGCGGAACATATAAGAACAGGAGAGAAACACAGGCATGCTTTGATTTCTTAAGCGTCTTGGAGATCTATAAATAGATCAGCGTTATCATCTTGGAAGAAACAAGAGCAATATTGCTTCTTTTCCCTTAAATTGATCCTAGTGCTTATAACTCTCAGTGCTAGCGGAAAAATGGGGAGGGTGATTGGGAAGAGAATGCTCGTTTTGGCTTCATTCTTTGTCGTGTGGATGGCGGTAGTCTGCGTGGTGGAAGCTAGGCGGTTCTAGAAGGAAGGCTTTTTAGGAGGTCATGGAGGTGGACTCGGTGATGGTGCAGGTGGAGTACTAGGAGGAAATGCAGGTGGAGGACTAGGAAGTAGAGTACTTTTACAGGGGTTGGTGTTGCAGGAGGAGGTTTTAGCGGCGGTGATGGTGCAGGTGGAGTACTAAGGAGGAAATGCAGGTGGACTAGGAAGTGGAGTACTTTTACAGGGGGTGGTGTTGCAGGAGGAGGTTTTAGCGGCGGTGGTAGTGCAGGAAGAGGTTTTGGAGGGGGTGGTGGTGCAGGAGGAGGTTTTGGAGGGGTGGTGGTGGAAGACTCTGTGGGATGGCCCCTTATAACCAATCCAAAACTATGTTGTTTATTATTATCTAAGAAAAGCTATGAAAATGGAATCAGCTTGAGTCTCGTCTTTTCATTACCAAAACTAAGTTCAAGTCGAGGTTGAATGTTTAAAGAATATGGAATAAATTTCTTTTCCACTTCTTGTATGTTGAAGTAATGCTCCATATGAGCCATAATGCAACTCTGTTCAGAGAAATGTGTTTTGACATGGACGAGAATTTGATATTGAATTCGTGAGTGGAAAAAGCAATGACTATCTCCTCCACATCAATGGGGAATACAAAGGAAACAAACATAAAGACACGAAAGAGCAATTGCTACATATTTCAGGCAAAACTTGAAGAAGATCATAAGATTGATGTGTTAAATTTACAGGGCAAACCATACAGCAATTCCTCTGCATCAATGTGGAGGATAAACGAAAAACAAGCAAATAGTACTACCTTTTTCTTTTTCTCAATACTCTTTCAAGCAAAACTGTAACAGGAACAAGTACATGAGCTTCGGTTAATGGGTTGAAGCACTCACATGAAGGGCTACCAAAGAGGCATAGACTCCATCCTTCGCATTAATTAAGGTTTCATGTTTCCCTTTCTCTACGATAACTCCATTCTTAACCACGGCAATGAGGTCAGCACCTTTAATTGTAGATAACCGGTGAGCCACTACCATGGTTGTCCTGTTTATCATAACCCGATCCAAAGCATCTTGAACGATTCTCTCAGACTCTGCATCGAGAGCGTTTGTTGCTTCGTCCAGTAACAAGACCTTTGGATCCTTAACAATGGCGCGAGCAATTGCCACTCTTTGCTTTTGTCCACCAGATAACTGGACACCCCTCTCACCCACAAATGTGTCATAACCCTGCAATTGTCATGATAAATCCATCATGATCAAATCTCAATGCATTAAGGTAAAGACATGTAAAAGTGACACATGATCCAACCTGTTGTAAGCTGCTGATGAACTTGTGTGCGTTTGCGGATTCTGCTGCCGCCGTGATTTCTGCTTCAGTAGCTTCACCTTCCTTCCCATAGGCAATATTGGCACGAATTGATTCATTGAAAAGAACAGGCTCTTGACTCACCAGTCCCATTTGCTGTCTCAACCACCTCAATTGAAACTTTTTTATGTCAATTCCGTCCAGCAGGATTTGGCCTGAATCAGGGTCATAAAATCTTTGCAGCAATGCGATTGCAGTTGATTTTCCACTCCCACTTTCTCCCACCAGAGCAACAGTCTGCAAAGAAGAGGAAATTTTTAAAATGTTACCTCTCTTTTAATCAGATGTTTCCATTTAACCAAATAACGTCAAACATCATATGCAGTGAGAAAAAGGATAAATTTGTTACTTTGCCAGATCGAACAGCCAGGCAGAGATCTTGGAAAATTTGAACATCCGGCCTTGTGGGATATTTGAAGCTGACTTTTTGGAATTCTAAATCACCCTTCACTTCTTGTAGTGTCATTCCTGAACTATCGCTAGGATCTATTTTTGATTCACGATCAAGAATTGCAAATACAGATGCAGCAGAAGACTTTGCTTTTGTTGCATCAGGTGCAAGAGAACTTGACTGAGAAATTGCAAGAGCTGCCATGGTCAGAGCAAAGAAGACCTGCACATTACCAATGTAAGCATATAAGAATGGGTAGACAGACTATTTTCTCTATCTCTCTCATGCTCCAATAAAGACCTACTTACCTTGAAAACCTCTGAGAATGTTGTCTTCCCATCCTCTATAAGACGGGCTCCAGCATAGAAACTAGCACCGTAGACCCCAAACAGAAGAAAGAAGGATAAGCCAAATCCAATGCCACTAATGAGACCTTGCTTTATCCCAGTCTTCAAGGGCCCTTCACATTTTTTTTTGTAAAGGTTCATTACTTTGTCCTCTGCACAGAAGGAGGCCACAGTTCTTATACTTCCCACTGCATCATTAGCAACTTGACTTGCATCCTCGTACATTTTCTACACAAATTTTATGTTTCCCAGTCAGCAAGGAATTTCTAATCTATCAAACAAGCTTAAATTACCGTCTTTAACTGGCAAAATTTTGAAATCAGAATGATAACTAAGAAAATGGTTTTGTCAATAGAAACAAACCTTTGCATCTGCACTGAATCCTTGCATAAACTTCATGTGACTCCAGCCACTTACACCTATCAGAGGCAACATGACCAAGACAATCAAAGCCAGTTGCCAGCTAGCCAGGAAAGCAATAACAAGACCAGCAACTAAAGAAGCAATATTCTGAACAAGAAGTCCAAGAGTATCTCCAACCAAACTGCGAACACCAGCAGCATCAGTAGAGAGTCTTGCTCCGATGGCTCCACTTGAGTTGTCAGGGTTATCAAACCACGCAATCTCCATGTGAGCTACCTTCTCAAAACACATAGTTCGAATTCTTTTAATCAAACGGCAGCCAGCAACAGCAAAGAAATATGATCTTGCTGGGGAAGCTACTAGAGATACCAATGCCAGAACCAGAAACATTAGAGCCCAAAACCGTGAATCTTTACGAAGCTTTGGAGGAGGCTCATAAAAGGTCTTGATCATATTCGAAAGTAAAATTCCATAGACAGGCAAAATAACACCATTAATAACTGCAGCTACAGCACCAAGCAGTAGAACAGAAAGCTCAGGCTTGTTAAGAATAGCCAATCGGAGAAGTGAGACTTCCTTTTTACTTTCGGATGGAGGATCTGTATCAGGTGTCACTACTTCAGCTTCTTCAATTGAGATTCCGGTTGGTATGCCAAATGAGACTGTCAACGAGTGATGACGGCTGCTTCCGATACCCGATGACCCACGACTAATAGATCGTGGTAAAGACAGTCTGCTGGAATGTCTGCCAGATTCTGATCCTATTTCAGACCTCTCACTCACAGCTGTAGTTTGATCATGCTTTTGATTAACTTCCTGGAGGCGTATTAGTTGAGAATAGGCTCCATTTGGATCTCTAATCAACTCTGAGTGAGACCCTGATAACAATTCAGTTCTTAAGTCAGTTAGATCTCTCAAATGCAGTTGGACTCAAAAAAAAAATCACATAATAGTTTACCTTTCTCAACAACAGATCCACGGTGGATAACAGCAATCATATTAGAATTCCTCACCGTACTCAACCTATGGGCAACAATAACCGTTGTTCGGTTTACCATAACCCTGTCCAGGGCCTGTTGGACAATGTGCTCTGACTCAGCGTCAAGAGCGC
Organism: Aristolochia fimbriata; assembly: GCA_019845555.1. NCBI lineage: Eukaryota > Viridiplantae > Streptophyta > Magnoliopsida > Piperales > Aristolochiaceae > Aristolochia > Aristolochia fimbriata. The sequence continues at coordinate 15,344,785 of CM034078.1, read as the reverse complement.
TAGTGGCTTCATCCAGAAGAAGTATCCGTGGGTCCTTTAGAATTGCTCTGGCAATTGCTACTCTCTGTTTTTGGCCCCCTGAGAGCTGTGTCCCGTGCTCACCCACCATTGTATCAAGTCCCTAAATGAAAGAAAAAAAGAGTAAGAATCATAGATGACAGATGTTAACTAAAATCACATCAATTTGACAAAGTATTTCCGAAATAGTAAAACCTGTGGCAGTTTGTCAATAAATCTAGCAGCATTTGCAAGTTCAGCTGCGGCTTTAATTTCATCCAGGGTTGCTTCATCCTTGCCATAAGCTATATTATCTTTAATGCTTGCAGCAAACAAGACAGGTTCTTGACTGACAAGCCCTATTTTCTCTCTGATCCACCGTAGCTGTAACTTCTTAAGGTTTATGCCATCAATTAGCACTTCTCCAGCCAGGGGATCATAAAACCTTTCTATTAGACTAATCACTGTTGACTTCCCACTTCCACTCTCTCCAACCAAAGCCGCAGTTGTACCATGAGTTATGGAGAGAGAAAATCCAGTAAATATCGGCTCATTGGGTCTGGCAGGATAACTGAAATAAACGTCTTTCAACTCTATATCTCCTTTCATATCATCCACAGTAAGTCCACTTGAATCATATGCATCTATCTCTGGCTTCCTCTCGATTGTTTCAAACATTTTGTAAGCTGCAGCTTGTCCAGCTGCAAATGCACTAAGGGATGGAGATGTCTGCCCAAGACTCCTGAATCAAGCACAAAGACAGCGTTACGGTTTCAAAAGAAAAGCTCTTCAGAAAGATAAAGTGGCGCTGTATACAAGCATGCACTTCAGGGATTGCATGGGATAGTGAAATACTAAACAATCCAAACCTACAGGGTGCAGAGTTTCAAACTTACATGGAACCTGTCAAGACAGCAATGATAACATTAACCACATCACCCCCAGTATAACCTTCATGTAGTATCATCCTTGCACCATACCACACAGCCAGTGAATAACTCGAGAACATGACAAACATGACTGCCCCCAAACCTAGGCCTGCTGTCAAACCCTCAAAAACACCGGATCTATAAGCAGTTACAAGGGATTTCTCATACTTATCAATCGCTAGCTTCTCCCCAGTAAATGATGCAACCTGAATCCGAATTATGAGATATAAGCATATTTGAAATATCAATTATATAGCATGAACCTGCCACATGAGCATAAATTATAAACATGCCTCTGTGGAGAAATGTGATGACAAATGGCCCTACAAAAGCAATTTTTGTACTTGTCCTGCTCAAACAGGAACTAGTATGACGCATGGACTTTCTATCTCAGAAATACCATGGGAATAGCATAGAGTTTTCAAGTAGGTTGCTCACCGTTCTAATTGCTCCAATTGTCTGTTCCACCACAACACCAGCATCCGAATAAGCTGTTTGTCCACGAGATGCCATTTTGTTATCACAATGGACATGACAGCTCCAGTAAAAAACAAGAGGTGGAATGGAGGAGAGCATCACGAGGGTAAGGAGCCATCCTCGGACAAATGCAACTATAAATCCTCCAAAAAAGGTCGAAACCAGTTGAATGAACTTTCCCACCTGATCAAGAGAATAAGAATTTCAAAAGTTTGTACTGAATGAATTAAGGCCTTGGGAGGCCCAAATTTTCCACACTATTTTGTTTCTAGCATAACATGTTACTTCACGTTCTAGGGAATTACAGAAATACTGCTTAGGAAAACCTTCTAGTTATGAATGTGCAAAAGAATCTTCTATTTAAAAGGGCAGAATGAACAGTTTTTCCTACCTTCTCACCCATGGCATCTTGGATAAGGACAGTGTCCCCTGACATTCTCCCCACAACTTCTCCTGTACTAGCTTCTTTATCAAAGAAAGCAACGTCTTGTCTCAATATGGTTTTCAGGTACAAGGCTCTTATCCTTGCTGCCTGTCTCTCGCCTGTAACTACCCAACAAGCCACCTCTGTCAAATAACAAACAGGATTTCATCGTCAGTTCCAAAGCCAACCTTTCACTAGTTACAGTACACATGATTTATGTAAGCTGAATTAGTAAGAAAGACATAATACTTACGCAAAAATGATGCTACTCCAGATCCCACGGCCAAATAAACAAACCTCAAAGATACCTGAGGGCATAATATATAATACAAACGAATGAATAACTCCTAACCACAATTTGAGAAGGCCTCGGTTCTCATTAAGCAAAAACTTCATCTTTTCGAAACAGAGAGGAAATAGTAACAAACTTCAATAGATGAAACGATGGTGTGGTGATAAAGATGGAGAGGTCATGCGAGGTGAGTATCTTACCTTGGATACTTCATGAACCACTTTACGGCGATCCACAGTCTCCCCAAAAGAATCAACCAACTGCCCAAGGAGAACGGTCATAACAGGCATAGCCGCCCCATTTGCTATAGCAGCCAGAGTGCCCACTATCATCAAACCAACATCTCTAGAATCGGCGAATGAGAAAAGCTTGTAAAGTGGAACACTCTTCTTCTTTTCTTTATTTCCTTCAGCATCTCCGGATTCAACTTTGTCCTCCATTTGCTCGGGGTTTTTATCAGAAACTGGCTCTGCCGGAGGGCTTGTAGAACCGACCTTTCCGCTACTGTTACCCTCCACTCCGTTCTCTTCAGGCATGTTGTCTGGCTTGAGTGGTCGATTCTCCTCTCTCTCTTTCAATGCCGCTAAGTTGGCCAATAAGGAACAAAAATTCGAAAAAACCCGAATCCGTGCGTCTCTCTGCTTTATCTGTGACAAAGTGTCAGATGCAAATGGTTGATTAAAGCTGTGGAAGAAGATGCCTAATGATTAACGAAACCAAGACTGCAAGAAGACATACGGCTATAAGTAAAGAAATCAGATTTTAAACGGTCCATGATAGAAAAGGAACCAGCAGCTCAATGTCTAAACTTGGTAAGCTAAGAATACCAGCTAAGAACACCAAGTCCCTACTCCCAAAAAAAACATTTAGTTCAAATTCTCTTGAATCTTTAAGCAGCTTCAACCAATCAAATGATTGATATTTAGCTGTTCATACAAGCTCTTGAAAAGAGGAGGTGCCCCAAGGTTCCAGGCATAAAATAAAATAAAATAAACAAACGATATTTTCCTTCTTCCTTGAGAAGCGACTGATATATAGTTTTTTGGTGAACCACAAGGCAAAACCAGTACCCTAGCACGCTGCAATATCAGAGAGCAACAAGCGCAATGAAGGTCACCATGTTTACGTCTAGGGGCGAAAAATAAAAAAATCTACTCAAGGAATTAAAAAAACAAAGAAAAAAAAGGAAAGAAAAACAGAGTAGAGAAAGCAGTTTACCGAAGAAGCTAAGACCCCTGAGATAATACCCCAATGGGTTTCGAAATCTTCTCGAGTTTCTCACTCTTCCAATGGGACTGGAACAGAGTGCTCTGAATATAAACCTCCCATTTGCTTGACCCCTACGCATACAAAACTCCGAATATTTTTTTTTCTTGACAGGCGCTCTGTTAGTCTAGTCTGCCACCAGGTAGGTTGACATGTTGCCGGTCAAAGATCGATCTGCTTGTCCACGAGCAAAGTTCATGCACCTCCATGTCTCATTATCCGTTCCGGCAGTCCCCATTTCTGAAAATGTGAACTGGGTGAAGCTTCCCTGAAGTGACTGAGACAACCCCCAACGTCTACGTATGACGTCTACATGGTGCTTTTTAATATTGCTTGCGTTCAAGCGGTGTCTTTTCCTTCCGCTCGACATAAGAAACCATTACAAATGGCCGAAGGCAATCGGGTATATCTCATTAGTTTATTCTTCCGTAATCGATGCTGGGTTTCTCGATCATGAGCGTCGGATTAATCGGTGGGTTCCCAAAATATCAAACACAGTGATTTTGTTGCCGAATCGAAGTCGTAGTGGGTAATAATTCGGAACCCCGGAAGAAAGAAAAGCAGGGTGGAAAGGAGGAATCGTGGTAACGAAGCAAGCCACGTGAACAGCCGCCATGGATATCCCATGGAGCTACGACCAGCCAGGGAAGATTTCAAAGGAGTCAAAAGTTACGAAGACGAACTCCGGTTTTCTTGGTCATCAAGGAAAAGGCGACGTGCCCCCGTGTCGGGTTGGTCTACCAATGTGAAGTTTCGAAGAAGGGAAACGGATTAACGGCTACTATATCCAGCACCGGCTTACCCGCTTTGCTGTGGCTGGCCGGGTCTGGGCATGGACGGGTCAGGTCCGGGTCGGCAAAAACCTCAACCCGGTCCAACTTTGATTCTAAATTTCGTCCCGGTAAAAAGTTTGGATCACCTCCAAGCGGTAGGACGCCCAATCGCAGGGCGACACACACCACAGTTTCATAATAGGGTCACCATTTGGATCAGCGCCCCACCTGATCTGAACTCCGGGTTTGAATTTGGGACCCCAATCCCAACCCAGGTTGGATTTGGGACCGTAAACCCGACTTTTATGGGTTGGGTCAGGTTGAATTTCCCAAAAAACAAGACTCTAAGCACCGGGGAAAATAGAATCATGCATGCAGCTAATGGCTTGGATGGTGGTTGATAATTAGGTCAAAGTGGTGGATTACGTAACTTAATTGGATTTGTCTTCCATGAATTGGTGCTTGAATAGTCTATTCTCAATTTATAATATTAGTTAAACCTCATCAAGATTTTATTAATTTTATTTAATTAAAAGTATTTGAATTCACCTACTACATAAGCCATATATATATATATATATATGGTAAAAACATACACCGTGGGTAAAATAAAAATATATTTTATGATCTGTGCCTTAAATTTGTGAACCGATCCATCGTCTTGGAACGATTTATGAGGAGCAAACCAAATACGGTCCAGGCCCGGATATGGATCTTTTTTAGCTATTAGGGTTATGTTTTAGACAAGTTAATTTGAGAGTTGTTTTTTTGCACTCTTGGCTCGTTAGAGATTCTGGTATAGAAAATCAGAGTGAGAGAGTGAAGGAAGATGATCTAGGGATCTAATCTGTTGTACCCTAGTCGATTATATTTTTAGTAACTTCTTATAAAGTTATTTCATTTTATTGAATCATGCAATTTTATTCCAAAGATTTTTTCTTCTTTAGAATGTCATTATTCTTAAATTTCTATGCGAACTCATTTATACATTTCATGATTTGTAGTTTTATAAAAAAAATTATCATTATTCCATTTATTACTTGAGTACCCGTTCAACCTTTAGATAAATAAATGGATAAACAATATATAAAATGACATTTTGATTATATCATTTATACTATATACCATGTTATCAAATGTTAATAAACGATATACAAAATAACCTTATTTTATTTAATTTATATAATATATACCATTTACACCCAAATGGTATTTTACTATTATGTAGTCGTTGATAGGTTCAACCATAGGTTTGACCATAAGATTTTCACTCAATTCGTACATGGTGATGAGCAATGATTGATGACCCCCTATTCTTTTTATTCTGTTTGTGTATATGAAATATTTAGATTTCCCCTTTTGGTAAACTCTCAAGTCTAAGCAAGTTAACCCTCCAAACATTAAAGCAAAAAATAGAATTATAAATAGGAAAGCGTCCAAATCTCTTACCTCTTACGGGGTTTAGTGCATAGATAATACAATGATTTCCATAAAAGTAATCTTTTAAGAAAAACTCTATTATTAGTTATTGACACCAAGAGTTTCAAGTCTACCATTAGTTTAAAATATTGAGAATTTGGGAGACATTGCTATCTAGGAAAAGTATTACTAAATTATACTCATTGGTAAATAATTATTTTATTTCAAGTTATTGTTGAAGTGTTTAAGTGAGAAAAAATTAAATTTAAAAAATTATAATTTTTATATAAAAAAAAAGAATTTATCTTTTCTCTATATGAATAATTTGGATACAATACATTAGATGATAAATATTTATTTAGTAAACTTAATTTTATTTTTTATACAATGATCCTACTATTTTATTAATTATATTCAGTAACCAAATTTATTAAATATTTAGCCACTTATTACATGGAAAAGTGTGTGTGCGTTGTGTTCTTCTTCACATTCGAAACTTGATCGTTCTCTCCGAACGGTCAAGTCTCGAAGGGGGCAATTTGTATGCACTAAAATGTGAACGGCCCTGTAAACGAGTACAATAAGTGGATCGTAAAATACGTGTTCGATGTACAGTGTAAAAAATAATTGAAGGGTAATTTGGTAATTTTGAGGTGATTGTGTGGGTGCAACTTCTAGAATTCCTTTGATTCAATCTCCGAATAAACACTAAACGATCGATGTACGCCTTCTTCACGAACGAACAAGACGAATTTGAATTTCGCCTAAGCTTGATGAAAAATTTGGTATTCCGATTGACCTGAGGCAGTTGATTGTGAAACAGCGGCATAAATGCTTGTTGCTATATCACTGATTTGGGGTGATAATTTGGAATTTCTTGGATTTTTGACGTACGTTTTCCCGTCTCTGTTTGTGTTTGGATATCTCTCTGGATGTTTCTATTTCTCTGTGTATCCTGAGCCTATTGTTTTATAGGCTTGTTGAACTCTAACTATGGGGACCTGGTATGTCGGAGTAGTTGTAACCCACTTCGACCGCTTCTTTGTAGCGTCTCCCTTGAAGTGTGGAACTGTCTTAGACCAAGGCAAGGTTGAGCCACGTCGGATCCTTGTAGACTGACTATGTGGCTTTAATCGTCTGATGTGTCACCCTTGTAGGCTGTTGACAAAGCAATTTTGATCTCGGACGTTGACGCATTGCGGTTTGATTGAGGGCTTGATTTTGTTGATTGACCGGAGTCCATGTTTGACTTGTTGACCCAGGCCATGCGGTGCTGATTTGGACCGTAATTGTCGGTCCTCACAAAATTTGTTCATACAGATGCCCCCTTCAAAATGTGCACATTAAGTGTACGATTTGAGAGTGTACACTAAAAATTTGTAAATTTTGAAGCCCCTTTTTCTTTGTGGGCCCACAGGTAAGTGGGCTTGGGCCTGTTATGGACTTGAGTTTACCTCGGGCTTGGACCCGCTGCAGATTTCCTTGATTTGGTGGGCCGACTAGCCTCTCCTTCTTAGTGGGCTGGACCAAAAGAGTTGACTCAGTGAGTACTTGGCTAAGTCGATTGGGTGGCTTTTTGTTCACTAAGTTATAAATCAGTGTTCCCCACGTGGGTGGTTGGCCTCTACCTTATCCTTGTTTAAATTATGAATCAAGGATAACCGTAATCTAGGGATCAGGAAGGGTTTAGGGTTTAGGAGTGGCCATCTCGGTTTTCGTGTTTAGCACTTTTGATTTGTTTTTTCTTTTCGACCTGACTTCTGCGTGGGAAGCTTTTGTCGCTAACTTCTGTGTTGGAAGCTTTTGTCGCTGACTTCATCTGCTGAGGTAAAAGTTCCTCTCTCTTGTTTTTCTTTCTGCTTATATGCTCTTCTAATGGCTTTCCTTTGTATGCTTTGTGCCCTTCCTTTCTAATTGTGGAGGCTTCCCGAGGGGCTTCATGAGAAGGGTCAAGAGGGTTCGGTTGATTCAGCGAGGCTTCAATGTGGTGAAGTTTGGTTCACCGTCACTGAAGGCTTGTTTTTCAGCCACCTCCAAGCCCGATCTTGTGTTAATTCCCGATACGAGTCACTGAAGATTTCTTCGCTGGTTCTTCGCGACGCTACTTTCAGCCTTCTTCTTTTCTTTTCGTTGGCTGAATTCTTGTTTTCTCTTTGCTCTTTTTTTTTTCTTTTTTTTTTCGCGACGGTACTCATGGGAGGTTGAGAAGGTTTGCTTCAACGGAACCTGGTTCGGTGGAGCTCGGTTCACCGTTTACTGAGGCTTCGCTGTTCAGTCCTTCGATTATGGCCCTGCTGTGACTGGTTTTGCTTCAAACATAATTTCCCATCGCAACCGCGGTCATAGACCAACAAAAAAAAATGATTTCTCTTCTTCGATTTTGAGGCGTTGCTGCTTTGTCGTCAGTAGTGTCGCTACTCTGTCGTCGGCGCCCGCCGTAAGACTCCGTCGCCGGCGCCCGCCGTAACCGACGTCGTCGGCCCCCGCCGTAACCGACGTCGTCGGCGGCCCCCGCCGTAATTGACGTCGGCGGCCCCTGCCGTAACCGACGTCGTCGGCCCCCGCCGTAATCGACGTCGGCGGCCCCCATCGTAATCGACGTCGTCGGCCCTGCTGTAATCGACGTCGTCGGCCCCGCCGTAGTCGACGTCGGCGGCACCCGCCGTAATCGACGTCGGCGGCACCCGCCGTAATCGACGTCGGCGGCGCCCGCTTTCCTATTTGGAATTGAACTTCGTCTCTTTGATCTATCAATGCATCTAGACTCGAGCACATTACCTTAAGATGTTCGTGGATACCTTCCTTAGACACTTAGGACTCCTTCTCCTAAGTTCGGACTCGATTGGATGTCAGGATCCCAAGATTTTTGTGACTTATCATTGCTGAGTCATTGGCGCGGTTGCACAAAAAATAAGCTTTAAAATGGCGCGGTCGCGCCACTAGAGCAGAGTACTTGAATGGAAAGAGTTCTGCTCGTGTTTGGCAGCCTTCTGGGTCCATTTTAGTGCGGTCCCGCCATTTTTTGGCGCGATCGTGCCATTTTCTGGCGCGGGCGCGCCATATTTTGTCTTCTAACGGGTGCGGTCGCGCCGGTCACTGCAACATTATACCTTAATGCACTGAAATCCTCATATCTTCTTCATTTTAGCTCCGATTTCAATGATTCTTGTTGCGTTGGACTCCTGAGAGAGAAAATATTAATCTGAGACATTTTTTATGATATTATGATAAATATTGACTCCAACATGTAATTTCTTATTCCAATTTAGGCCTAAAAATAATGTCTTTTTGACACTTATCACAACCTCAAACTTAAACCTTTGCTCGTCCTTGAGCAAAACTAAAAGAAAAAAAATAAAAATAACCAGAGTTATTGCCAATCATCAAAGTTTAAGAAAAATCAGTGGGGTTACCCTTTCAAAGCATCAATCAAAGATTACTCATTCAAACCTCTCCTATTCTTGGTTATCCTGTTTAGTCAAGGCATGATCAAGCTATCTTCCACCATACATACCACTTTCCCATGCATGTGAGCAGTTTAAATTGAATAACATAAGCCAACCATCAGTCTAATCTCCACTAACATGAAGGAATTACAAAATTATGATCAAAAGGTCTTCTATAGGTTATAATGGGGCATGGGTAATGGGTAAGGAAAAATTAAGGATAAAATTTTAGGGTCAGTCCTCCTCCTCATATCCATGTCCCATCTTCCTGAGCATGAACCATCTCTAATTGTAGCACACCACCCCAAACTTAAAAATTTGATTTGTCCTCAAAGCAACCAAATAAAACAAAGATATGATATTTTCACCTTCTCCTTAATCCCTCTCACTATCTCATCTCTTCAAGGAAAAACTATCTTTATTTCTTTTTCTCTTTCTTCTTTTTTTTTCTTTCTTTGGCTTTGTTTGGAGTCTAGCTTACCTTGCCGGTTGACTCAGAGTCCCTAAGCTTGTTGAGGCCCGAGACCCGGTGCACACACAAGGTGGCCTTTCTCCTAACTCAGCAATTTTTTTTTTTCACTTTTTTTTTTTTTTTTTTTTTTTTTTTACTTTTCCTCTCAGATATTCCAACACCTTTTTCATTCATCTTGCTTCTTCTTTCTTCTCTCTTTCAAAGGAAATTCTGTACCAATCCTTCAGCCCTCATTTCTGTATAACTTCAAATTTTTGTCCATGCTCATTCAAACAGAACACTTCAATAATTTGGAGAAATATAGGTCAGTAAGAAACAAGTTTATTCATCTCAAAGGCTGGTTCATGTAATGTGGGAATTCAAAACAAAGCATGGATCTTGTCGGCTCAAAATGTTTGACAAAAGGTGATGCATCTTGTGCATTAAAGTGGGTGGCTCAAAAAGGCTCAAACGGTTCAAAACAAGTGCCTAGATCATTTAAAAATTTTGAAAACCCTATCTTCATTTCGCCTCGATCTTCCTTCAGGTTGGTTCTATTGCACAAAATAAACATGCTCAATGTATTCAACCAATCACACCACTTTCCAAAACAACTTTTCTCATGCCAAAACCAGCATTCAAACAAATATATTTCTCAAGAGAATGAATGAGACCTATCTTCTCAATCCACTAATCAGAGTTCCCACAAAATTTTTCGAAAACCATTTCATATTTAGAAGCACAAAATTATTGCAAACGAATTTAGAATTTTATGAAATATTACCTGGGCCTATAACTCATAAATAGAAACAAGTCAGAATTGTAAAGGAATGATTCTGAATTATAGAGCCTCAGAAATTAATCAAACAAACATGTGGCGCGGCCGCGCCAAAATTTGGCGCTGGAGCGCCATCCTTTTCTTCATAAATTAAAATTTTGAATGCAAAATTTAATGATTTCACTTGGAGCATGTTATTAAGGTTCAGAGGTGCACAACAAAATAGGTTTCATTAATTTTCATCAAGGGAATTGAAAGATACACAAATTTGAAAACTTGGCAGCAAATCTGAAATTCTGGGCAGAAAGTGAGTTGGAGGTATTTTGCAAGCATTGTATCTCCCTAACCACTTATCATCTAGAGCTTAAAAAGAGTTTTCTGGAAAGTAATAAACATGAACTTTAATCGCCTTAAAACAGTTTTCTAGGAATCATTACAAAATTTTTTAGAAATCAGCTCAAAGACAGAAAGATGGTAATGTTTCCAACCCAAACTTTTTCCAGAAAACAGTTTTAACTACCCAAGTTGCAGCAGTCATAACTTCCTTTCTACTCAATGAAAATTCCTTTAACCAGGCCCTATTTTATCTACTAAGTGCCCTCTTGAACTACGTACCTTTCCTTGGTGGGTTCCACTTCCAAATTTTTCAGAATTTGGCTCCAAACTTGGCATCTCGATTAGAGTTGTTGTTGCTCTGCTTTTCTGCACAGAGTTTACCTGAGTGTTCTGATGCCTTTTCTTTTGAAGGAAGCTGCTGTGAATGGTTGGGAATGATAGTCCCAACTTCCTTCTTCTGATCTCTGCATTTAGACTTTTAAAAACACATCTAGAAGTACATCAAGTGTAGCTAAAAAAATGGCTCATTCAACTCCACTTAGCTTTCAAATTCCAGATTCTTCAAGAACAGGTGCCTTAGACTTTGTTTTTTTTTTTCTGGTATTTATTCAAACCAAACAAATTTAAAAGACTAAACTAACATGAGTAAAATAAAACTAAGCCTAACATTTAGGATTCACACAAAGTGATTTATTCAAAGCAAAAGAACAATTGAATTGAAAAACTAAACTAACTTACCTGCCATAGGTTGCCTCCCATGAAGCGCTAAGTTTATGGTCCTCAGCCAGACCAGTAGCTTCATTCCACCTGGATCAAAAGGAAAATTCAATTCGAATCCATTCATCATGACCTTTCTTCCCTTGCAATGCTTTATGCTAAAGCAACCAAATTTTGATGTTGAGTTAAAAATCTTTTCTTTTGATTTTGTGGCTTCTAAGAAGTAGATATTCACACATATCAGCCACTCATTCATCTTCTTGTCCAGCCCTAATAAAAGTTTCAGTTGTATTTTGGGGCTAGGTGTATAAGGTGGGATGATGAAAAAGTCTAAATCAAAGGAGTGTCCTATCTCTTCTTTTTTCTCTACCCAATTCTCTAATGGCTTTTTAGGGGAAGGTTCTATGATAGGACCTATGGTTTCTTCTTCCTCCCCTTCATCTAATTCTTCAGCTATGGTTTCTTTTTCAGCCTCTAATGATTTTTCTTTTTGCTGGGTTTTCTCTTCTACTTTCACAGCTATCTCAGCCATGGGTTTTTCTTCTTTGACCTCATCTACTTCTACCATGCTTTCTTCTTCAGCCACTAATGCTTGTAGTTCTCTCTCAATTAGTTGGAAGATCAGAAATGGGATGAATATTTCCTCCACCTCAGCTACTATCTCTTCAATTGGTTCTCCCTCATCCTCTAAGGTGGGTGACTCTATTAATTGCTTAAAATTGGGCATTATCTCCAACTCATAGGGACACACACTCTCTTTACTCTCCAAAGTTTCTTTTGGTTGAGGGTTTTCTAGAATTTTTTCTCTCCTAAAGGGTATGGACTGCTCTACCTCTTCAATTGGTTCTTCCTCATCCTCTAATTCTTGTAGATCTTGCTCTTCTGGATTCTCTTCAAAATAATCTAAACACTTTACTAGGTCCTCCCATTCTTGAGTGGTATGAAGTGTGACCGGTTGCTTTATTGACTGAACATCTGCATGCATTGTTTCCATTGACTGTAATTTTGCATAAATTTCTCGTATCATTTTCCTTTCTTCCTCCCAGTCATCCCTTGCGATCATTGACTCCTCCTTTTGGTTGTATGAATTGCCATATGGGTCTAACCTGCAGGAATTAGACTCATAATTAGAAAAATAAGGTCTTGAATTTAAACGGCATACATTAGTAGCATAGTTACCTCCACACATATCACAAAAATAATTCATAGAATCCATTTGAAATTACATGCTAACCATATCATCATGATGGGTGGGAGAATTATAAGAGTGGTCAAAAGGACTACATGGTTGTTCATAAGAATCACATGGCATATGAAAATTTTTGGAAGGTTGAAAAGAATTCCATGCTTGATTTGGGTAAGAAAAATCATTATAATCCTCAAGGTGTCTCCTTCCATAAGTGGACTTATGCAAACAAAAATTCATTCACACAACACATCAGTTCACAAAAAATAAAAATAAAAAAATAAAAAAATAAAAAAATAAAAAAATAAAAAAAACAAAATGTACACTCAAATCTCTAGATTTAAACATAAGCAATTACTACTAAAACATTGGTCCCCGGCAATGGCGCAAAAAACTTGATGCGATCCCAGCTAATCACTAGCAAGAGGACTAATTAATGTAATATAGACTTATGCAAGTCTGAATATCGTCCCACAAGAACCAAGCTAATAGATAATTGCATTTCTAGTTTAAAAACAAAAGTTTGAGAAATCGATTGGAAAGGAGTGATAAAAATAGAAAATAAACTAATCTACCTAATCCTATAGAGATCAAGAGAGGGCTTTTGATAAAATCAGTATGGAAAAAGGCATTGGGAATCCAATTCCCTCCCTAGGCAATTCTGAGATTGAATAGAAGTTAAGTGTTGGAAATCAATTTCTGACGAGCTAATAAAACCATGGCTACAATCCGCATAGGCATTACTTGTTTCTATCTCCTAGAGTAAACCTAGCTAGCATGATCGACTCTACTTGATAGCATAAACATGAAGCTCATTGTGTCATAGACAAATCAATCTAATCCAACAGGGTATTACTTTAAGGTCGAGGATTAACCCAAGGATTAGTGATCTACCTAGTGCATAAACTCATAAAGATTTGTAAAATTCTATCACCATGTCTTACCTTAAGCTTAGCGTCACCTTAAAACCAGTACATAGCCAGACAGCAAGTATGAATCAAAAATTAACAACATGGAAAACTCATTCATGCACCAAATTGAAAACCAAATAGATTATAAAGTATCAATCTCATTACATGCCTAGGGAGTCATGGACTCCCAACTACAAACGACTACTCCATACAGGAAATAAAAACACACAACAAGATTTTGATAACAACCATGAAAGAAAAACAACTAAATACAGAAACTCCCTTTGGAAGGCTGCTCTTGGTCACTCTTGCTCCTTAGGCTGAAATCACCACCTTTCTCCCTCAAAGTGGCCAGAGGTCGTGTAAGACTCCCTCTGGACCTTCTTCTCTCTCTAAACTAACTACAAAATTAGAAATTAAACTAAGAACTGAATGTTGAATACAAAATTGGATGCAAAAACTGGATGAATTGTGCTCTGCCTCGGACCCCTATTTATACTTTGTCCTGCTGCCCAGGCCCTGTAAATTGGTCTCTGTCCAGGGGTATGAATTGTGACTTCCCGACCTCAGAATTGGATAAAATTACATCCAAACCTTCCTTCTGTAGTCTTTTCCTTTCTCAGGAAATTAGAATTCATTCTGAGTTGGGAAACTCGAGATATGATGTGAAGAAGTTGCTTGATTTCTGCTGCCAAGTCCAGCAGTGGGTCCACCACTTTTGGAGATATAAAACTTGCAAAACCCAACTTGGATTGGCCTGATTTTTCGTGACATGATCCTCAGTATTATCAGGAATCTTAGTTCCAAGTTTAACTTCATTTGGAATTCGCGAACTCCATGTATGCTCTTCATAAAATTCGGAATTTAAAACAACTTAATCTAAAATTACCTCCTCAATTGAATAACTTGACCCGTAACTTGACCCGTATTGAGTAATTTAAACTTCTCCATATTGGGCCTTGATTAGGCATGTACTTCATCACCCACAGGCCTTAACAGGCATGGACCTCGTCACCCACGGGCCTTAACAGGCATGGACCTCGTCACCCACAAGCCTTAACAGGCATGGACCTCGTCACCCACGGGCCTTAACAGGCATGGACCTCGTTAACAGGCATGGACCTCGTCACCCACGGGCGTTTATAGGAATGGACCTCATCACCCACGGGCGTTAACAGGCATGGACCTCGTCACCCACGGGCCTTAATAGGCATGGACCTCGTTAACAGGCATGGACCTTGTCACCCATGGGCGTTAACAGGCATGGTCCTCATCACCCACGGGCTTTAACAGGCATGGACCTTGTCACCCACGGGCCTTAACCGTTCTGGACCTCGTCACCCACGGGCCTTAACCGGCCTAATTAAGACTTAGCCTAATTAAGACTTAGCCTAATTAGGACGTAGCCTAATTAGGACTTAGCCTAATAAGGACTTACCCTAATTAGGACTTAGCCTAATTAAGACTTAGCCTAATTAAGACTTAGCCTAATTAAGACAGCCTAATTAGGACTTAGCCTAATTAGGACTTAGCCTCATTAAGACTTAGCCTAATTAGGACTTAATTGAAACTTAGGACTTAGTCCACTTAGCCTCAATTAAGACTTAATTGAAACTTAGGACTTAATCCACTTAGCCTCAATTAAGAATTAGTTGAAACTTAGGACTTAATCCACTTAGCCTCGATCAATTAAGATTTAATTGAAACTTAGGACTTAATTAGCCCTCGACTTAGGGTTCCCAGGCACTTATCCCAGCTTAACTAGGTCGACTTAGGCTTCCCCAGTAGGTACTTAGTTGATCTCAGCCGTTGACTCCACCTTAGCTTAATTGATCCCAGCTTACCTAGGTCGACTTAGGCTTCCCCAGTAGGTACTTAGTTGATCTCAGCCGTCGACTCCACCTTAGCTTGACCCATTTGGGTTTCAAGACCGACAAACTTCAAACTTTTCCTTTTCTGCCTATAACAAAGACTTCTCTTTTACTGTCTTCTTTGTCGATTCTTCTTTCCTGACTCGGAGTCTTTTAATTTTGAATTTGAAATTTGAATTTCAAAATTGGTCTAACCTTGGAATTTTGGTTTTAGATGGTTTCTCCTTCAGTGACTTTGACCAATGGATTGCGTGACTTTGACCACGTCGTGACTATTGGCGGGGAGTCAGTTTTGACTCTGGCACTCTACATGGAAGGCGATGCTTCTCGCCTAACATATTGCCCTAGCGGGGAATCACTTTTCGGGGGCCATCCTGTGAAACCTCCATCATCCCTCGTGGACCGCTCACTTCCTTACGGGTCTTTGAGTAGATCTTTGGCTACCGGTGATCGTGTCTTCTTCCTTGTCCTGACTCTTCCGAGAACGAGGATGTAGCCGTCGGACCAGAGACTTTTGCACTTCAGAGTGCTTTATGCGTAGTGAATCAGTCCCCCTCTGCCACGCACCTTTGAGGATCAGCTTATGGGCGGGGAAGTTGTACGGACTCTTCACGCACCCGACACGACTTTGGATACGCCAATCCCTTTCCTTTACGAGTGGACTATTCTGCTTCTGGGTCAATGTAGTCGCACTATCCGTAGCGCGGGCGTCTACTACGGACTTTGGGCCTCCATTTTTCAGTTTAGTTGTGATGCATCGGTGGTCCGAGCTTTTCTTGATGCATGGAGTACGGAGACAAACACGTTAGTCACGTGCCAAGGCGAGCTCTCCATTACCTTACTAGATATGGATCGGATATTCGGCTTGCCTATCTCTGGGTATTTTTACGATGAGGTTTCTCCGATGGTAGCTGATTTCAAGGACGTGCGGAGTTCGGCTTTACCCTACAGCTGCCAGTATCTATTTCTGGCATATCATCGTCTCTGCTGGTGTTTGGCGTGTAACACTGTGACCACTGCTCCTTGGGTTTCATTTTGGTTCCGGACGGAGGACAATACTGTTCCAGTCCATGATCCCAAGACAGCATGGTATGCTGTTTATAAAAAGGGTGTGGCCACTTCACGAGAGCGGACGTCCACAGAGCAAGATGTCTTTGACTTCCTCCATGTCATGCCGGGTAAAGAAGATGAAGTCCATTTGGCGGCACTCCTCTCGGTTTGGTTGTCCCGTTTCGTATTTCGTTCAACTGGAGGCGACAATCTGCGACCCACGATCTTCAAGGTGGCGAGTTATATGGCCACTGGGTCAGTTTTGCCTTGGTTGGTCCCGCTTTGGCTTGTCTTTACCGAGGTTTGGGTCACGCGGTTGCTAGATTGTCATCGATTGCTCAATGGTCGTACTTGTATTCCTGGCTGGCCGTCTACTTTCACACACATGGGGAGGACCTTGAAGGAATTCGTCGTCCCGGTATGATTTCTTTTTGGAATCCTTCCCTTCGACGTACTTTTACCGAGGAGCAAGCTCGTGGCTTATTCCGACGTCTTCCGGTGCCAGTATAGCACCGATACATTCTTGGCGGGAACACGATTTCTTCCTTGGTGGATGAGCTGAAGGCACCAATTTCTAGGCCGAAGGCACCAACTTGTTCCTTGGCAGGAACAACGATCGGTCCCATCCGCGCCGACGAAGGCCGAAAGGCAAGAAACAAGTTGGTGCACCTTCGGTAAGTTGCGTCATAACTGTGACTCCCTCTTAAACCTCAGGCGAATAAGAAGAGGGCCCCCTACTTTGAACGACGCTTCTACTTCTGCATCGAAGAAAAAGGCATGGGTGGTAGTTCAGTCTGCTTCTCTCCCTTCGCCACCAACTCTCCTTCCTCCAATTTCAGAGACGGAGCCTCCTCAGACTTCTTGTCCTCCAATGGAGCCGCCAGAGCCAGAACCTCCTGCAGAGATACTGTCTTCCCCAGAGGCATCCGAGGTACCTCAAGAGGAGGTGCCTCCTCCGGAAGATGAAGTGATCGCCCAGGCTATTTCGGTGGTTGTTGCTGCCCCTGATGGTGTTGAGGAAGTGGAGACCCCAGCGACGACTTCTTCCATGGGACCTGTTCTTGAGTTTGCCCCAGCCTCGACTCAGCTTGAGGCTTCGCCTATTCGAGAGGTCACTCTAGTTGTTGAGGAAGAGGTCGCTCCTCCAGTTATTGAGGAGGATGTCGCTCCATCTATTCAGGAAGCGGTCACTCCAGTCGTTCAGGAAGTGGTCGAGGTTCTTCAGGAAGAAGCTCCAGTTGTTCAAGAAGCTCCAGTTGTCCAGGAAACAGTCACTTCTCTGTCGTTGCCTGCACCTCCTGCTTCGACTTCCTTGGCGATTCTGTCGAAACAGTTAATGTCTCACTTTGAGGGTGTGATGCTACAGATCTGGAAGGACCAAATAGCCCCTCGCATGCTTTCACACGATGCAGCACGCGACACGTCTTTGGCCGCTGATACAGAGTTTATCATTAGTAAGTTGTAGGAGGTGAGTCACGATGTGACTCGCTTACAGGGCTACACCCAGAAGCTCCAAGCTTTGAAGGAAGCAGAGAATTTGCCTAGTGAGAAGACGAGTCAGATATCTAAGGACTCAGCTGAAACCGATGCTCGCGAAGCCTTGGATGTACTGTCTTCCAAATTGGAAAACGCTGAAATTGCTTTGGACAAAGCGGCTAAAGATCTTTCACAGGTCTAGCTCGACCATGAAGATGCCCGTGAACACCTGGAGTTGGCTAAGGAACAATTTGAGTCGACGAAGACTAAGATCGTGTACTTTGCAACCCAAGTCAAGCAAATTCGAGAGAGTGTGAAAGAATTGAAGGAGACCGTCCTTGAAGCTACGCAGAAGGTAGAGGAGATCATTGCCATGCCTACTCTCAGTGCAGCTGAGGAGGCGAATCTTCTGACATTGAGGGCTGCCTTTGCGGTGTCACAACAGGAGTTGGCAAAGGACCTTTAGTTGCTTTGTTGTCTTTTCCTTTTGATTTGATTTGTAGACCTTTCTTTTCTTCATTTAATTGAATTTTGGCTATTTAATTTGTCGACTTTGCATTTGGAATACAAATATTATCATGGATAAAATATTTTGAGAAATTTACCATTTATGGCCGGGAGTCTCCTTCCTTCGGGAGTGACCAATTTGTAAGCGCCGTTAGTGTAGACTTCTTGAACGACGAACGGTCCTTCCCACTTAGGTGCGAATTTTCCCCCATCTCTACTTGTGGCCATAATTGGTCTGCGCACGGCTAAGACGAGATCACCCTTTTGAAAGGAGTGGCACTTAACTTTTTTATTGAAAGCACGAGTGAGGTGAGCTTGATAGCATTCAAGCCTTTGCTGCGCTTCCAAGAGCTTTTCGTCGAGGGATTCTAATTCCTGCAGGCGAAGTTGGATATTCTCCTCTTCTGTGAGCCCTTCTCGAAGAGCGACCCGTAGGGACGGAATGTGGATTTCAAGTGGTAATACGGCTTCAACACCATAAACTAACGAATAAGGTGTTGACTCTGTGGGAGTACAAAATGTAATCCTATATGCCCACAATGCATCTCCGAGCCTTTCATGACAGTCTTTCTTGTTCCCTGCGACCATCTTCTTTAAGATCTTGCACAATGTTTTATTGAAGGCTTCTGCCAAGCCGTTTGCAGCAGGGTTGTATGCAGTGGATGTCCTTTGTTGGATGCTGAATTTCTCACAAAAATTGTTCATGGTCTTGTAGCGGAACGGGGTACCGTTGTCGGTCATGATGTATCTCAGAACACCATACCGATATACGATTTGCGTTCGGATGAAGTCGACCACAGTGACAGCTTTGACTTCTTTATAAGTTGCTGCTTCTGCCCACTTAGAAAAGTAATCAGTAGCCGCCAGTATATACTGGTGATTTGCTGACGACCTCGGGGTGATTGGACCTATGATGTCCATTCCCCAGGCTTCAAATGGTCAGGAGGCCACTGTCGGATGTAACGGGCTGGGAGGCTGATGAATATAATTAGCATGAATTTGACATGTCGTGCAATGTCGTGCTAATTCCATCGCATCCCACAGCATTGTAGGCCAGTAGTAGCCTAATTGTTTGACTTGAAGGTGTAGTTTGGGGCCCGCTTGATGAGCTCCGCAAATTCCCCCAAGTGCTTCGGCCAAGATGGCTTGTCCTTCTTCTTTGGAGACACATCTGAGTAAAATATCGTCGCAGGATCGTCGGTACAATGTGTTGTTGAACAAGCTGAACTTGGGAGTCTCTTCGTACATAAGCCCGAGCTTTTAATTCCTCGGGTAATTTCTTATGCTCTAAGTAGTCGAGGAATTGTTGACGCCAATCTTCTTCCTGGATGGTGTAGATCGAGACCAGATTTGTTTTTTCTTCCCCTGATATTTTTTTTGAGATAGGTACCACCCATCTTTTGCATACATGGATCCGTTCAGGCCTTGCATCGAACTGTGGTAGACTTGCGGCGATTCCTGCCAATACATCTGCTTGACTATTGTTGGCTCGGGGTACATGTCCCAGGGTTACGTTTGAAATTTTCTCCAGTAACCTTTGGGCCTCTTTATGATAAGGAACGAGTTCATCTTTTCTGACTTCGAAGTCCCCGATTAGCTATTTGATCACCAAGGCTGAGTCACCAAAGATTTCCAGCCGGTTAAGACCCATTTCGATGGCCATTCCCAGACCAAGGATTATGGCTTGGCATTTAGCTTCGTTATTTGTGCAGCAGTGAGATAAGATGAACGAGTACGGCATCAAGTCATCTTTTGGAGACATGAAAAGGGTGCCGACACCTGCTCCGTTTCTCCGTGCAGCGCCATCGAAATACATCCTCCATGGAGGCAGTACTTCAATGTAGAAAACTTCTTCATCGGGTAAATTCTCACTTATCTCCCATTCTGCCGGGATGGGGTGATCGGCTAGGAAGTTTGCTAGCCCTTGTCCCTTTACGACTTTTTGTGAGATGAAATTGATTTCGAACTTGGAGAGCAACAAAGCCCATTTGGCCAACCGTCCAGAGAGTATAGGCCTGGACAAGATGTATTTGAGGGGGTCTGCCCGAGAGATCAGGTTTGTGGAGTGTGCAAGCAGATAATGTCTCAACTTCTGAACGGCAAAGATGAGGGCGAGACACATTTTTTCAATCGGGGAATAATTGAGTTCAGCTCCGACCATAGTGCGGCTTAGGTAGTACAATGAGCGTTCCTTCCCTTGGTCGTCATTTTGGGCGAGAAGGGCACCCAAAGACTTTTCTTGAGCAGCAATCTACAGGAGGAGTGGCTTTCAGGGAACTGGAGCCGTCAACACCGGTGGCTTCATGAGATAATCCTTGATATTTTGGAATGCCCGTTGACAGGATTCATCCCATTCGAAGGGTGTGTCATTCTTCATCAGACGGCTGAAGGGTTGACATCTTCCTGCTAAATTTGAAATGAACCGCTGTATATAAGCCAGATGCCCCTGAAGGCTTTTTAATTCTGACAGATTCTTTGGTTCAGGCATTTGTTGGATGGCATCGATTTTGGTCTGATAGATTTCGAGGCCTCTGTGCCGGACTACGAATCTGAGGAACTTTTCGAATGAAACCCCAAAGGCGCACTTAAGTGGGTTCATCTTCAGCTGGTGTTGTCGCAGGCGTTCGAAGACTGCTCGCAGATCTTTTAAGTGGTCATCTCTTGCTTTGGTTTTGATGACCAGATCGTCGATGTAACATTCCACGAATTTGTGTAGGAAGTCGTCGAATATTCTTTGCATGGCTCTTTGATATGTTGCATCTGCATTCTTTAGACGAAATGACATTACTTTGTAATAGAAAATACCTTTTGGCGTGTGAAAATTCGTCATTTCCTCGTCTTTTGGATCCATCCAAATTTGGTTATAGCCGGAAGATCCGTCCATGAATGACAAAACTTCATGCCCCGTTGTTGCATCCACCATTAATTCGGTGATAGGGAGCAGGAAGTCATCTTTTGGGCAGGCTTTGTTCAAGTCTTTGAAA
Organism: Aristolochia fimbriata; assembly: GCA_019845555.1. Classification (NCBI taxonomy): domain Eukaryota; kingdom Viridiplantae; phylum Streptophyta; class Magnoliopsida; order Piperales; family Aristolochiaceae; genus Aristolochia; species Aristolochia fimbriata. Next base: position 15,323,495 of record CM034078.1, on the reverse strand, counting down.
TCGATGCAGACTCGAATTTGCCCATTCTTCTTCTTCACTGACACGATGTTGGTGATCCAACTTGGATATTTGACTTCACGGATGAAGTTGGCTTTGAGGAGTTTGTCGACTTCCTTCTCTATTTCTGGGACGAGTTCGGGACAGAACCGTCTTTGAGTCTGCTTTACAGGTTTGACTCCGGTTTTGACAGCGAGTTTGTGGAGTGCAATTGTTGGGTCAAGCCCAGGCATCTCAGTATACGACCAAGCAAAAACTTCTTTGTATTCACTGAGTAAAGTAACATATTCTTTTTCTTCTATTACAGACAGTGAAGCACTTAGAAAAGTGGGCCTTGGATCTTCTTCCGTACCCAAATTTATTTTCTTCAATTGATCGATAGTTGCTTGGCCGCCTTCTTCGAAGATTGCAGGTGCTTCTCCCAGCTCTTCCTCAGGGTTGGATTGTTTCTCTCGTCGACTGAAATGTGGTGGACGACAACTACTTCTTCTTCTTCAGCGTCTTCTTTCTTTGATGATATGTAGATCACCACAGGTGTATCGATGATTAATGAGGTGGCTTCATTGCTCTCTGCCTTTGTTCTTTTTGATGAGCTTTCCCATACTTTCCCCAACCTTTGGCTCACAGGGATTCGCATAGATGCTTCTGTGATGGCCCCAAGTCTTTGGAAGACATTCTTTTTGGGTTGCTCCGTCGGCTTCTCCAGTCTTTGGAAGACTCCTTATTTCTTCGTTGTCGATGGAGCGATGACATTTGGTTCTGAGTTTTCCTTTTGCCCCTTTTTCTGCCAGACTTTCGTAACTTTAGGTTTAGGCTCGTTACTTGATCTCGGGGAGACGTCCGGTCATCTGTTTTCTTCATGACTTAGTCGAACGAAGGCTGAGACTCATGGCTCTGGGATGCCAATTCGGTCAAAAGCTGATGTTCGAGTACCTTTTGAGGTTGTTGCCTTTCTTTTGGTCATCACCTGATTGACACTGGCTTTGCCGGAAATCACAACAGGCTCGTATTCTTGATAGCCGAGCCCATGACGGTTAGAGGGGATTGAATAACCTTGCGACTGGAGATTCTTCTAGGCTAGTGATAGATTTTGTATGACCACCACTGGTTTCTCTTGCAAATGTCTGAACGAAAATTCAGATCCTGCTTTTGCCATCATTCGATAGGCATTGGGATCAAACCCTTGTGTTCGAGTCTTAGGAAGATCGGGTAGGCCCCGTTTCTCTTCGACGATGATGCCCCGATTATTGAGCTTTGGCAGGGGGATAGTAGTAGCCCCTTTTAAGGCTTTCAGTTTTTCTGCTGGTTTTTCTCGGCCACATATAGTGAAGGGAGATTCACCTTTTTTCTTCGTGACTGAGGAACATACCTGAGTACCGGTTCCTCTGTCTGCTCCTTATGATTTGGGTTGACCCGTTCATCTTAGACTGCTTTGAGAGGAGTTGCTTTACTCGAAGTAGTAGATTTTTCTTCCAAGTAAAATTTTGCGTCTGCAAAAGAAGCCTCTGATTCCGTGGAATGACATTCGTCAGCAAACACTATTTTTTCTTCTCCATCGTAATAATACTTGAAGCATTGATGAAGGGTCGAGGGCACGACTTTGTTGTTGTGCAACCAGGGTCTCCCGAGCAGCACATTGTAAGATGTGTGTGCGTCAATCACATGGAATTGCTCGTGAGAAGTCATATCCCCAATTTGCAACTCCAATCTCATCGTCCCCAGCGCTCGTTGTCCCTCTTGGTTGAAACCTTGGATCATTAACGAACTGGCCTGGAGGTTGTAGGCAATCAACCCAATATCCTTCACAGTTTTGATGGGCAGGATATTTACAGCCGACGCACTGTCTAGAAGTATGCGGTTGATGCACCGGTCTTTGATTGATCCAGATACGAACAAAGGCCGGTTGTGGGATCTTTGTCCAAGTAACATGTCCGCTTCTTTGAAAGAAATGGAAGTTGAGTGTGCTTCCTTGATTAGTGGTGGCTCCACCGATTGCCTTCTCTCATCGTGCTAGGAGATAATCCAACTTTTGGCTCATCGTGTCTCCGCATTCTCAATTGCTCACCTTTTGCATGCCAGTCATCTTTTGCCGCAACAAATTTGATGAGAGCCTTCCTAGACCTAATTGGCAAGTCTAGGTCATCCTGTATAGAGTTGCTAATCGACACGTCCTGTAAACACGTGTGAATGTCATCAGCTGATCCTATTGGAGCTTTCCCTTCACGCCTTTTGCTCGACCGTTTGAGGTGAACAAGTGGCCACCAACGCGGGGGATGGTGTCAGGAATTCTGACGGAAAGAAATCAGCCAAAGTGATCGGCTTTTGTTTCTTCTGATCAATTTTTTCTTTGATTTTGGCAGGGGCAGATTTGCGTCTGTACCTTCTGCCTCGTCTTTTCCTTTAGGCTTTTTTCTTTTCTTTCGGTTCTTCTTCTTGTGCCGCATAACCCTTGATGAATATTCTGACATGGGTTTCAAGAAGTGGTTTCTTTTTGCGGGTTACCACTTCCCACCCTTCTTTGTCTTTTGTAACGGACCGCGGTCTGGGTCCTGTAGTGCGCGGGATTAAAAATTTTCTGTCTGTCCTCGAATTCCCTGTTCTGGTGCTGGAATCTGATTGGACGAAGATAGTATGGGAAGTCGCGGTGTTGTCGTCGGTTTCCAGGATGATGCGACCTTGCGTCGCTAATTCTAGTATTATGTCCTTCAGGACAAAACACTTTTCGGTAGGATGGCCTACCAGTTTGTGATACTTGCAGTAGTTGGGATCTGAGCTTTTCCCAACGTCTTCCGGACTTTTGGCTTCTGGAAGTTGCAGCATGTTTTTCTCCAGGAGCTGTTCGAGCATGCCTGGAACGTCAGAGTCGGGAAAAGGATAGGATTTGGCTTGTCTATCCTTTAATGTAAATTTTTGACGGGGTGCGCCGCTGGTGAGTCGACTGACATTTGGTTTCCAGTCGCTTCCCGTACTTTGGTTTTGAGTTGCCACAATCTTTTGTGGTTCGACAACGTTGGTGGTGAGCATATCTTTTGCAGGAACTTTATACTCCTTCTCGAATTTTGGCTTCTTATCGGCCTCAGACATTGGAGCTTTTCCTTCTCCCTTTTCTTGGATAAGGATCTCCATATTATGAGCCTCGGTTGCCAGTTCTTGGAAGTCCCTCGACTTCCGACTCTGTAAGAAGTATACCAGCGTCCAATTCATCACCTGAATGCACATATAGATGGATGTTTGGGTGGACAAGGAGGTGCTCTCCTTGCAATTGAGACTCAAGTTACGCCAGCAATTGATATACTCAATCACCTTCTCTCCCTGGCGTTGTTTCAGATTAGTGAGCTCCACCAGCGTCACTGTTCGTTTCGTGCGATAGAAGCGGCTGAGAAACTCTTTTTCCAGTTGTTCCCAGCTGTCAATTGACTCTGTTGGGAGTTCGATGAACCAGTCGAATGCGTTCCCTTTGAGGGATCGCCCAAATTGTTTGACCAGGAGGTCACCGTTTGTTCCTGCATTGTTACAGGTCTCGATAAAGTGGGCAACATGCGGTTTTGGGTTGTCGTCCCCACTGAATTGCTGGAATTTAGGCGGGTGGTAGGAGGCAGACATTCGGGTTGCCTGGATTCGTTGGGAGTAGGGCCTGGTGTAGGCTTGAGATCGTACTCCCTCTGCCTGTACTTTTTGCTCCACCGCATCGAAAATCATTTATTGCAAGGTGTCGTAGGATAGCGCCCCTGGTTCCTCGAGCAGTGGTTCCCGGCTCATTAGTGGAATTTTAGGAGCTGGGGATGGACGAATGATGGGTGAAGGAGGGATCGTAACGGGATTGGCTACAAATAGCCAGAACGTTTCTGTCGCAGGGGTTCGAAAAAAATAGAGATCAAAGAAATTCCTTTTGTGAAGAGAAATTTTGTGTCGGGCCACACTCTCGCGCACAGACTCTTTCGAGCCAGAGAAGTTCAACAACTCACAGTTCGTCGTCGCTCAACAGTTCGACCGGAGCAGCTCTACACGTTCGCCGGTAACGTCATAAGTCGATACACGCAGAACACAAATACTTCCGTCCGACCGACCAAAGCCACAACAGTTCGTGCACACTCGTTCCAGAACTCAAACTTCGACGTCCTCGCCAAAAGTCGAAACTTCATCAAATTCATACGGAGATCGAATCTGAGGAGACCTAGGAGATTGTACTCGCATTCCTTGATAAATCGAATCACCCCTCTCGGTGAAACACCAATATATCCTCTTTTGTTTTTTAAGAAATGTTAGCGCATGGATGTTCAGTTGGCTATTTATGACAAAATAAATCATGGTTAAGAGTTCTGGGAACTCATTCTGATTTATAATTCTGGTCCAAGTCAGAGACGAAAAATATAGAGTGATTGTGTTTCCTATTTTATATAGGAAAGAAATCATCACATGATATGTATGAGGCTAAATATTGAATAGACGAGAAGTCTGGAGTGATTGAATTTCCTACTTGAGATAGGAAAGAAATCAACACAGGATGTGATATGGCTAAAGACAGAAAAGGACATGGTTAACCCTAAAGATACTTATAGCACAACGTGTGCTGGATTAGGGTTACGCAGAAACTGAAGATTATCTAACAAGGATGAGTTTGAGGGGGAGCTAGAGAAGAAGATCGACATGCTTACATCCTGGTGTTTTATATGTAACTGCTGAAGGTAATCAAGAGGTCTACAAGCTTTTCAAGAAGCTATTGACCATTGTAATAGTGTTCTCATCCTGAGAAGACTGCGTGAAGAAACTCTCTGGTGTTAGGGAACACATTAAGGGGGAGACTTAGTGTGTGGGTTTCGAAGGGCTTTTGTCGAAGTGAGTAGACAAGAAACTTGTCTAGGAAGCTTGTCTAGGAAGAGGCTGTTGTTTGAGTCCTTGCGAGGAGGAGAACTTATTATTGTAAGTCTTGCTGCTGAACTTCTGAAATACTCTTACTAGTGGATTTTGATACCCTGGGCCGAATGCCCCGCAGATTAGGAACGATTGGTTCCGAACTGCGATAACAAATTGCTTCTGTGTCTATGATCTATAAGTATAACGTTAAGTGTCATTACACTTGTCCTCGGGTGTAAGTACACTCCTACGTACACGTCTTAAGTTTACAAGGAATTCTGTAAGTACACTCTTGAGTACATGTCTTAAGTTTACTGGGACTTTCAAGTGGTATCAAAGCGGGCTCCAGATCAGTTTGGAGATAAACGAGCTTCAGAAACTTGACGTGAAGGAAAATGACGGCATATCATAAGGAAGGGGCTTCAAATACAAGACCACCACTACTTGATGGAACAAACTACGCCTACTGGAAGGGAAAGATGAAAATTTATATCAAGGCTCAGGATGAAAGAGCCTGACGATTTGTTGAAGATGGATGGACACCTCCAACAGCTAAAGTTGGAGAAGGAGCTGATAAAAAGAGAGTGTTAAAACCTAGTTCATATTGGAACGATGAGGAAGATAGGCTATCTAACTGCAACTCCAAAGCATTGAATGTAATTTTTGGAGGAATTGATGAAGAACAATTCAGGAGAGTATCTGCATGCACTACGGCTAAAGAGGTGTACGTGCAGTAAAGTTGCAGATGCTGATGACTCAGTTTGAACTTATGAAGATGAGAGATGATGAGACGATCTTGAAATTTGAAGGTAAGATCAGAGATATTGCAAATCAATCTGCCAACCTGGGAGACAGGATACCTCAAGACCAATTGGTCAAAAAGGTACTTAGCTCACTCTCTTCAAAATTTAAGATGAAAGGAATTGCTTTAGAAGAAAACAGATCTTTAAAAGATATGACCTTGGATGAACTAATTGGGTCTTTGAAAACTTTTGAGATGAATGAAGAGTCAGGTGATTCAGTAAGAGAAAATAAGAGATAAAGTGTAGCACTTCAGACCCTTGCAAGCAATGAAGTGACTCAGTCAACACAGGAATTCGATACTCCCACCATTACCCTAACAGAGTTAGATGCAAAGGTGTCTCTCCTGGAAAATGGACTTAACAAGTTTATAAGAAAAAGCAAGAAGAAGAATTTTTCCTCAGGAGAAGGCAAACAAAGTGGAGTAAGCTTTGATTCAGCAAACAAGAGTAAAGTCATAACGTGCTATGAATGTGGAGGTCGAGGACACATCCAATCAGAATGTCCTACCTACCTGAAAAAGAAAAAGTTGTTTGTTGCTGCCTGGACTGATGATAGTAGTACTTCTGAAGATGATGAATGTAATTATGTTGCATTCACTGCTAGTTCTCAAGTGAACAGTAAACTACCAGTGCAAGAAAAAATTCAAGGTCTCACAATAGCTCCTGATGATGAAACAGATGATGAGGATGATATTGGTACAGTAGAGAACATCATCAAGCAGTGGGATGGGGTTCTTGAGAGTACTAAGGTTCTGAGAGAGCAAGTTGGAGCTCTTGAAAGAGAGAAGGTTGTGCTGAAGCAAAAACTTGATGAGAAAGAGGCAGAAGTTAGAAAAATAGAAAGTAAAGAAAGTCTGTTGAGAGAACAAATTTGTGTATTAAATGAAGAGAACCACGTGCTAAAGCAGAAAGTGAATGAAAAAGAGGAAAGAATTCTGAAAATGGAAGAAGAACTAAGGAAAGCAAAGGATATTTGGGTGAAGTTTGACAAAGGCAAGCAGCAACTAGATGATATACTGACTCAAGAGAAACGCAGGGGTAATAAGCATGGACTGGGATACCATGGGGCCAGTTCATCTCTGCAACTAGTTTATACTCAGCCTCGTCATAAACGGATAAGAAAATTCATTCCTACATGTCATTACTGTGGGGTCTATGGCCATATCAGACCTTACTGCTACAAGTTACAAAGAGTTTGGAGAAAGAATAGAAAGTGTAAAGGAGTTAAATCTACTGCTCAAAATCTAGTCTAGGTAAAGAAAGAGATTGGTTTGTTTGCTGCTCATACTGCTAGAAAAACAAACATTGATGGAATATGGTATTTTGATAGTGGTTGCTCCAGACATATGATAGGAAGTACTGAGTTTCTTACAAATCTACACAAGGAAAATGGTGGACAGGTTACTTTCGGAGATGGTGCAAAAGGATCTGTAGTTGGAAAAGGTGATTTGAATGTTCAAGGGCTTCCCAAGCTAAAGAATGTGTTGTTGGTTGATGGGCTGAAAGCAAACTTGATAAGTATCAGTCAACTGCGTGACCAGAACTTGTATATTAAGTTTACCAAAGATGGCTGTCAGGTAATGGATAATAAACACATATCTATACTGGAAGGAACAAAAACAGGTGATAATTGCTATAAGTTACTGTTGTCGCACCAATGTCAATACACTAGAGAGAATACTGCTCAACTGTGGCATAAGCGACTGGGACATATACATGCCAGAGGGTTACATAAGCTGGTAAAGTATGGAGCGGTCAGAGGGTTGCCTACTCTAACAGGAACTGTTGAGACTGTATGTAAAGGGTGCATGGAAGGTAAACAACATCGAACTTCTCATCCTGCATTAAAGATCATCACCACCAAACAATTAATGGAGTTGCTACATATTGATTTAATGGGGTCAGTCCAAACTGAGAGCATAGCTGGGAAAAAGTATGTACCGATTTGTGTTGACGACTTCACTAGATTCACAAGGGTTGAGTGCCTCAGAGAGAAATCAGAGGCCTTCAAATTATTTGTCAATCTGTGTAAACGGCTTTTGACTGAAAAGTTTGATTCTAGGAGTATGGAAGGGATTTTTGTAGAATACTCCAGGAACAATCATGCATACAGAGTATTTCTGAGAAGTGCGAACATAGTCATTGAAACTGTGAATGTGGAAATAGCTGACAAAAATGAGGATCTTCAGATGTTAGATGATGAGCACATACCCTTCATCCAGAAGGAAGGAACTGTTAGTACAGTGACGGGTACATCTGAAGCTACTAGTGTTGATAAACCTGAAGTTACACTAGTAGAACTATCTATTGAAGAATCATCAGAAGATATGGAAGTGTCTTATACGGAAACTCAAGAAAGTGCTTCTGCTAAAGAAAATGCACCGTCTATAAGAGCACAGAAGAATCATCCGGAAGATCCAATAATTGGTAATATAAATGAAGGAATGAAGATCAGAGGTAAGAAAAAGAATTATAGAGACATGGTTAAATTTGTATGTTATACCTCACTAGTAGAACCCAGAAAAGTGGAAGAGGCTCTAAAAGATGAGTTCTGGATAAGAGTCATGCAAGAGGAACTTGAGCAGTTTGAGAGGAATGAAGTTTGGACACTTGTACCTCATCCAACAAATTTAAATGTCATAGGTACTAAGTGGGTGTTCAAGAACAAGATGGTTGAAGGTGGAAAAGTTACATTGGAATACTTATCGACTGAGAATCACCTGACAGACATATTTACAAAGAGTGTGGATGCAAAAAGATTTGAGTTCCTTCGTGGAGCTCTGGGGTTGTGCTGCATTTGAAAGAGTACCAGTTAGTGTACTTAGACTTGTAAGTACACTGAGAAAAAAAAAAAAAAAAAAAAAGGAAAAAAGAAGGGAAAAGAAAAGAAAAGAGAAAAAAAAAAGAGTTTGAGTTTGTACGAAGAAAAATAGAGGAAGGTGAAAGGTTATAGGTAAAAATTTGATTTTTTTCATGCTCGGTGCCATTGTTCAAACTCCTAGAGCTTAACGATGATAAAACGGGAGAAAACCATCCCAAGGACGCACTACGACGCTAGGATGGCTAGATTGACAGTGAATTCAGCATCGCCAAGGTACGAATTCCACTACTCCTTCATCTCCCATTCCCTCGTTAAATGGTGAAGGGTACAACGACCATGGGGACTCGATGGCTCCTGCACTAGCGACCCTAGCCGATGTTGCGAAAATGCCCTCACAAGTTCAGGAGAGTGATATGATGGAAGAAGATGTCACGCTTAGACAGTTTCTTGAAAACTTTGTAACGACCAAACGCACGGTACACACAAGTGTACCTCAGAATCCTATCAGAAGGGCGGCTAAGAGTAGTGAAGACGACGAGGATGATTCACCTCTCATTATTCCTCGCAAGCGCAAGGTTGTTCAACGTAACCCTCAGATCGAAAGGAGCGACTTCGCGAATCCACTATTTTGCAACGACAGAAGGGTATCAAGGGTATGCGACCAGAGGATTCACCTATTCGAATTGATGAAGAAGCAGAAGAGGAAATGGAAGTTCCGACTGCTACATCAAATGTCAAAGAGCTAACTCAGAAATCGCAACTTCAAAAATGAAGGTCGACAGGTGAAGCAAAAGGAAGGGAAGCTACACAGGTTGCGGGTGAGTCAAGGTCTGATTCTATAGAACAATAACAATTGCACACTAAAAAGCCCAAGTCTCATGCAAAAGCAAAGAATGCAAAATTTGCAGACTCAGATGCAGAGAAGAGATTTTTGACACAAGTCAAGAAAGAACTTCGTCCAGAAAAAGAGTTGTATTTGGACGAGTTCAAGATAATCATCCCATTGTTGGAACAGCTGGGGTTCATGAGCACGGTTACTCGTATTGCACCGTATTCACCAGCAGTTGTGCAAGAGTTTTATGCAAACCTGACAAGACCCCACAACAGAGTATGAGGTGTACATTATATGTACGGGGCATCTGGTACGAATTCGGGGTCACACAAATTGCAGATTATCTCGGTATTCAGTTGTGTCATAGAGAATCAGAGGAGACAGATGATGAAAGTATGTTAAAGGAATTGACAGGTGGACAAATTCATCAGTGGCCAGCCTCCCATGTATTGCCAACTTCGAAGTTAACACCTAAGTATTCAGCACTTCATAAGATTGCCATATGGAATTGGGTACCAACCAGGCATAGAGGAACTATTCACAAAAGTATGCTGGATTTTTTGTACAGAATAGGCACAGAACAGATAATCGATTTAAGTGGAAGGATTTTTTAACAGATCGTCAAAGTGTCTGAACAGACTGATAAGCAAGGGTGCCTCGCGTTTCCGTCCTTGATTCATGGCATCCTTAACAAGCAAAAACCCATAGGTCTCACAGAGTTAGTGTTGGTTCACAGCAAAAAGAACAAATTACGAAACAAGACAAGCACATTGAACAAAGAAAAAGTGTCAGAAGATGGTGTGGTTTCCATTCTGAAGAAGTTGAACCTGATGAGAGATCAAATCCAGTGGTAAGTGTTAGTGTGATGTCTTCTATACCCTTATCTGTACCATTAAGTGTAATTACAACTGACAGTACACTTATGACTGTGGTATGTGCTGCACCTCCAACTACTGTCTCTGCAGCACCATCAATCCCTCAAGATGAGCATATTGAGGATATGCCTATGCATGAAGGTCCGGATAACCACCCAGAATTACATCCGCTGCCGGCTACATCTAATACAATTCTTATGCCCCCACTACAAACGAGGGATGGCATTAATCTTAGTTTTTCTCCAGCACACTCTGTGCATCAGAGTCCGCAGTCTTCAGGTAATTCTTTTGATCAGATAACTCATGATTATCTCACTCGGAGGTTGCAGGGTGTGAAGAATGAGATGGATGATTTAGGGTGATGGCACAATTTCCTGAGGAATGAGATGAAACTTTTAAAGTATCTCATTTCAAAGAGAAACCAGCCTCCCTCTTCTCAGTAGAGGATCCGTTAGTGGCTTTCTTTTTGACAAAAAGGGGGAGAAGAGTTGAGAAGAGTACAATGGTGGTGATCAATTTCAAAAATTTCAGAATCCTTTCCTATTTACTTACTTCTATTACTGAGTACTGCATATCAGTTTAGCTGCATGTGTATCTGGACACAGTTGACACTTCATGGTTGATGGATACAATTGACTGGTGATAGGATGTGTGGTTTGATGTGTGGATTTTGCACTAGTAAGGAGAATTGTATGATTTCAGGTCCTTGTCTATTCATTTATGTGAATGTGCTTACGTGAGAAATTGAATGTTCGTTTCTGAGAAAGTATACATGTATAGAACTCAGAACAAGTATATAGTGTGTAGCTGAATTCAAATGAGGGTGTATCTGTGCTATCAAGGAGTTTTGTCAAAAAGAGCCAATGGGGCAGAATGTTAGCGCATGGATGTTCAGTTGGCTACTTATGACAAAACAAATCGTGGTTAAGAGTTCTGGGAACTCATTCTGATTTATAATTCTGGTCCAAGTCAGAGACGAGAAGTATAGAGTGATTGTGTTTCCTATTTTATATAGAAAAGAAATCAGCACAAGATATGTTTGAGGCTAAATATGGAACAGACGAGAAGTTTGAAGTTATTGAGTTTCCTACTTGAGATAGGAAAGAAATCATAACAGGATGTGATATGGCTAAAGACAAAAAAGGACATGGTTAACCCTAAAGATACATATAGCACAACGTGTGCTGGATTAGGGTTACGCAGAAACTGAAGATTATCTAGCAAGGATGAGTTTGAGGGGGAGCTAGAGGAGAAGATCGACATGCTTACATCCTGGTGTTTTATATGTAATTGCTAAAGCTAATCAAGAGGTCTACAAGCTTTTCAAGAAGTTATTGACCATTGTAATAGTGTTCTCATCCTGAGAAGACTGCGTGAAGAAACTCCCTAGTGATAGGGAACACACTAAGGGGGAGACTTAGTGTGTGGGTATCGAAGGGGTTCTGTCTGAAGTGTTCATGGGCGCACGATGGAGGTGTAAGCAAGCGAACATGTTCTGTCCCTATGCACATGCATGCCAGAAAGAGAATACAAAGAGCCACCCATGTATACGGCTTCTTGTTAGTTGGGAATAAAGAACTATAACAATTATAATCGGAGAGAGATTTATGGTTTTTTCTTTTTGATCTGGTAGGTACGTAGTGAGATTTTTGGTTTTTTTCTTTTGATCTGGTAGATATATAGTCGAAATTAGATGAAGTGGCCCAAGATTCAGAGGAAGCTGCAAGGTAGCGGAACATATAAGAACACGAGAGAAACACAGGCATGCTTTGATTTCTTAAGCGTATTGGAGATCTATAAATAGATCAGAATTATCATCTTGGAAGAAACAAGAGCAATATTGCTTCTTTTCCCTTAAATTGATCCTAGTGCTTATAACTCTCAGTGCTAGTGGAAAAATGGGGAGGGTGATTGGGAAGGGAATGCTCGTTTTGGCTTCATTCTTTGTCGTGTAGATGGCGGTAGTCGGCGTGGTGGAAGCTAGGCGGTTCTAGAAGGAAAGATTTTTTGGGAGGTGTAAGAATCAATTTTGTCTAGTCCAACACTTACGGTCCAAATCAGCACCGTATGACTCGGGTCATCCGACAAAGAACGGTCCCAGTCAAATCGATGAAATTGAGCCGTCGATCAAGCCTCAACAGATCAACGACCGAGATCACAATCGCTCCGTCAGCAGCTTACATGGGTGACAAATCACACAAGGCGGCCACGTCAGCAGCCAACAAGGATCACACATGGCCCTTGCCTCAGTCCAAGACAGCTCCACTCTTCAAGGGAGACAGTACGCAGAAGCGGTCGAAGCACGTTACAACCACTCCGATAAACTTGGTCCATGCAATTGGAACTAGGTAAGCCTATAAAATCATAGGCTCAAGGAGACATAGAAGATATCACAGAGATCAGAAGAAAGATCCTGAGACACGCAAAAATTACAAGAACGTACGTCAAATTCCAAAAATCCCAAATCACCACCCAAATCTGAGAGAGCAACAAGCATTCCTGTCGCTGTCTCGCAAACCAAATTGCCATGAGCCAATTGGAATACCAAATTTTCTGTCAAGCTTAGGCGAAATTCAAATTCGTCTCGTTCGTTCGTTAAGGAGGCGTACGTTTTTATTCGTGTCTATTCGGCTATCGTTTGTTCTTGATTGAAGATTGAATCAAAGGAGTACTAGAAGACGCACCCCACACAATCACCTAAAAATTACCAAAATACCCCTCAAATTATTTTGTACACTGTACATCGAATCCGTATTTTTTGGTCCACCTATTGTACTCGTTTACAAATTTGGCACGCCCGGTGGGACACTTCTACCTTTCATCTCTTCCTCCATTCTATCAGTTCAAATGGTCGGTTCTAACAGCAACAACAACAACAACAAGGCTGCTGCCAAAACCCCAACTGCCGGAGCCAGCTCGTCACCGGCACCAAGAGTGATCGATCCGTTGGTCACCTTCCCACACCGCCCGCGTACCAACCGCTGCTACCGTCAGCCAAGCCAGAGGGATCCACCCATCCCAGATCCCTGTGATCGGTCGTTCAAGGCCAACTACCAGATCTATTACGGGATCCCTGCCTACACAGCGAGCTGTACAAATTCAGCCGCAGGTAGGACAAGCTCCGGCCAGCCCTATAATTTCTCCAACAAGGGTCCATCCCTCGAGGAGTTATTCGGCTGTTCTGACATCTCCGCCACCAACCAGTCCAGTGGCCAGTTTGGCTGCAAGCCTAGGGAGGAACTCTCCCTCAACGACAAGTCGGGTCCCCGCATTAATCACTCATTTCGAAGGAAGGCGTATCATTCCTTCTCCGCGACCGGCTACACCAACTGGGGCACCTCTCGCTCCAAGTCCCCCTTCTCCCACTTCTCCAGTCATCAGGGTCTCGGCAATGATGACACAAACCAAGACTGTGGAAGAACAACTGGCAGAAATCCAAGCTGCCATGAGGGAAAGGGACGAGCAATTGAGAGAGAGAGAACTGCAGAGGGATCTCCAGATCGCCACAATTATGCAGAAGTTTGAGCAAATCGCAAATCACCTGGGAGCATCCTCCCAGCCCAGAAATGAAGAAGGCCAGGCAGGACCCAACACGTCTGCCAATCCTATCCCTCCTTCACCCATCATCCGTCCATCTCCGGTTCACGAAAACCCACCAGTGAACCAGGAACCTTCGCTTGAAGAACCAGGGGCGCTATCCTACGGCACCCTACAAGAAATGATCTCCAACGCAATGGAGCAGAAGTTACAATCCGAAGGAGTAAGATCTCAAGCCTACACCAGGCCCTACTCTCGAAGGATCCAGGCAATCCACATGCCTACCTCTTACCACCCGCCAAAATTTCAACAATTCAGTGGAGACGACAACCCAAAACAGCACGTCGCCCACTTTATTGAGACCTGCAACAATGCAGGAACTGACGATGATCTCCTCGTCAAACAATTTGGGCGATCCCTTAAAGGGAACGCCTTCGACTGGTTTATTGAGCTACCAGCAGAGTCAATCGACAGCTGGGAACAACTGGAAAGCGAGTTCCTCAGCCACTTCTACAGCACGAAGCGAACTGTGATGCTGGTGGAACTCACCAATTTGAAACAGTGCCAGGGAGAGAAAGTGATTTAATACATCAATCGTTGGCGCAACCTAAGTCTCAATTGCAAGGAGATCACCTTCTTATCCACGCAGACATCCATCGACATGTGCATTCGAGGGATGAACTGGACTCTGGTGTACTTCTTATAGAGTCGGAAGCCGAGGGACTTCCAAGAACTAGCAACTGAAGCACACAACATGGAGATCCTTATCCAGGAGAAAGGAGAAGGGAAAGCTCCAATGACCGAGGCTGAAAAAAAGCCAAAGTTCGTAAAGAAGGAGTCCAAAGCTCCTACAAAAGAAGCGCTCGCCACCAACATCGCCGAACCGCAAAAGATTACGGCGACCCAAAACAAAAATACGGGCAGTGACTGGAAGCCAAATGTCAATCGACTCGCCAGCTCTGCAATCCGTCAAAAGTTCACATTAAAGGATAGGCAGACCAAAACCTATCCTTTCCCCGACTCAGATGTTTCAGGCATGCTCGAACAACTCCTGGAAAAGAACCTGTTGCAACTTCCAGAAGCCAAAAGGCCGGAAGATGTTGGGAAAACTTCTTATCCCAACTACTGCAAATATCACCGACTGGTAGGCCATCTTACCGAAAAGTGTTTTGTTCTGAAGGACAGAATACTTGAGTTAGCGACACAAGGTCGCATCATCCTGGAAACCGACGACAACACGGCGGCTTCCCACACCATCTTCGCCCAATCAGATTCCGACATCAAAACGAGGAATTCAAGGATGAACAACAAGGCTTTCATCCCGCGCACTGCAAGACCAAAACCGCTACCCGCTACAAAAGACAAAGAAGGGTGGGAAGTGGTAACCCGCAAGAAGAAACCGCTTCCCGAAACCCCCGTGAATATATTCATCAAGGGGTACGCGGAGGAAAAAGAAGAGCCAAAAAGAAAGAAAGTCCTGAAGAAAAAAGGAGGCAGAAGGCACAGACGCAAATCAGCCTCCGCCAAAGTCGAAGAGATCTATCAAAAGAAGCCAAGGCCAATCACTTTGGCTGATTTCTTCCCGTCAGAATTCCTGGCGCCAACTTCCGCACTGGTGGCCACTTGTTCGCCCCAAGTGGTCGAACAAAGACGTGAAGGGAAGGCTCCGATGGGGTCCACCGACGACATTCACACTTGTTTACAAGACGTGTCAATCACCAATGCTCTAGAGGACGACCTGGACTTACCAATTAGGTCCAGGCAGGCCCTCATAAAATTTGTTGCCGCCAAAGATGACTGGCACGCAGAAGTGGAGCAATTGATGATGTAGAGGCACGATGAACCAAAAGTCGGTTTATCTCCCAGCACATTGAAGGAAGAACAAGCAGCAGAGCCACCACAAATTAAGGAGGTTCACTCAACTTCCATTTCTTTCAAAGAAGCCGACATGCTACTGGGGGAAAGTTCTCATAATCGACCTTTGTTCATTTTCGGAGCTATGAAAGACCGATGGATCAACCGCATACTTCTGGACAACGGGTCAGCAGTAAACATCCTACCAATCCAAACTTTGAAAAATGTTGGATTGGTTGCCAATGACCTCCAAGCCAGTTCGTTGATGATCAAAGGCTTCAATCAAGAAGGACAACGAGAGCTGGGAACGGTCAGATTGGAACTACAAATTGGGGATATGACTTCCCAGGTATTGTTCCATGTAATCGATGCTCGCACATCTTATAATGTGCTGCTCGGAAGACCCTGGTTACACAACAACAGAGTCGTTCCCTCGACTCTCCATCAATGCTTCAAATATTATCAAGATGGAGAGGAAAAGACGGTGTTCGCTGATGAATGCCCTTTCACAGAGGCGGAGGCTTCCTTTGCAGACGCCAAATATTACTCAGAAGAAAAAGGTACTACTTCGAGTAAAGCAATCCCCCCAAAAGCAGTCAAAGATGAACAGCCTAAGGGGCAGATTGAGGAACCAATTCTCAGGTACGTTCCTCAATCAAGAAGGAAGAAGGGCGAATCCCCTTTCACCACTTGTGATCGAGAAGAACCGGCAGAGAAATTCAAGGCCTTAAAAGGTACTGCCACTATTCTTTTGCCCAAACTCAACAACCGGGGCATCCTCGAAGAGAAGCGAAGCCCACCCGAGCTTCCTAAAATTCGGACAGAAGGATTTGATCCCAATGCCTACCGGATGATGGCAAAAGCAGGGTCTGGGTTCTCCCTCAAACAACTGCAAGAGAAACCGGTGACGGCCGTGCAGAACCTGTCACCAACTCAGAAAAACCTCCAGGCGTAGGGTTATTCAATTCCTTCCAACCGACATGGGCTTGGTTATCAGGAATACGGGCCGGTTGTGATCTCTGGCAAGGCCAGTGTCAACCAGATCACAACTAAACTAAAGGCAGCCGCTTCAGAAGAAACCCGAACGTCAGCTTTCGACAGAATCGGTGTCCCAGAGCCACGAGTCTCGGCATTCGTTCGATTGGGACAAGAAGAAAACAAAATCCAAATGTTCCTTTAGAGCCAAGTAACGAGCATAAGTCCAAAGTTACTAAGGTCTGGCCGAAAAAGGGGCAAGCAGAAGACCCTAAAACAAATACCACCGCTCCACCGGCCACAGAAAAACTCAGCATATTCCAGAGGCTGGGAAAACCGAAGGAGCAACCCAAAAGGACTGCTTTCCAAATACTTGGGGCATCCACACGGATCCCTGTGAGCCAAAGATTGGGGAAAATAGAGGAAAACTCTTCAAAAAGAGTAAAGACAGAAAGTAGCGACGTCACCCCAGTAGTGATCTATATGTCGTCAAAGAAAAAAGTCCCGGAAGAAGAAGAAGCAGCTGTTGTCCATCATATCTCGTTGACGAAGGTGACGATCCAACCCTTGAGGATGATCTGGGAGAAACGCCTGCAATCTTTGAGGAAGGCGGCCAAGCAACCATCGACCAGCTGAAGAAAGTTAATTTGGGTACAGAAGACGATCCAAAGCCCACCTTTTTGAGTGCTTCATTGTCTGTAACAGAAGAAACAGATTATATGTCTTTACTCAATGAATATAAAGACGTTTTCTCTTGGTCGTACACTGAGATGCCTGGGCTGGACCCAACAGTTGCAATTCACAAACTCGCCATCAAATCCGGAGTCAAACCGATAAAACAGTCCCAAAGACGATTTCGTCCGGAGCTTGTCCCAGAAATTGAGAAGGAAGTCGACAGACCCCTCAAGGCCGACTTCATCCGAGAGGTCAAGTACCCAAGCTGGATCGCCAACATCGTACCGGTGAAGAAGAAGAACGGACAAATTCGAGTCTGCGTCGACTTCAGGGACCTGAACAAAGCTTGTCCAAAAGACGACTTCCCGCTCCCTATCACTGAATTAATGGTGGATGCCACAACGGGGCATGAGGCCTTGTCATTCATGGACGGATCTTCTGGTTATAATCAAATTTGGATGGATCCAAAAGACGAGGAAAAGACAGCCTTCCGTACACCAAAAGGTATTTTTTGTTACAAGGTAATGCCATTTGGTCTGAAGAATGCAGGGGCCACCTATCAAAGGGCCATGCAAAGAATATTCGACGACTTTCTACATAAATTTGTGGAATGCTACGTCGACGATGTGGTTGTCAAAACCAAATCAAGAGAGGACCATTTAAAAGATCTGCGAGCTGTCTTCAAACGCCTGCGACGGCTTCAGTTGAAGATGAACCCACTAAAGTGTGCCTTTGGGGTTTCATCCGGGAAATTTCTCGGATTCGTGGTCACACACTGAGGCATCGAAATTGACCAGACCAAGATCGATGCCATCCAACAAATGCCTGAACCAAAGACTTTGTCAGAATTAAAAAGCCTCCAGGGGCATCTGGCTTACATTCGACGGTTCATCTCAAATTTAGCTGGAAGATGTCAACCCTTCAGCCATCTCATGAAGAAGGATACACCCTTCGAATGGGATGAATCTTGCCGACGGGCCTTTCAAAACATCAAAGACTACCTGATGAAGCCACCAGTTCTGATGGCTCTGACTTCGGGAAAGCCTCTTCTCTTATACATTGCGGCTCAAGAAAAGTCTCTGGGTGCCCTACTCGCCCAAAATGACGACCAAGGGAAAGAACGTCCGTTGTACTACTTAAGTTGTACGATGGTCGGGGCTGAACTCAATTACTCCCCGATTGAAAAGACGTGCCTCGCACTCATCTTCGCTATCCAGAAGCTGAGACACTATCTGCTCGCACATTCCACAAATTTGATTTCACGGGCAGATCCCCTCAAATTCATCATGTCCAGACCAATGCTCTCCGGACGATTGGCCAAATGGGCCTTGGTGCTCTCTGAGTTCGAGATCAACTTCATCCCTCGGAAGGCCATCAAAGGACAAGGACTTGCAAATTTCCTAGCCGATCACCCCATCCCAGCGGAGTGGGAGGTTAGCGAAAGTCTGCCTGATGAAGAAGTTTTCTACATCGAGGTGCTACCCCCTTGGAGAATGTATTTCGATGGCGCCGCACGAAAAAATGGAGCACGCGCTGGCGTCCTTTTCATGTCTCCAAAGGACCACTTAATGTCGTACTCCTTCATCTTGTCTCACTACTGCACAAACAACGAGGCAAAATACCAAGCCATAATCCTTGGTCTGGGGATGGCTGTCGAAATGGGCTTAAGCCAGCTGGAAATCTTCGGCGACTCGGCTCTGGTGATCAAACAGCTAATCGGAGAATTCGAGGTCAGAAAAGACGAACTCGTGCCCTACTAAAAAGAGGCGCAAAGGTTACTGGAAAAAATCCCAAATGTGACCCTGGGGCATGTACACCGAGCCAGCAATAGCCAAGCTGATGCCTTGGCAGGAATTGCCGCAAGTTTGGCACAGTTCGACGCAAGGCCCGAGCGCATCCCAATAAGCGAAAGATGGGTGGTGCCGACCTTAGAAAAATTCTCAGAGGAGGAAGAAATCAATTTGGTTTCGGTCTACGCAATTGAGGAAGAAGATTGACGTCAACAATTCCTTGATTACATAGAACACAAGAAACTTCCCGAGGAACTGAAAGCTCGGGCGTACGTACGAAGAGTTGCGCCCAAATTCTGCCTATTCAGCACCACACTGTATCGCCGATCCTACGACGGTATTCTACTCAGATGTGTCTCCAAAAAAGAAGGACAAGCTCTCCAATCCGAAGCACATGGAGGAATCTGTGGTGCTCATCAAGCGGGCCCCAAACTTCATCTTCAAGTCAAACAGGTAGGCTATTATTGGCCTACCATGCTGCGGGACGCGATAGAATTGGCAAGACACTGCATGGCATGTCAATTACACGCCAATTACATCCACCAACCTCCCAGCCCTTTACATCCAACAGTGGCCTCCTGGCCATTCGAAGCCTGGGGAATGGACATCATAGGTCCAATCAACCCGAAGTCGTCTGCAAATCACCAGTACATACTGGCCGCCACAGATTATTTCTCTAAGTGGGCAGAGGCAGAAGCGGCAGCTTACAAAGAAGTCAAAGCTGCCACCGTGGTCAATTTCATTCGGACACAAATCGTGTATCGGTATGGTGTTCCAAGATACATCATGACCAATAACGGCACCCTGTTTCGCAACAAGACTATGGATAATTTCTTTGAGAAATTCGGCATTCGACAAAGAACGTCCACTGCGTACAACCCTGCCGCCAATGGCTTGGCAGAAGCCTTCAACAAAACCTTGTGCAAAATCTTAAAGAAGACAGTCGCAGGGAACAAGAAAGATTGGCATGAAAGGCTTGGAGAGGCACTGTGGGCATACATGATCACATACCGAACTCCAACAGAGTCAACCCCATATTCGCTAATCTACGGTGTCGAGGCCATGCTCCCACTGGAAATTCAAATTCCATCGCTGCGAGTTGCTCTTCGAGAAGGACTCGCGGAAGAGGAAAATATCCGACTCCGCCTGTAAGAGTTAGAATCTCTCATTGAAAAGCGCCTGGAAGCCCAGCAAAGGCTCGAATGCTATCAAGCTCGTCTCACTCGCGCTTTCAATAAAAAAGTTAAGTTGTGTTCCTTTCAAAAAGGAGATCTTGTCTTAGCTGTGCGCAGACCAATCATGGCCACAAGCAGAGATGGGGGAAAATTCCCACCTAAGTGGGAAGGACCATTCGTCGTTCAAGAAGTCTACACTAACGGCGCGTACAAATTGGTCAC
Organism: Aristolochia fimbriata; assembly: GCA_019845555.1. Taxonomy (NCBI): domain Eukaryota; kingdom Viridiplantae; phylum Streptophyta; class Magnoliopsida; order Piperales; family Aristolochiaceae; genus Aristolochia; species Aristolochia fimbriata. Next base: position 15,303,085 of record CM034078.1, on the reverse strand, counting down.
TCACGAAGGAAGAAGACTTCCAGCCATAAACGGTAAATTTCTCAAGAAGTTTTATTCATGATTCTATGGTGGAATGCAAAAAGCTACAACCAAAATTCAACTACACCGAAAAATGTGTGGTTACAAATCAAATCAAAAGGCAGAAAACAAAACAACAACTAAAGACTCCTCGCCATCTCCTGTTGCATCTCCGCAAAGGTAGCCCTCGACGACAGGAGAGTTGCCTCTTCAACTGCACTAAGAGTGGGTGTGGCGATGACCTCTGCTATCAGTTGCTCAGCCTCAACCACCCCTGTCTTCACACCTCGTACACTTTCCTGAATCTGCTCGGCTTGAGTGGTAAGGTATGCAACTTTAGTCCTAGCCGACTCTAGGCGTTCACGGGCATCCGCTTCCTCAGCCTTAGCCTCCGAAAGCTCCCCAGTAACCTCGCCCAAAGTGGTTTTGGCCTCTTCTAATTTGGAGGATACTATGGCCAAAGTTTTCCGAGCAATATTCTCTGCCTGATCCCTGGAAGCGCGACTAGCCCTCTCTCTAGTCGAACTTTCAATCTCCTTAAAAGTCTGTAGTTGCTGAGTGCAGACTTGGAGGCGAGTCACATCATGACCCATCTCCTGTAGCCTGCTGATGGCAAATCTTGCATCGGCCAGCAAAGATGTGTCACTCACTGCGCCTGGATAAAAACTCTTGCGATGGGGCCTCCTGAGAAGTCAGAATAGGAGTGGCAAGATTCTGAACGATCGAGGCGTCCTCAACAGCTGGAGCATCATCAGCTACTTCCTCAATAGCCGGGACCTCCTCCTGGACTACCTCGACCACTGCCTCAATAGCTGGGGCTTCAACTGCTGAAGTCGGAGCTCCCTCTTCAACGGCAGGAGGTGGAGCCTCTACCTCGACCACTGCCTCAATCGATGGAGCTGGAGTCTCCACAACTTCTGCCTCGGCCTCCTCTTGACCAACTGATGGAGAAGCAGCGAACTCTTGAACAGGCAAGGCCTTGGGCTGAGTCAAGGCTGGTGTAATCTCCGCGGGCCCTTCCACCACCTCTGCATCCTCAGGAATAACTACGACGGACGAAATTGTCTGGGCAATTGCTCCTGGAGAAGAAGCCTCCTCTTGAGGCGCTCCGGGTACCTCTGGGGAAGACAAAATATGAACAGTCGCGACAAGAGGGTTCCCCGACGGACAAGAAATCTGAGGCTCTGTCTCCGGAATAGGAGGAAGAAATGTCGGTGGCGAAGGGGGAAAAGAGGCAGGCGAAACTTCCTTACGTGCCTTCTTCTTCTTTGACGCAGAATCAGAAGCGTCTGCCAAAGTGGTAAGAGGCATCCTCTTTTTACTCGCCTGAAATTCAAGAAGAAATAAGGAAATGCAGCAAAGTCAAATAAAATCACAAGTATACCGCAACTTACCGAAGGCGTGGCAACTTTCTTCTTGCCTTTCGGCCTCCGCTTTCGAGGATGAGACCAATCGCTGTCATAATCCTCGTCCTCATCATTATTCTCCACAGAAACAGTCGGCGTCGACTCCAGTCGATTTTGCTGGAGAACGCAGGACAATGAAAAAAAAAAAAAAAAAAAACAAACAAAACAAAAAAAAAAGAAAAGAAAAAAGAGGAGATAAGCTTACCTGAAATTGTGGGGATATGTGGTCCATCCACCAGGCATGAAAGGCAGGAGTGGTCCCCGGGTCTCGAGTCGGGTCCTGTTCTCCCGACGGGGGCAGATCAAGCCGACCACACGGATGAACAAGGCTGGTTTTCCAAAGGGTCACCAACTCCGATAAAGAACTAATCTCTCGAAGATTAGCTGTGATCCCCATGTCGCCAGGCAAATCTTGACAATAGCCGAAGTGCCGCGCAAACCTGACTGGACAATACGGCTCCACGAAAAGACGAATAGAGCGTCTGACCGTCAGAAAACAGCAGCGGACGCTGAGAAGACTCTCATAATGCTGCCTAGCAATCGGCTTCTTTCACTCGTCCACCAAGAAAGAAGTTTTGGTCGTGGCAAGAACGTATCGGTGCCACACCGGTACCGGAAGACGCCGAAACAAATCACAATCCTGTTCCTCCGTAAAATTACGTCTGAGAGAAGGATTCCCGAAGGAGATCATACCTGGACGTCGACTTCTAGATCCTCCCCGTGCGTGTGAAAGTAGACGGCGAGCCAAGTATACAAGTAAGGCCACTGAGCCATCGATGGCCATCCAGCAGTCGCGTGTCCCAAGCCTTTATAAAGGCAGGCCAAGGCAGGACCGGCTAAAGCGAAACGGACCCAGGTGGCCATATAACTCGCCACCTTAAAAACCATAGGTCGGATCTCATCACCAATCGACCGGAACACGAACCGTGACAACCAAACTGATAAGAGCGCTACCAAGTGAACGTCGTCCTCTTTACCCGGTGTAACACGGAGAAAGTGAAACACATCGCGTTCTGTGGCCGTGAACTCTTTGAAAGGGGGCGCATCTTTCCCAAAACGGGCATACCAAGCAGCCCAGGGATCATCAACTGGAACAACATCGTCCTCTGTGCGAAACCAAAACTCGACCGAAGCGGCAGAAGATATCACATTGGACTCTGAACTCCGACAGAGATGGTGGTATGCCAGAAACAGATAACGGCAACTAAAGGGTAAATCCGTACTCCGCACGTCCGTAAAATCAGCAACCATGGGCGAAATCTCGTCGTAAAACTGACCGGCGATCGGCAAGCCAAAGATCCGATCCATATCCATCAGAGTGATGGAAAGTTCGCCCTGGCACGTGACTAACGTGTTCGTCGTGGTACTCCAGGCGTTAAGAAAAGCTCTGACCACCGACATGTCGCAGCTGTACTGAAAAAGGGATCCCCAAACGCCATAGTAGACTCCCGCGTCGTGGAGAAGGCTGCCGCAACGACCCATAAGCAGGGTGGTCCACTCGAAAAGAAACGGAATTGGCGTGTCCAAAGTCGTGTCGGGGTATAAAGGGTCCGTTCAACCACCCCATCTTCGAACATGAGAGGCAACGGGGGCCTATTCACCATCCACGAAGCACGCTGGAGCACAAGATTCTCTGGCTTGGTAGCTTCATCTTCTTTCTCCGGAGAGTCAGGGCAAGGCAGGAAGAACACACGGTCACTGGTAGCTGTTGAGTGTCTAGCAAGTGCACTAGGTCAGCAAGTAATATAGACTTTTAAAGTCGAGATATCGATCCCACAGAGACCTTGATGAGAACTCAGTTTAAGCAAAGATCTTTCTATTGATTGAGGTGAAGGGAAATTTGGGTTTTTGTTGAAAACTGAAAAGGAAAACAAAATTTAAAACTTCTGGAAAAAACTATTGGAGATGAGATGTTGGGGAAGAGTGTCAATCCCTCCTAGCTGTAAATATGCAGAATTGCGATTTTATAACTCAAGTACCCTTTACCATGACTTAGCTTTTGAAAACCTGGTTACCCATATACAGGAAATAACTTTCACCTATTCTGTGAACTCCTTCTCAACCGGAACATTCAAATCCTAAGTGCATAAATATAAAAGCTTGAAGATTTACTCTCTCTTATTCAGAACAAGAGTTATAGAAGTCACATCACTTTTCAACTAGTCTCCTTCGAAACCGGAACAATCTAGTTTGAAAAACAAGTTGTTTTAGAAATCAGGAATCAAATTACTGACTCAACTCTCTACTAAAATTTAACTTCTCAATCCGTACCTCATTAAATTCCAGAATTGAATTCAGATCAGAAATAAGCAATGAACTCAGTTTCTAAAACAAAAGCAGGATATTTTATTGCTAAAAAATTTAGAATTCAAACACATAACAAACTAGGAGTTCATGACTTCCCCAATAGAGAGAGACTACTCCATAATAATAAAATAAATGCACAGTAAAAAGGATTCAATTACAGCCATGAAAATAAGAAGAAAACAAGTACAAAAAAACCCCCTTGAAGGACTGCCTTTGGCTTCTCTTGCACCTTGAGTGAAATCTCTTCCTTCTCTCTCTCTCAACTCCAAACTAACTAAAAACAATAAAAACCTAAATTACTGTATTTACAACTCGAAACTGGATGAAAACTGGATCTAAAACTCGATGCTAAAACTGGATGCTTGATCTTTGCCTCGGACCCCTTTTTATACTTGAAACTCTGTCCAGGCCTTGTAATTTCAGCCTCTGTCCAAGGGTGTAAACTGTGACTTTTCGACCTCAGAATTTAATGAAATTACATCAGAAGCTTCCTTATGTGGTCCTTTCCTTGCTCACGAAGTTTGAATCCATTCTGAGTTGGGAAACTCGAGATATGAGGGAAAGAAGTTGCCTGATTTCTGCTGCCAATTTTTGCTTTCGAGTCCACCACTTTGGAGATGTGAAACTCGAGAATCCTGGCTTGGATTAGCCCGAATTTTCGTGACAAGATCCTCTGTAGTACAAGGAAACTTCGTTCCAAGTTTGTCTTCAATTGGAATTGTGAAACTCCTTCTATGATCTTCCCAAAATTCGGATTTATCTCCTTCCATTGGCAGCAGATTCCTGTTTTGAATTAACTTCTTCTCTTGGACCATTCAATGCATCTGGACTCAAGTAAATTACCTTAAACTCTTCGTGGGCACCTTCCTTAGACGTTTGAGACTCCTTCTCCCAAGTTTGGAATCGATTTGATTGCAGGTTCCCGAGATTTTCGTATTTTCAGCTACTGAGTCATCGGCGCGGTCGCGCCACTGAACCCGATATCCGTCTAAGTTGGGAAACCACTTGGCGCGGTCGCGCCGAACATTGCTGCGATATGGCGCGGTCGCGCCAGTCCTTGGGAATTTACTTGGTCCCAGGATGGCAACTTCTCTTTCTGCTTTTAGCTCCCTTTGGTGCGGTAGCGCCCTCCAGTGGCCCGGTGGCGCTTCATGTGGCGCTTCCTGTGGCGCGGTCGCGCCCATTCACATTCCCCAACCTTTGTCTTTAATGACCGTTAGGTCGTTAGACATTTTTGCACATTAATTTGAATTTCCAATGATTTGTTTGGCGCGGTCGCGCCAGAATCGGCGCGGTCGTGCCGTTCTTCTTTTTGGCCTCTTTTGCTCATTTTTCCTCCGTTTTAGCTCCAAATCCCATTTTTCTTCTTCTACCGGGTACCTGAGACATAAAACATGTATTTGAGTTATATTTGTCACTTTTAAGCTCATAATCAACTCAAATTAGGAATTTATGATCAATAATTCATGCCTAAATAAGTGTCTTTTGGACACTTATCAATAGCCAAACGCCTACTCAAAAACTTACATGAACGAGAGCGGTCCGTGAGGGGTGATGGTTTCTCGGCGTGACCCCCATAAATCGATTCCCCGCTCGGGCAATAGGTCATGTGAGAAGCGTCGTCTTCCCTACACAAGGCTAAAGTCTGAACAGGTCAGATCAAATCCATAGTCTCCGGCAAAATCGGCAAATCCGGCAAAATTCCACAAGTTCACTCAGAAGCGACACGACCGCGCCAAGTTAAAACACAGTTCGGCGCGACCGCGCCAAAAGCCAGAAAAAACCATGAAGTTCAGAAGTGGCGCGACCGCGCCAAGAAAAAACACAATTCGGCGCAACCGCGCCAAAAGTCGAAAAAATTTATGAAGTTCAGAAGTGGCGTGACCACGCCAAGTTAAAACATAGTTCGGGCGCGACTGCGCCAAAAGCCAGAAAAAGTTACGAAGTTCAGAAGTGGCGCGACCGCGCTAAGTTAAAACACAATTCGGCGCGACCGCACCAAAAGTCGAAAAAATTTATGAGGTTCAAAAGTGGTGCGACCGCGCCAGCAAAATCAGAAAATCCAATTTCGGCTAAGTCAGAAAATTGGCAGAATCAGAAAATCTGGGAAATCGATTTGCCTAATCAAAGGCCCGGATATCGATCTGCCTAATCAAAGGCGCGGATGGGATGTCAAAGAACTGCCTAATCAAAGGCTAATCAAAGACTCAAAAATTGTGGAAGGCTCAAAAATCGAGGTTTGCCTAATCAAAGGCTAGGTATCGATCTGCCTAATCAAAGGCTGGGATGTCGAAGTCAGGTTTAGTCTCGGTAAGTTACATTTTTAAATTTCTCAATTCAATTTAAGTTACTTAATGGAAATTCATTTCATTAAGTTACCTAAAATTTCGATTTTTTTTTAAAAAAAATAAAAAAATAAAAAAAATAAAAAAAATAAAAAAATCCACGTCGACTCGAGTCGACCCGAGTCATAGCGACCCAATGAAACCAAAATTTTCCACCGCGACGCCAGCAGCGGAGGCACCGCTTCGCCGCGACAGCAGCGACCAGAGAAGATGTCGCGCCACCGGCAAGGACGGAGACACCGCCGCAGCGCCGCGTCAAGCAGAAGTCGCGGAAAACAGAAGCTCCCTCCACAAAAAAAAATCGAACGGAGCGATGATGGCTCTCTATCCGGCAAGCAATCCGACGGAAAAACGTCATCAAATCGACGTTCCCGCGAAGAACGAAGCCGTTCAAAGGAAGAGGAAGTGAAATCCCAGAGAAAAAACCAAATTTTTAGGGTTTCGGCGAAGAGAAGAAGACGACGGAATCGGGTCCGTAATCGGAACCTCTAGATCCGACACGAAGAACCGCAAAAGAGTCGGGTCCCATACGCGGAACCCTACAGTCCGGTTAACAAAACCGCAGTAACCGGATCCCATAAGCGGAACCCTAAAGTCCGGTGTCCAGGACCAACAACCTAGCCGGATCCGTAACCGGATCCCGAAAACCCGGGAATTCGGCCCGACAAGCCAGAGCCTCGCCAGGGCGAGGCTCGATGGCTCGTCGTCCTCGTTTCAGCGAAACGAAGGACGCCGCCGCAGATGGACGAAACGGCGACGCCCCTCACGGCCGCTGTGTCTCTCCCTCCGGCGCCGACGACAGCCACGAAGAAGAACGCCGCCGGCAACCACAACAGGGGAGCCCAAAATCGCAACAAAAAGAAAACAAAGAAGAAAAAAAAAAAAAAAAAAAAAAACAGGGCGTCGCGATTGAAGCTTGAAAGGGAAGCCGAAGTTGACAATGGTCTAGCACCCCATTGAACCAGGCTTCGCCGAATCAAACCCCTTACAAAGCGCAAAAAATCAAAAAAAAAAAAAAAGGGGGTCGCGATGAAATTCGAAACGAAGACGGAGCTCAAATCCGAGGTTTGAGCGGAGTAACTACAGTAACGTCGGACTAAGTTCCGACGAACAGGTTTCACTACGTCAAAACCTCCTCAAAATTCCCCCAGGAACGCCGAGGTGAAAATAAAAAACAATAAAAGTTAGCGTATTCAGAAGGAAGCCAAATCAATACACATCCCAATTGTAGCAAAGTCCCGCGTCAACCTTCCATGGAAGAGATAAAATACCGACGTCAGAAAGGTAGCACGCAATTAATGGGCATGCTTAACGAGGATTTATTTATAGAACCTAAACCCTAAAATCTAATTACCGAAATCAAGAGAAAAAAAAAAAAAAAAAAAAATCCGGAAACTGAGTCACAACTTAGTGGGTAAAGAAAGATACCCAGCTAACTCAATTCAGGTCAGCCAACTAGACCCGACCCAGACCGACCCTGCTCAAACCAGTTATACAAACCCGACCTGGCTTGACTCAGTCTACGCAACTCAGCCTCGACTCGAACTGGTTGACTCAACTCGGACCAGTCAGCCCTGCTCAGCCCAGGCCCAAATAGCAAGTCTAAAGTAAGCCGGCCCATCAAGTTAAAAACGTCTGCAGTAGGCCCAAACCCGAGGTAAACCTAAACCTGTAACAGGCCCAAGCCATTTGCCAACGGGCCCAAAAAAAAAAAAAAAAAAAAAGAGGAGAGCTTCAAAATGTACACATTCCTAGTGTACATTCTCAAATCATACACTTGATGTGCACATTTTGAAGGGGGCATCTGTAAGAATCAATTTTGTCCAGTCCGACACTTACGGTCCAAATCAGCACCGTATGACTCGGGTCATCTGACAAAGAACGATCCCAGTCAAATTGATGAAATTGAGCCGTCGATCAAGCCTCAACAGATCAACGACCGAGATTGCAATCGCTCCGTCAGCAGCTTAAATGGGCGACAAATCACACAAGGCGGCCACGTCAGCAGCCAACAAGGATCACACATGGCCTTTGCCTCAGTCCAAGATAGCTCTACTCTTCAAGGGAGACAGTACACAGAAGCGGTCGAAGCACGTTACAACCACTCCGATAAACCTGGTCCATGCAATTGGAACTAGGTAAGCCTATAAAATCATAGGCTCAAGGAGACATAGAAGAGATCACAGAGATCAGAAGAAAGATCCTGAGACACGCAAAAATTTCAATAACGTACGTCAAATTCCAAAAATCCCAAATCACCACTCAAATCTGAGAGAGCAACAAGCATTCCTGCCGCTGTCTCGCAAATCAAATTGCCGTGAGCCATTCGGAATACCAAATTTTCCATCAAGCTTAGGCAAAATTCAAATTTGTCTCGTTCGTTCGTTAAGGAGGCGTACGTTATTATTCGTGTCTATTCGGCTATCGTTTGTTCTTGATTGAAGATTGAATCAAAGGAGTACTAGAAGTCGCACCCCACACAATCACCTAAAAATTACCAAAATACCCCTCAAATTATTTTGTACACTGTACATCGGATCCGTATTTTTCGGTCCACCTATTGTACTCGTTTACAGGAGGTCATGGAGTTGGACTCAGTGATGGTGCATGTGGAATATTAGGAGGAAATGCAGGTGGAGGACTAGGAAGTGGAGGCCCTGGAAGTGGAGCAAGTGGAGGACTAGGAAGTGGTGGCCCTGGAAGTGGAGCAGGTGGAGGACTAGGAAGTGGTGGCCCTGGAAATGGAACAGGTGGGGGACTAGGAAGAGGTGGTGCAAGTGGAGTTCTAGGGGGAAATGCAGGTGGAAGACTAGGAGTCTAGGAAGTGGAAAGGTGGAGTAACTGGGGGTCTAGGAAGAGGTAGTGCAAGTGGAGTTCTAGGGAGCAATGCAGGTGGAGGACTAGGAGTCTAGGAAGTGGAGAGGTGGAGTAACTGGGGGTCTAGGAAGAGGTGGTGCAGGTGGAGGACTAGGAAGAATTGCAAATGGAGGACTAGGACCAGGTACTAGTGGAAAACTAGGAGGAGGTGTTGCTAGAGGACTAGGAAGAGGTGCTGGTGGAAGATTTGGTGGTGATGCCGGTGGAGGTAGCGGAATGGGAGGGGGAGCTGGAGGAGGATTGGATGCTGGTGGTGGTAGTGGTGGTGAACTCGGACATGGAATCCGTAGTGGCGTCGCCAGAGGTGCTGGTAGCAGTGGTGGAGGTGCTGGCGGAACAAGTGGAGGAGGGGTGAAAATTTATGAGGAGGTTTTGGAGGATACGGTTATGAGGATGATATTTTGGAGGGGGTGGTGCAGGGAAGAGGTTTTAGCAGTGGTGGTGGTGGAAAAAGGAAAGAGGTTTAGAGGCGGTGGTGGTGAAGGAAGAAGTTTTGGAGGTGGTGGTGCAGGAGGAGGTTTTGGAGGGGGTGGTGGTGCAGGAAGAGGTTTTAGCAGTGGTGGTGGTGCAGGAAGAGGTTTTAGCAGTGGTGGTGGTGCAGGAAGAGGTTTTAGAGGCGGTGGTGGTGCAAGAGGAGGTTTTGGAGGGGGTGGTGGTGGTACCGGAGGAGGTTTTGGAGGGGTGGTGGTGAAAGACTAGGTGGGATGGCCCCTCATAACCAATCCAAAACTATGTTGTTTATTATTATCTAAGAAAAGCTATGAAAATGGAATCAGCTTGATCTCGTCTTTTCATTACCAAAACTAAGTTCAAGTCGAGGTTGAATGTTTAAAGAAAATGGAATAAATTTCTTTTCCTGTTCTTGTATGGTGAAGTAATGCTTCATATGAGCCATAATGCAACTCTGTTCAGAGAAATGTGTTTTGACATAGACGAGAATTTGATATTCAATTCGTGAAGGGAAAAAGCAATGACTATCTCCTCCACATCAATGTGGAATACAAGGAAAACAAACATAAAGACACGAAAGAGCAATTGCTACATTTTTCAGGCAAAACTTGAAGAAGATGATCATAAGATTGATGTGTTAAATTTACAGGGCAAACCATACAGCAGTTCCTCTGCATCAATGTGGAGGATAAACGAAAAACAAGCAAATAGTACTACCTTTTTCTTTTTCTCAATACTCTTTCAAGCAAAACTGTAACAGGAACAAGTACATGAGCTTCGGTTAATGGGTTGAAGCACTCACATGAAGGGCTACCAAAGAGGCATAGACTCCATCCTTCGCCTTAATTAAGGTTTCATGTTTCCCTTTCTCTACGATAACTCCATTCTTAACCACAGCAATGAGGTCAGCACCTTTAATTGTAGATAACCGGTGAGCCACTACCATGGTTGTCCTGTTTATCATAACCCGATCCAAAGCATCTTGAACGATTCTCTCAGACTCTGCATCGAGAGCGTTTGTTGCTTCGTCCAGTAACAAGACCTTTGGATCCTTAACAATGGCGCGAGCAATTGCCACTCTTTGCTTTTGTCCACCAGATAGCTGGACACCCCTCTCACCCACTAATGTGTCATAACCCTGCAATTGTCATGATAAATCCATCATGATCAAATCTCAATGCATTAAGGTAAAGAAATGTAAAAGTGACTCATGATCCAACCTGTTGTAAGCTGCTGATGAACTTGTGTGTGTTTGCGGATTCTGCTGCCGCTGTGATCTCTGCTTCAGTAGCTTCACCTTCCTTCCCATAGGCAATATTGGCACGAATTGATTCATTGAAAAGAACAGGCTCTTGACTCACTAGTCCCATTTGCTGTCTCAACCACCTCAATTGAAACTTTTTTATGTCAATTCCGTCCAGCAGGATTTGGCCTGAATCAGGGTCATAAAATCTTTGCAGCAATGCGATTGCAGTTGATTTTCCACTCCCACTTTCTCCCACCAGAGCAACAGTCTGCAAAGAAGAGGAACTTTTTAAAATGTTACCTCTCTTTTAATCAGATGTTTCCATTTAACCAAATAAGGTCAAACATCAAATGCAGTGAGAAAAGGATAAATTTGTTACTTTGCCAGATCGAACAGCCAGGCAGAGATCTTGGAAAATTTGAACATCGGGCCTTGTGGGATATTTGAAGCTGACATGTTGGAATTCTAAGTCACCCTTCACTTCTTGTAGTGTCATTCCTGAACTATCGCTAGGATCTATTTTTGATTCACGATCAAGAATTGCAAATACAGATGCAGCAGAAGACTTTGCTTTTGTTGCGTCAGGTGCAAGAGAACTTGACTGAGAAACTGCAAGAGCTGCCATGGTCAGAGCAAAGAAGACCTGCACATTACCAATGTAAGCATATAAGAATGGGTAGACAGACTATTTTCTCTATCTCTCTCATGCTCCAATAAAGATCTACTTACCTTGAAAACCTCTGAGAATGTTGTCTTCCCATCCTCTACAAGACGGGCTCCAGCATAAAAACTAGCACCATAGACCCCAAACAGAAGAAAGAAGGATAAGCCAAATCCAATGCCACTAATGAGACCTTGCTTTATCCCAGTCTTCAAGGGCCCTTCACATTTTTTTTTGTAAAGGTTCATTACTTTGTCCTCTGCACAGAAGGAGGCCACAGTTCTTATACTTCCCACTGCATCATTAGCAACTTGACTTGCATCCTCGTACATTTTCTACACAAATTTTATGTTTCCCAGTCAGCAAGGAATTTCTAATCTATCAAACAAGCTTAAATTACCGTGTCTTTAATTGGCAAAATTTTGAAATCAGAATGATAACTAATAAAATGGTTTTGTCAATAGAAACAAACCTTTGCATCTGCACTGAATCCTTGCATAAACTTCATGTGACTCCAGCCACTTACACCTATCAGAGGCAACATGGCCAAGACAATCAAAGCCAGTTGCCAGCTAGCCAGGAAAGCAATAACCAGACCAGCAACTAAAGAAGCAATATTCTGAACAAGAAGTCCAAGAGTATCTCCAACCAAACTGCGAACACCAGCAGCATCAGTAGAGAGTCTTGCTCCAATGGCTCCACTTGAGTTGTCAGGGTTATCAAACCACGCAATCTCCATGTGAACTACCTTCTCAAAACACATAGTTCGAATTCTTTTAATCAAACGGCAGCCAGCAACAGCAAAGAAATATGTTCTTGCTGGGGAAGCTACTAGAGATACCAATGCCAGAACCACAAACATCAGAGCCCAAAACCGTGAATCTTTACGAAGCTTTGGAGGAGGCTCATAAAAGGTCTTGATCATGCTCGAAAGTAAAATTCCAAACACAGGCAAAATAACACCATTAATAACTGCAGCTACAGCACCAAGCAGTAGAATAGAAAGCTCAGGCTTGTTTAGAATAGCCAATCGGAGAAGTGAGACTTCCTTTTTACTTTCGGATGGAGGATATGTATCAGGTGTCGCTACTGCAGCTTCTTCAATTGAGATTCCTGTTGGTATGCCAAATGAGACTGTCAACGAGTGATGACGGCTGCTTCCAATACCCGATGACCCACGACTAATAGATCGTGGTAAAGATAGTCTGCTGGAATGTCTGCCAGATTCTGATCTTATTTCAGACCTCTCACTCTCAGCAGTAGTTTGGTCATGCTCTCGATTAACTTCCTGGAGGCGTATTAGTTGAGAATAGGCTCCATTTGGATCTCTAATCAACTCTGGGTGAGACCCTGATAACAATTCAGTTCTTAAGGTCAGTTTAGATCTCTCAAATGCAGTTGGACTCAAAAAAAAAATCACATAATAGTTTACCTTTCTCAACAACAGATCCACGGTGGATAACAGCAATCATATTAGAATTCCTCACCGTACTCAACCTATGGGCAACAATAACCGTTGTTCGGTTTACCATAACCCTGTCCAGGGCCTGTTGGACAATGTGCTCTGACTCAGCGTCAAGAGCGCTAGTGGCTTCATCCAGAAGAAGTATCCGTGGGTCCTTTAGAATTGCTCTGGCAATTGCTACTCTCTGTTTTTGGCCCCCTGAGAGCTGTGTCCCGTGCTCACCCACCATTGTATCAAGTCCCTAATTGAAAGAAAAAAATGAGTAAGAATCATAGATGACAGATGTTAACTAAAATCACATCAATTTGACAAAGTATTTCCTAAATAGTAAAACCTGTGGCAGTTTGTCAATAAATCTAGCAGCATTTGCAAGTTCAGCTGCGGCTTTAATTTCATCCAAGGTTGCTTCATCCTTGCCATAAGCTATATTATCTTTAATGCTTGCAGCAAACAAGACAGGTTCTTGACTGACAAGCCCTATTTTCTCTCTGATCCACCGTAGCTGTAACTTCTTAAGGTTTATGCCATCAATTAGCACTTCTCCAGCCAGGGGATCATAAAACCTTTCTATTAGACTAATCACTGTTGACTTCCCACTTCCACTCTCTCCAACCAAAGCCGCAGTTGTACCATGAGTTATGGAGAGAGAAAATCCAGTAAATATCGGCTCATTGGGTCTGGCAGGATAACTGAAATAAACGTCTTTCAACTCTATATCTCCTTTCATATCATCCAAAGTAAGTCCACTTGAATCATATGCATCTATCTCTGGCTTCCTCTCGATTGTTTCAAACATTTTGTAAGCTGCAGCTTGTCCAGCTGCAAATGCACTAAGGGATGGAGATGTCTGCCCAAGACTCCTGAATCAAGCACAAAGACAGCGTTACGGTTTCAAAAGAAAAGCTCTTCAGAAAGATAAAGTGGGCTGTATACAAGCATGCACTTCAGGGATTGCATGGGATAGTGAAATACTAAACAATCCAAACCTACAGGGTGCAGAGTTTCAAACTTACATGGAACCTGTCAAGACAGCAATGATAACATTAACCACATCACCCCCAGTATAACCTTCATGTAGTATCATCCTTGCACCATACCACACAGCCAGTGAATAACTCGAGAACATGACAAACATGACTGCCCCCAAACCTAGGCCTGCTGTCAAACCCTCAAAAACACCGGATCTATAAGCAGTTACAAGGGATTTCTCATACTTATCAATCGCTAGCTTCTCCCCAGTAAATGATGCAACCTGAATCCGAATTATGAGATATAAGCATATTTGAAATATCAATTATATAGCATGAACCTGCCACATGAGCATAAATTATAAACATGCCTCTGTGGAGAAATGTGATGACAAATGGCCCTACAAAAGCAATTTTTGTACTTGTCCTGCTCAAACAGGAACTAGTATGACGCATGGACTTTCTATCTCAGAAATACCATGGGAATAGCATAGAGTTTTCAAGTAGGTTGCTCACCGTTCTAATTGCTCCAATTGTCTGTTCCACCACAACACCAGCATCCGAATAAGCTGTTTGTCCACGAGATGCCATTTTTGTTATCACAATGGACATGACAGCTCCAGTAAAAACAAGAGGTGGAATGGAGGAGAGCATCACGAGGGTAAGGAGCCATCCTCGGACAAATGCAACTATAAATCCTCCAAAAAAGGTCGAAACCAGTTGAATGAACTTTCCCACCTGATCAAGAGAATAAGAATTTCAAAAGTTTGTACTGAATGAATTAAGGCCTTGGGAGGCCCAAATTTTCCACACTATTTTGTTTCTAGCATAACATGTTACTTCACGTTCTAGGGAATTACAGAAATACTGCTTAGGAAAACCTTCTAGTTATGAATGTGCAAAAGAATCTTCTATTTAAAAGGGCAGAATGAACAGTTTTTCCTACCTTCTCACCCATGGCATCTTGGATAAGGACAGTGTCCCCAGACATTCTCCCCACAACTTCTCCTGTACTAGCTTCTTTATCAAAGAAAGCAACGTCTTGTCTCAATATGGTTTTCAGGTACAAGGCTCTTATCCTTGCTGCCTGTCTCTCGCCTGTAACTACCCAACAAGCCACCTCTGTCAAATAACAAACAGGATTTCATCGTCAGTTCCAAAGCCAACCTTTCACTAGTTACAGTACACATGATAAATGTAAGCTGAATTAGTAAGAAAGACATAATACTTACGCAAAAATGATGCTATTCCAGATCCCACGGCCAAATAAACATACCTCAAAGATACCTGAGGACATAATATATAATACAAACGAATGAATAACTCCTAACCACAATTTGAGAAGCCCTCGGTTCTCATTAAGCAAAAACTTGATCTTTTTGAAACAGAGAGGAAAATAATAACGATGGTGTGGTGATAAAGATGGAGAGGTCATGCGATGCGAGCATCTTACCTTGGATACTTCATGAACCACTTTACGGCGATCCACGGTCTCCCCAAAAGAATCAACCAACTGACCAAAGAGAACGGTCATAACAGGCATAGCCGCCCCATTTGCTATAGCAGCCAGAGTGCCCACTATCATCAAACCAACATCTCTAGAATCGGCGAATGAGAAAAGCTTGTAAAGTGGAACACTCTTCTTCTTTTCTTTATTTCCTTCAGCATCTCCGGATTCAACTTTGTCCTCCATTTGCTCGGGGTTTTTATCAGAAACTGGCTCTGCCGTAGGGCTTGTAGAACCGACCTTTCCGCTGCTGTTACCCTCCACTCCGTTCTCTTCAGGCATGTTGTCTGGCTTGAGTGGTTTATTCTCCTCTCTCTCGTTCAATGCCGCAAAGTTGGCCAACAAGGTCCGAAAATTCGAAAAAAACCCGAATCCGTGCGTCTCTCTGCTTTATCTGTGACAAAGTGTCAGATGCAAATGGTTATGGTTGATTAAAGCTGTGGAAGAAGATGCCTAATGATTAACGAAACCAAGACTGCAAGAAGACATACAGCTATAAGTAAAGAAATCAGATTTTAAACGGTCCATGATAGAAAAGGAACCAGCAGCTGAATGATTGGTAAGCTAAGAATACCAGCTAAGAACACCAAGTCCCTACTCCCAAAAAAACATTTAGTTCAAATTCTCTTGAACCTTTAAGCAGCTTCAACGAATCAAATGATTGATATTTAGCTGTTCATACAAGCTCTGCAAAAGCGGAGGCGCCCCAAGGTTCCAGACATAAAATAAAATAAAATAAACAAACGATATTTCCTTCTTCCCTGAGAAGCGACAGATATATAGTTATTTAGTGAACCACAAGGCAAAACCAGTTCCCTAGCACGCTGCAATTCCAGAGAGCAACAAGCGCAATGAAGGTCACCATGTTTACGTCTATGGGCGAAAAATAAAAAAATCTACTCAAGGAATTGAAAAACAAAGAAAAAAAGGAAAGAAAAACAGAGTGGAGAAAATAGTTTACCGAAGAAGCTAAGACCCCTGAGATAATACCCCAATGGGTTTCGAAATCTTCTCGAGTTTCACACTCTTCCAATGGGACTGGAACAGAGTTCTCTGAATATAAACCTCCCATTTGTTTGACCCGTACGCATACAAAACCCCGAATATTTTTTTTTCTTGACAGGCGCTCTGTTAGTCTAGTATTCCACCAGGTAGGTTGACATGCCGCCGGTTAAAGATCGATCTGCTTGTCCACGAGCGAACTTCATGCACCTTCATGTCTCATTCTCCGTTCCGGCTGTCCCCATTTCTGAAAATGTGAACTGGGTGAAGCTTCCCTGAAGTGACTGATACAACCCCCAACATCTACGTATGACGTCTACATGGTGCTTTTTAATATTGCTTGCGTTCAAGCGGTGTCTTTTCCTTCCGCTCGACATAAGAAACCATTAAAAATGGCCGAAGGCAATCGGGTATATATCATTAGTTTATTCTTTCGTAATCGATGCTGGGTTTGTCGATCATGAGCGTCCGATTAATCGGTGGGTTCCCAAAATATCAAACGTAGTGATTTTGTTGCCAAATCGAAGTCGTAATGGGTAATAATTCGGAACCCCGGAAGGAAGAAAAGCAGGGTGGAAAGGAGGGATCGTGATGACGAAGCAAGCCTCGTGAGCAGCCGCCATGGATATCCCATGGAGCTACGACCAGCCAGGGAAGATTTCAAAGGAGTCAAAAGTTACGAAGACGAGCTCCGGTTTTCTTGGTCATCAAGAAAAAGGCGACGTGCCCCCGTGTCGGGTTGGTCTACTAATGTGAAGTTTCGAAGAAGGGAAACGGATTAACGGCTACTATATGCAGCACCGGTTTACCCGCTTAGCCGTCGCTAGAGGTAAGGGTGCCAATTTTACTTGGTTACCCAATTGGATGGATAAAGAATAAAATTTTCTATTTTGATTACCTAATTATACATTTAAAAAATTACCTAATTACTCGCCTCTTAATCGAAACGGATATGGATAATAGGTATTCCTTACCCGATTACTCGATTACCCGATTACCCGATGGTAATTTAGTAATTTTTTAAATTTTATACCCTTGTTTCTATCATACATACCCTAATATGTGTGTTGTACATTTATTTTAGTTATTTTTGGATAAATGTAAGAATTTGGATGTAATTTTTATATAATTTTAATTTTTTTATATTTTTTAAATATTTATAAAGATTAAATAATTAAAATTATTAAAATATTATTATCCATTTATTTACCAGATTACCCTATTACCTACGAGTAATCGAGTAAAAATTCGGGTAACGGAATAACTAAATTTTATTCGGGCAAAACGGGTGACGGAATACGGGTAGGGTAATTGAAACGGGTAACAGAATAACCCTTACCCGTTTCGATTATTACCCGTTTACAACCCCTAGCTAGAGGTGGGCACGGGTCGGGTTTGAACCCGACCTGACTTAATAACCTAAACCCGACCCGACTTAAAAACCTAAACCCGACCCGACTTAAAAACCTAAACCCGACCCGACTTAAAAACCTAAACTCGACCCGATTTAAAAACCCAAAACCCGAACCCGATAAAAACCCGAACGGGTTTTATAATCCGAACCCGAACCCGACCCGATCCTTCATTTTACAAACCCGAATCCAACCCGACCCGACTAAAACCCGCCAGGTTTTGACAAAACCCGAACCCGACCCAAAAAAGTTTGTTTTTTTTTATACTATATTTTTAAATAACTAAATGAATGCACCAAAATGTGAACGGCCCAATTTCGACGAGTCCAGAAATCCACCGATCCATCAAACAACGATCATGGGTAGACTCTATCAAAATTCGAAGACCTCCAGCGCAGCCCATCCATGCCGCCGCGTCATTGGTACAGTCGGCGCCCTCGTCAGCAGGAAACCGTCGCGTCAACAACAGTTAGCAGCCACGTCAAGAAACCTCCTCAACTGTTAAACAACCAAGTCTGGTCGTTAACCGAGGAAGCTCCTGGTCTTCCTCCTCTCCCAACTAAGGCAGCAGAAAGGGGATCGTGATCCCCTTTCCCAGGAAAAATCTATGACCACTGCACAAAGTCGGCTACAAATAGCCAAAAACACTTTGTTGCAGGGGTTCGCAAATTCTCTATCAAAGAAACGTTCTTAAGTGCAGAAGCTCTCTCTCTCTCTCAAACTGAAGGTCTGAAAACTCCTTCATCGAGAAGAACTTTCACGCACAGAGGTTCGAAAACGGAGATCAAAATTCCTTCGCGAAGAGAAATCTTGTGTCGAGCCACAATCTCGCACACACACTCTTCCGAACCAAAGAAGTTCAGCAACTTGCAGTCCGTCGTTCCAACAGTTCGACCGGAGCAGCTCTACACGTTCGCCGGCAACGTCACAAGTCGATACACGCGGAACACAAATACTTTCGTCCGACCGACCAAAGGCACAACAGTTCGTGCACACTCGTTCCGGAACTCAAGTTTCGACGTTCGTTCGCAGAAGCCGAAACTTCACCAAACTCACACGGAGATCGAATCAGAGGAAGAATAGGAGATTGTACTCGCAATTTTCTGATATTCAAACACACTGTAACTCAAAATATTCTGATATAATCGAATTACTCTCTTGGTCGTGCCTCTTCGGTGAAACACTAAAGAAAAATATATTAAAAAAATTAAAATTAAATACCCATTGGTCGGGTAACCCAGGTTTGGATTTCCAAACCCAAACTTGACCCGCAGGTTGGATTTTGGAATCTAAACCCGGGTTTTTCGGGTTGGGTCGGGTCGGGTTGGGTCACTTGAAAATCCCACCCCGATGCCCACCCCTAGCGGTGGTTGGATGGGTCTGGGCATGGTCGGGTCAGGTTCGGGTCAGTAAAAACGTCAACCTGGTCCAACTTTGATTCTAAATTTCGTCACGGTAAAAAGTTTGGATCAGGTGATGCATGCTCTACCTCCGAGTTCATAACAGGGCCACCATTTGGATGAATGTGTGTTGCCTTGTGATTCAGCGCTCCACTTGATCTGAACTTCGGGTTTGAATTTGGGACCTGAAGCCCAACCCAGGTTGGATTTGGGACCCTAAACCTGATTTTTATGGGTTGGATCAGGTTGAAATTTACCAAAAAACCAGACCAATTGCTCACCCTTAGACTCAATGGACTCAATGCCCATCCCTAAGCATCGATCAGATGGTGGTTGATAATTAGGTCAAAGTGGTGGATTACGTAACTTAATTGGATTTGTCTTCCATGAATTGGTGCATGAATAGTGTATTCTCAATTTATAATATTTGTTCTATGTCTAATCAGAGTGAGAGAGTGAAGGAAGATGACCTAGGGATCTAATCTGTTGTACCCTAGTCGATTATGCTCCTATAATACTTGCTGAGTAGTGGACTTTCTTCTCCCTGCCAGTGGAGTAGGCGACCCCAGCTGAACCATGTAATCTTTGTGTATTCTCTCTTCTCTTTTCTGTTTTTGATTTTTTTTTGCATCGATTTATTATTCTATTTCGTGCGCGAATATGCATTTTTCGTAACAAACTGGTATTAGAGCGTCAAGGGTTCTCAGTGTGTTGTCGAATCCTTGACATTTTTGCATATTGCTTAGAGGTTGCAATTTTCTGGGTGCAATTATAACGGTCACTAAGTTTAACGTCGACAAGTTCAATGGGAATATGAGTTTTTGTCTCTAGTGTGTCCGAACGATTGCAATGTTGACACATAATGAGTTAAAACTCGCTTGCAAAGGGAAAGACCACAAACCGATAGATATGAGGGAAGCTGATTGGGAGAAGTTAGATGAGAAGGCTTTAATAGCAATCCATTTGTGTATCACATATACAGTTTTGAATGAAGTTTTAAATGAAGTTTTGAATGAGAAAATTGGAGCAAGTCTCTGAAAGAAGTTGGAGACGTTGAATATGAAGAAATCCCTCACCAACCGTCTAACTTTGAAAGAACGTCTTTACACCCTTTGGATGGCAAAAAGTAGATCCATTAAGGACCATCTCGGTGAATTTAATTCTATTATTGTGGATCTTACGAATATTAATTTGAAATTGGGTGATGAAGATGAAGCTTTGTTATTGTTGTATTCACTACCTCAAACGTATAAGCATTTTAGAGAGATTATTTTGTATGGGCGTGAGACGATTACGATTTGAGGATGTTAAAACATCTTCATGAATGGATCCTCGATTTAGGTTGTTCTTTTCACATGTGCTCTCATAGACACTGGTTCTCCACATATGATGCAGTTGACAATGGAGTTGTGATGATGGAAAACAACTCGACTGTAGAGCTATTGGGAAAATATTTGTTCTCATGAAGATGCATGATGGAGTTATAAGAACATTGATAGATGTACAGTATGTTCTAGATTTAAAGAGAAATCTTATCTCTTCGGGCACCCTTGATTCAATTGGGGGCAAGTATTCAGCTTAAGGTGGAGTTATGAAGGTTAGCAGAGGTATTCTCATAGTCATGAAAGGGAGAAAAATATGTTCAAGATGGTTCTATAGTTACTGGTTCCACAACGGTTGCTTCTGCGTCATTAACAGAAAGTGAAACCACAAGGTTGTGGCATCTGAGATTGGGCCACACGAGTAAGAGAGGTCTCAATTTGTTGAGTAGAAGAGGTCTCATGTGTGGATAGAGTCCGGGGAATATTGATTTCTATGAAAATTAAGTTTTTGAGAAACATAAAAGAGGCGCATTAAGCACAACTATTCACAGAACTAAAAGTACCTTGGACTATGTTCATTCAGATCTTTGCGGATTGACACATTGTTTCTAAAGGAGGTGAGAAGTATCTACTCACTTTTATTAACAATATTTCAAGGTAAAGTGTGGGTTTATTTTCTGAAGGCAAAGAGTGACATTTTCACAATTTTCAAGCGGTGGAAATGTATGATAGAGAAACAGACCGGGAAGCAAATTAAGAGGTTTAGAACCGATAATGGTGTTGATTCTGCGGTGGATAATTCAATAAGTTTTGTGAGGAGTTCTCACACCCCGCAATTGAATGGTGATAAGTGTCCAAAAGACACTTATTTATGCATGAATTATTGACCATAAATTCCTAATTTGAGTTGATTATGAGCATAAAAGTGACATATATAACTCAAATACATGTTTTGTGTCTCAGGTACCCGGTAAAAGAAGAAACTCTAGATTCTGAGGGAAAAAGAAGGAAAAAGGAGCAAAATCAAACCAAAAAGAGAATGGCGCGACCGCACCGATTCTGGTGCGACCGCACCGGGAAAATATGCAAAAATTCAAATAAATCCTGAAAATTCCCAACGGCTAGTGAGGCTGAAAGGAGGACAATTCATGAACGTGAAACTGCGTGACTGCGCCCCACGAGGGCGCTACCGCGCCAGAAGATGGCGCTACCTGTGGCGCTGGCGCACCGAATAGTAGCCTTTCAAAGTTCAAAATTCTATTTCGGGGAGTCGGCAAAGATTCTAAGGAGTGGCGCGACCGCGCCAAAATCTGAAGAAAATGTGACGCGACCACGCCACTGACTCAGCAACGTGAGTTGCGGAAATCTCGGGATTCTGACTACCAATCAAGCCCAAACTTGGGAGAAGAAGTCCTAATTGTCTAAGGAAGGTTTTCACGAAGATTTTATGAAATATTGCTCGAGTCTAGGTGCATTGAATAATAAAAAAAGGAGAAGTTCCACACAAAGAAGGAAACTGCTGCCAGAATGAGAAGTTGAATCCGAAATTTATGAAGAACATATTTGGAGTTACCGTGTTCCAATTGAAGCCAAATTTGGACTGAAGATTCTTGAGGATATTAAGGATCATATCACAAAAATTCAGGCAAGTCCAATTCGGGGTTCTCAAGTTTCATATCTTCAAAGTGGTGGACCCAGTGCTGGAATTGGCTGCAGAATCAAGCAACTTCTTCACATCATATCTCGAGTTTCCCAACTCAGATTGAACTCAAATTTCGTGAGCAAGGCAAGGACCACAGAAGGAAGGTTTGTATGTAATTTCAGCCAATTCTGAGGTCGGTAAGGCATAATTCATACCCCTGGACAGAGACCAATTTACAAGTTCTGGACAGAAGCCCAGCTATAAATAGAGGTCCGAGGCAGAGAGCAGATCATCCAGTTTTCAGTGTTCTAAATTCAGTTCTTAGTTTGTTTTTCTTGTTCTTTTAGTTAGTTTGGAGTTGAGAGAAAGTCCATAGGAAGTCTTGCACGACCTCTTGGTACTTTAGAGAGAGAGAGAAGAGATTTTAGCCAAGGCAAGAGTGGAAGCTAAGGGCAGTCCTGAAAGGGGGTCTTCTGTACTTATTTTCTTTTCATGCTCATGGCTGTAATTGAATTCTCTTTGTGTGTTTATTTTATTAGCATGGAGTAGTCTCTCTTTGTTGAGGAAGTCATGTTTTATGTTTGAATTCTGAAGTTTATAGCAATAAAGTATCCTGCTTTTGTTTTAGAAACTGAGTTCATTGCTTATTTCTGATCTAAATTGATATTTGAAGTTTAATGAGGTTCAAATAGAGAAGTTAAATTTCAATAGAGATTTGGGTTGGTTATATGATTCTTTGTTTTCTAAAACAACTTGTTTTTCAAACTAGATTGTTCCGGTTATGAAGGAGACTAGTTGAAAAGTGATGTGACTTCTATAACTCTTGTTCTGAATAAGAAAGAGTAAATCTTAAAGCTTTTATATTTATGCACTTAGGATTTGAATGTTCCGGTTGAGAAGGAGTTCAAAGAATAAGTGAAAGTTATTTCTTGTATATGGGTAACTAGGTTTTCAAAAGCTAAGTCAAGGTAAGGATATTTGAGCTATAAAATCAGAATTCTGCATGTTGACAACTAGGAGGGATTGACATCTTTCCCCAACATCTCATCTTCATAAGTTTTCCAGAAGTTTCAAATTCTGTTTTTTTTTTCAGTTTTCAACAAAAACCCAAAAATTTCCTTCTTCTCAATCAATAGGAAATTTTTGCTTAGATTAGGCTCTCATCAAGGTCTCTGTGGGATCGATATCTGGACTCTCGAAGTCTATATTACTTGCTGACCTAGTGCACTTGCTAGACACCCAACAAATGGTGTTGCAGAAAGGATGAAAAGAACAATTTTGGAGAGAGCTTGTTGCATGCTTTTGAATGTTGGTTTAGACAAGGAATTTTGGGCAGAAGCTATAAGCATGGCTTGTTATTTGGTGAATTAGTCGCCCTCTACAATTATTGAGTGCAAAACTCCAGAAGAGGTTATGGTCTAGAACTCCAGCTGATTATTCTAATTTAAAGATATTTGGTTGTTTTGTTTATATGCATGTTAATAAGGGAAATTAAAACCTAGAGAAAAGAAGTGTATTTTTCTTGGCTATGCTTCTGGTGTAAGGATACAGGTTGTGGTGTACTGATCCGAAGTCACATAAGTTCTTTATTAGCAGAGATGTGAAATTTGATGAGTTTGCAATATTGAATGCAAATAAAGAGCCTTTTATTACTCTAGGCACAAAAGAAGATCCAAAATCCTCCAAACAGGTGGTGTTCGAGATAAGTAGGAACTCTACTACTCCAATGAGTTCCCCCACAACCTTTACGAGTTCGCCGACCACTTCTATGAGTCAAAGTATGACTTCTTCAAGTCAATCACCATTACAAGTTTTAGATCCAACAACTAGTGAAGAAGAAGAGTAAGTTCATTTTGAACCAGAAGTTGAAACAGAAAGTTATTATATTGCAAAAGATACACCGAGAAGAGAAATCAAGAAGCCTAGGAGATATGATGAGGCAAATTTGATTGTTTAAGCTCTTTTAGTGGCAAAGACAAATGGATGAGGCAGAGCCTTCTAGCTATACAGAGGCCATTCAGAGTGAGAATTTGAATAAGTGGTTAATTGCCATGAGTGAAGAGATGGAGTTTTTTTCATAAAAATCAGACTTGGAAACTTGTCAAACCACCATTCGAGAAAAAGATTGTGGGCTCTAAATGGGTCGTCAAGAAGAAAGAAGGCATTTCGGGAGTAGAAGACACGCTACAATGCATGATTAGTAGCCAAAGGCTACAGTCAAGTACCTGGAGTTGACTTTAATGATGTTTTCTCTCCTGTTGTGAAGCATTCATCTATTCGTGTTGTGTTAGCACTTGTAGCCATGCATGACTTAGAGTTTGAGCAGTTAGATGTCAAAACAGCTTTCCTACATGGAGAGTTGGAAGAGCAAATATACATGCATCAGGCTGAAGGATTCGTCACTGAAGGTAAAGAAGACCATGTGTGCTTACTTATGAAATCACTTTATGGTTTGAAGCAATTTCCTAGACAGTGGTATAAGTGTTTTGACTCATTTATGGTGAAAATTGGTTTATGTCGAAGTTTGATAATTGTGTTTATTTAAGAAAGCTTGTTGATGGGTCCTTCATATATTTGTTGCTTTATGTTAATGATATGTTGATAGAAAAAGGAGATGGTAGGAACCCATAAGTTAAAGACAGTTAAAGGGTGAGTTTGAGATGAAGATTTAGAGGCTGCAAAGCAAATTTTGGGTATGGAGACTAACAAAGATCGGAGAGGTGGAAGACGGGAAGACTTTATCTTTCATAGACAAAATATGTGGAGAAGGTCCTTGAGCGTTGCGTTTCAGCATTAAGATTAATGCTAAACCAGTAAGCACACCATTGGCCGCACATTTCAGACTTTTGTCGGCTTTGTCGCCATAGAAAGAGGAGGATAAGAATTATATAGCACATGTCCCTTATACTAGCGCAGGAGGTTCTCCAATGTATGATATGGTATGTACTCGTTCAGATATATCTCATGCTTTGAGTGTTGTTAGTAGGTATATGTCTAATAGGGGAAGAGAACACTGGCAAGTTGGGAAGTGGATTCGTCGATATTTAAGGGGTACATCCAGCACTTGTTTAGTAGGGTTGTTAACGGGTAAGGGGTATTTTGTTACCTATTTCGATTACCGTACCCATGTTCCGTCACCCTTTTCGCCCGAACAAAAATCCCTTTATTTCATTTCCGAATTTTTTAGCACGGGTAATCGGGTAATCGGGTAAGTAAATGGATAAATAATATTTTAATAAATTTAATTATCTAACCCTTATAATTTTTTTTAAAAAAAACTTATAATTTGTACAAATAAATTAGTATCAATGAAGTTATATAAGGTAACTTCAAAAGTAATATTTGAATAACACTAATACCAATAAAAGTATTAGAAGTCTATTAAAGTAAATATTTAAAAACATCAAAGATTCAAAATCATACAAAAATAACATCTCAATTCTTAAGTTTATCTAAAAATAACTCAAACAAACATTTAACACACATATTATCTAAAAATAACATCTCTTACTTTAAGTTTATCTAAAAATAATATCCCACATAAACATTAAAATAAAGAGCATAAAGTTTTAATAAATTACCAGATTACCATCCAGGTAATCGGGTAATCGGGTAAGAAATAACAGTTATCCATATTCGTTATGATTAAGAGGCGGGTAATCAGGTAATTGAACAATCGGGTAATCGAAACATAAATTTTTTATTTCTTATCCATCCGTTTAATATTCAAAATATCGGGTAATCGGGTAAAATTGACACCCTTATTGTTTAGCCTTCAAGAAAGATGATTTTAGTCTTGTTGGTTATGTTGATTCTGACTATGCTAGAGATCTAGATCGTAGAAGATCAATTACTAGATATGTGTTTACTCTTGCGGGATGTTTAGGTTAATTGGAAAGCTACTTTGCAACATGTTGTTGCCTTATCTACAACAGAAGCAGAATATATGGCAATAACCGAAGCAATCAAAGAAGCAATTTGGCTTCAAGGCTTATTTAGAGAGTCAAGTATCATAAATGAGGTTAATGTGGTTTATTGTGACAACCTGAGTGTTATTCATTTGACAAAAGATCAAGTGCATCATGGGCGGACCAAGCTTATCGATGTAAGATTCCATTTTGTCAGAGATATTGTAGCACAAGGTGTTATTGTAGTAAAGAAGATCAAGATAGAAGATAACCCCAAAAATATGATGAGTTACTAGTAAAGAAGTTCGAGCTTTGCTTGAACTTAATTGGTTCTTATAAGAGTTCAGAGCTCAAGAGGGCATTTGGCAAAGGAGAAGAAAGATCAGCAATTCTATGTTCAACTATGAAGGAAATTCAAGTCAAGGGGAGATTTGTTGAGTGTGCCTTGAATTTGTGAATCAGGTTTGGTCCATCGTCTTGGGACGATTTATGAGGAGCAAACCAAATACAGTCCAGGCCCGGATATGGACTCTTTTTTAACTATTAGGTTCTGTTTTAGACGAGTTAATTTAAGAGTTGCTTTTTGCACTCTTGGCTTGTGAGAGATTCTGCAACAGAAAATCAGAGTGAGATAGTGAAGGAAGACCACCTAGGGATCTAATCTGTTGTACCCTGGTCGATTATGCTTCTGTAATATTGTTGCATAATGGATTTTCTTCTCCCTGCCTGTGGAGTAGGCAACCCCAGCCAAACCACATAATCTTTGTGTGTTCTCTCTTCCCTTTTCTGTTTTTTATTTTTATTTGCACCGATTTACTGTTCTATTTGGTGCGCGAATCTACATTTTCCATAACATTATTCGTTTACTATTATATTATTGTCTACTTTTGTTTGCAATCTATATATTTTCTATAGAACTATTTTGAATTAATATGAGTTAATTTCTCACTTAAAAATATTGAGTTTAATACTAACATTAATTATTAATTAACTACCTCAGGTTTTTAATCTTCAAATGGTACCATATATAAGAACGCCAGTATCGACAAATAATGAAATGCCAAGCCTTTACCAAAACACTAGAAGACAATTTTGAGTACGATAATAGTCCAAATTAATTTGCTCGTATCAAGTTAGGGTAATTAATCCTAATTTTTTTATCATGTTTGTTTGATCACATATATGTTAATATATGAAAAAGGTTTCTAGTACTCTATGTTCATACTTCATACCTTTATGGTGTAATTGGGATTTTAAATATAAATATCAAAGTAGTTTAGGCTATATATATATTGGCCTGAACCTTGACGGAGTTTCCTATATGGATGCATAGTTTTTTTTTTCCTTTCTGCCGGTTTACGAACATTAGTAGGGTTTAGGGTTTAGGTTATAAAAATGGGGTTTTCAATGAATTGCAGGTTTATATTCTTAAAATTAAAATGTAATATAATTTTAATAGTATAATTTATTCTCACAGATTAATTTAATGAATTGGTATAGATACATAGATTAATTTTTAAAAAATGATGTGATTTTTATAATTTCATAATCTTCATGATCACTATGCTTTGAAATTGACCTAATGCGCGGTCCATACTAGCTCGAGTATGGAGGGATTAAGGTTACCTAATCCCCACAAAAAGCGACCCTGATCAAAATCATTGGAGGGATTAAGGTTGGATATAATATTTTTAAACAATGTGATGATCTTAATTAGATCAGCTGGTTTACACGATATGGAATATACGAGTCTATATGTTCTCATGCAATCGTACGTGCACGTTCAAATTAATTAAGCTTATTAACTTTACATGCATGAGACTAATTTGTTTCTTCTGATTGTAAGTTCATTTTGATTCATTACATTAATATGGGTTTGTTATATATAAAACTAGCTTTTATCTAATATCATCCGCTTAACCCATGCAGCGGAAGATCTCTCCTAAGTCCTATCATATCTTGCAGTTCTACAAAACCCGAATATGGCTTGTATTCTACCGTAACGTACAGTCCCAAAATGCCTCCTTTTACAACAAATGTAAATCAATTTACAAGCTGTCTCGAATTGATAATTTCAGGCTTCAGAGAACTAATCAGGGACAGAGATATTTTTCCCAGGTATGTAAATCTGTAATGTACGTACCAATATATATAGCTAGTATGATCATTTTCAGTGTAATGAAGCTGTACGCTCATCCATGTCCTTTAATGTACCTTAATTTCATTAATTTCCGTTGAATTCGGCGCTGGTTCAGTTCCCACGCCACTTGGCCTCCGACATTATAGAAAAATGAGTCTGAAAATTGACGAAGGAACTGATTACATCCACAAATTAAATGGCTCCACCAGTACCGTGGATCCTTCAAGATTTCAAACAAAATTGTTTCCGTGTCGATTAATAAAGATAGAGAGCGTAAAATGGTGTTTTAATTACTACTGCATGCCTTCACTTAAAATTCTTAATCTCCAGGTTTCCGGGTTTTGGTTAATTAATTAGTACTGTCGGGAGAATTTGGATAGTTGGGAGTTGAGAGAGTGCAATAATGGCGGTTGCCGACCATTGAAAGCCAGTATCAAACGACGACTTCGCGGCATCTCGCCATGCAAACATGTCTACGTCGACGATGGCTTTGAGAGAGACTTCGATAGATCCATATCTGGGTTTTGTGTCTTTCATGGCATTGGCAGTACCACTACTATAAATAGGTGGTAAGAAGAACCCAACTGATCAGGCAACAAAGATCTCGGTTCTTTCTGTTTGATCGTCTTCTTCCATCTTTGTAATCTGTACTACTTTCTGTGAGAGTAGGGAGGGAAAAATGGGGGCTGTCCCAAAATGGATGGTTCCGTTGGGATTGACTCTGTTTGTGCTGGTGGTTGCTGCCGGTGTAGCCGAGAGCCGGCGGCTTGAGGAGGAAGCCCTCACTGAGATTGGCCCTGATGGGGGAATCGGCAGCGGCGGTGGTTTCGGAGGCGGAAAAGGTGGCGGCGGAGGCATTGGGGGAGGATCCGGTGGCGGCTTTGGAGGTGGTAAAGGCGGCGGAGCTGGAGGCGGTTTTGGAGGAGGTAAAGGTGGTGGAGGTGGTGGCGCTGGGGGTGGCTTCGGAGGAGGTGGAGGTGGTGGCGCTGGGGGGTGGCTTCCGGAGGAGGTAAAAGGTGGGTGTGGTGGTGGCATTGGGGGGGCTTCGAGGATGCAAACAAAATGGATGAACTGGGAGGGAATCGTGATGATACCTCCTTGATGATGCAAAAGTGGTATGGCGATGAACCGATGATGGTCAGGCGGGCATTCTGATGATGATGAAAAAAAACGGCGGTGATGAACTGGATAATCCCGGCGGCGGGACCTGGGAGGTGCTACGGCGATGAACTGGCGGTCAAATCAGGCGGCGCCCCTGGAAAGGTGCGGCGGCGGCGTGATGAACCGATGAAAATTAAATCAGGCGGCGGTGATGAACCGGGGCGCCGCGGCGGCGCAGGGGGGCAACCTGGGAACCGGCTAAAAAACGCATTTCCCGATGATAATAGCAACGGCGGCGGACGGGGGGCGGAACCGATGATGCCGCGGCGGCGGATAATTGGCGGCGGAGAATATGGTAGTTGATGGAACAGCAAAGGCGGTGGCGGAGGCATGGGAGGTGAAGGTGGTGGTTTTGGAGGTGGCAAAGGATACTTGCCTGGGATGATGGAAAAGGCGGTGGTGGAGGAATTGGCGGTGGTGCCGGTGGCGGGTTTGGAGGCGGCAAAGGCGGTGGTGGAGGCGCCGGAGGTGGATTTGGTGGTGGCAAAGGAGGAGGTTTTGGTGGTGGTAAAGGTGGAGGTGGAGGCTTTGGTGGCGGTTCCGGTGGAGGACTGGGAGGTGGGGAAGGAGGTTTTTAAACCTCTTAGTCGAGAGAGCATGTAAATGCACTATCCATGCCATGCTGCAAGTTTAGCTTCCATTGTGGTAGTATGTAACTGATATATAAACTCTACTGGATAGAGATTAATAAATAAAAGATCTTCAGATCTTTGGCAATACAACATTCAATTTGTATCCTACTTAATTTGCTAGATCCACTTATTACTTTATACCCAAGACTACAAAAATTAATTTCACCCAATTAGATAACCATGCTTTAAAACCCTAATTAGCAAGGAATTTAATTTGATCTAACACAAAAGTTAAGCCTCTTGGGAGATACATTTTTATATAACCCGTGGTTTAGCCTCAATCACATTGATTAACCCCCTGTAAAGGAGTTCTATCATGCTTTTTAGTGTAATTAGAAAGGTTTAAGGCTTGTACATATTAGCCTACTTGAATCCAGATGTTATACTAAGCCTAAAACATAATGGTTAATTTTGTCTGAATATTATAGTTAAATCTATAATAAATAAAAACTTTACTATGATACAAGTAATAAAATTGTACATGAAACAATAATTTTAAGATTTTTATTTTATAAATTATGGTTCTTTGATGTTCAGGTAAGATATGCCTTTATACTTGACAATTGATAATAAATCTGGCGATTTGACTTGCAATTTTTTCAATTACGATTCTGTGTTATTAAGGGTATGAAATATTTTTATTTTTCTCAAGATAAATTTAGCAAAATATAAATAAAGAACTTGCTATAAAGTATATGAATGGTCGTCAATGATATACTACATCTTTATTCTCTCCCAAGTTAGCATCAGTAGAAATAAAAAATAAATTATTTCCGTCGCCTGAGAGATTCGAACTCTCGCGGGGAAATCCCATGTACTTAGCAGGCACACGTCTTAACCACTCGGCCAAAGCGACTTGATGTGAAATACTTATCCATGATATAATTCCATCTCATATTTAGAAAGGTCGTAATCTTTTATAGAACCCACCAAAGCCATGGCTTCTCTCAGCGACTCCTCCAGATAAAGCGGGTGATTCTCAACGCCAGTAACGCCATGCTTGTTTTGCAGTTCATGTAAAACCCTTCCCACAATCTGTGCACCAGAGACCATGAATGAATAGAATGCACCACACAAATCACTGAGGAAAAACTACAAGGAAATCTGCTGTATGCAGAGAGCTGCACAAGAACTGAAAAACTGCCAAAAACAAACCTTCCTGGCATAGCCACCATAAGCCACTCCACCGATTATAGCTTCTGAATTACTGACATCCTTTGGAGAACATGCCTCCCCACTGTAATTCTCTGTTCTCATATGCAAAGGAAGCAATAAGCAGACCAGTTTTTAAAACAACTGATGGCTGATGGCATATGATAAGAACTTGTTCATGCTATAGACGAATTACAAAAACATGATGCATTGAATTTGAGAATTACCGGGATCGAGCGTGTTTTGGAAAAGTTCGACCTTCTTCAGAGAATCAACCGTGTGAGAGTTTGTCCCACCGGCTAGTTGTAGAAAACCTTTCAGTTGTGTATGTTGTTCAGTAAGCTTTCAAAACATGCAGAGAAGTATTACTACCCAAGTCACCGGAGGTGCCAGTACAGACATACCACAAGGCTTATCCCTGATTGCAGCCAAACGAACAGCAAATGCAATTGTTTCTCGGGTGGTTCCACGACCGATATCGCCACTCATTGGCCGACCATCCAACTGTGGTCCATTCTCATCAGACATGAAAATTTAGACCTTTCATTCTTAAGGAAAATTTTGAACATTGAAACTACTGCTTGATGAACACCTTCTACAGTATGAAAATTACAATTTGCAAAGAAGAGCCGGAAAGAACTCTTACGAACATGTGCAAATGTCAAGCAGATAGCACATGGATACTCACCTGCCATAGATTGTGGCATGTTAAGTTTGGCTTCATGATGGAGTACAGAGATTTCATACAAGAGAGAGTTGAATCCCCAACATCTGGTAGGCTAACCTAGATAAAACAGTTCAATGCAGCATAAGAATTATCATAAATTGATAATAGCTGATGTTAGTGCTGGGACTATACTATCTAGCACTTTGGTGCTAAACTATTTAGAACCAGGTATCATGGTTTAGAGTCTGATGGTAGGAGACTTACTGCCACCAGTTTAACATGAGAAACTGAAGCAGCTAAGCTATTCCAGAGCTCCTTGAATGAATCAGTCTGCCTACAAAAGATTTCCAGGATCAAAGAATCCAAACACTTTCAGAAACCCACATTTCAACTCCATAATGAGCACAAGAGCAGGTAACTGTAGAGCAATAGATGAACTAATTTTAAGAGTTACAATATCTACTTAAAATATCTATTATACCTTGCATTTGTATGTATCTCTATGGCATCCACATCATCTCTCCTTAAGAGTTGCAGGGTGGAAGCAGCATCTCTAACATAGGTAATTGAGCCTATACAATTCCATACATTAAAAAGTCAAATCCGGATTAAATTTTCATACTAAAAATGACTATGTTGAAGACAAGAGGGAGGAACAAAAAAGCCTTCAATTTGGGGGGGGAAAACATCTAAAAAGTGTACCCACTTATTTTATCATATGGGCAAGAATGAAGACAACGCCCACATCCATAGCATCTTTCAGTTATAACTCCACTCTGCAAAGAAGCAATTAAGCAATTAAAATTGTTAAAAGGCAAACGTTTGGTCTGTTAATATGTGAATTTGGACAAGCTAAAGGAACAACAAAAGTAATTACCTTCCTAGGAGATTCTTCATCCATAATTAACCTTGCCGGTGGTATTGCATCTGCAGGACAAACCCTTTCGCATGGTCTAGAGCAATCAGGGGGGCAATCCAGGGGATCAAATTCTGTGCGATTGTAAAGGTCAGAGAAGTAGCGGAGCATGATACAAAAACAGAGTGCAAATGATGAATCTCTCTGTGGTTTTCAAGAAGTTCATGGTATGCAAAATTATCAGTCCAAAATGCTACAGTTCTCCAGAGTAAATAAATACCCCAATTCTTCTAAAAAAAATAGTTTCATCAATTTACCGGCCTTCCTGAAGTGTAAATCTTCATCGTCATTGACACTGACCATCACCCACGGCCTCCGAACAGGGGCAATTTGTCTCGCCGCCTCAATCCCTTCATTCACAGCATTCACGACAGAGGCCTCCGCCGCGCAATCGATGCAATCAACTGCAAAACTAATGACACCCCAGTTTCATAATTTAAGAATTACCAGTTCCCTCTTTGTATTATGTACTCTGTTCGGATTATATCCCACCTCCAGCAAGCGTGTATACCAGAGAGAGGTTCCTCACATCGACCACATCCTAATAGAGATGTAGAACAGTGACAGTCTGAACTACGTTTTTTCTTCTCGATTTTCTTGAAAAAAGATAAACTAGCAGTACCCAATACAGTTCAGTCCTTCAAAGTTTTACCTCGAAGCTAGCTCCACATATGAGCTTCACCCAGTTCCCGCGGCGCAGCGAGTCAATGGGCGAAGAGGAAATCGAACGACTCTGCGCTGATATCTGTACAATGGTTTTCACGATTCGACTCAATCGATGATTTTTCTGCGACTCGCTGAGAGAAAGAAGTCGTCAGGACAACCGCAAGTGATGACATTTAAGGGAGAAGAGAACAGAAAGAGAGACCTGGTAGACAGTTGTTGTATTGGGCCAGAAGAAGCAGAGCAAGAGACGAAGCATAAAGCCATCTATTATCCGCTGGACGAAGAAGAATGCAGAAAATAAAGATCGATTAAAGATAAACCAACCTATAAGAATTGCTCCGTTCAGAAAGTAAAGTTTTACTCAAGCTCTTCTCTTCCGGATAAGAACAAAAGAAATACCACCAGCTTTCTCTGTGTTTTTTTGAAGTATCTCGCTATCTCTGTATTTTTGGAAGTATCTGCTTTCTCTGTATTTTTGGAAGTATCTCGAGTCTGAAAATAAATATCCTCCATTTTCTTTGAATAACGTTTCTTTTTCCTTCATTTTGTACGTATCTCCTTCTCGAGGGTGCGTGGTCCCATTGCTAGTTTTTTTTGCAGACATTAATGAAAGACACCCAGAAATTAATTAAGACGCAGAAACAACTTTTCCATTCGTATTTCTCAAAATTGTGTTTTTACATTTGAGCTGGAATGGAAAGACAGCCTCTAGGGCGACACAAGGACCTTGATCATATTCTTGATCACGAGGAAGCTGATGATCATGAATAGCTTGATCATGTTCTTGAACAGGCCTTGCCTCCTCTTCGTGAGAGCCACATTTTTCCGGCTCTTTTCGATCTTTTTCTTGCCGGCGCCCATTTTTCTCTTCTTTTTCTCTCTCTCAGTAGTACACTCTTCTCTCCCACCTCGATCGCGTTCTCACTCTTCGAGCTTGGGAGCGAAGACCGATCTATGCACGTATTCGACCTTATATAGAAAAAATGATGGGTGGCATGCATGGATTCCTAAATAGGCAAGATATCGAGTACTGGCTGGATGCGGAAGAGATCCCCTTCTCTGGACACAGTATCACCACTCTTAGGCTTCGACTGAAGGTCCACAACTTAACAGGATCATTAATTAATGTAACAAGGAATTATACCCGGTCAGCAAAAATTAGAATTTGACTACCTAATGTGATAAACACCTAGCTATATAAGGGTACATTTGATTTTGCACTAGATATATTCTCATGCCAGCTGGGGGATATAACAGCAGATGCAATTACTCCTTACAAATTAAGTTACAAGTTGTTTGATAATTAAAAACCCCTAAACCCAAAAACATAAGTAGACTATGCTTCTCTTTCAAATCCTTGCTGCTTGTGTACGTTAGGCACTTCTTGATGAGAGAACAAGGCCAATCCCTTCCAAAATAGTGTTTTTTTTTTTTTCTTTTTTTCCTTTCTGGTTCTAGGCCCATAATTTTTTAGGCTTTTATGAATGCTTTTCCTCATTTTTGTCAAATAAAAAACATGAATCTAAAGGGAACTAGCAGTAGAACAAACACGTCAATTTGACCATAAGGAATATACAGGTGAAGCTAGCTAAACTGATCATATTAATGGGAACTTAGTCTCAGGATGTCAAATTCTACTACAAGGTCAAAAATTTATTCATTAACTCCTCACTATCCTTGAAACTTTCAGCATTGCAACATAAACACACTTTATGGCATGGAGAAGAATAGCACAAGATCACCATAGCACTAACATACAAGTCAACCAAGTCGGTAAAAAGTTATTCCCTTCAAGAAAACAAGCCGGTTAAGAGCAAGGACCTAAAAAAACCAGAATATAAATAAAGAATAGCACGTGGACTAATTTTAGGCATCTTGTCTCGGTCCAAGGCAGTTAGTTTTATATTTCAAGGAATAAGTTATATGGAAGCGGTCGAAATGGGTTACAACTACTTCAACATACCTAGTTCACACAGTTAGAAATCAACAAGGCTATAAAGCAATAAGTTTGGAAGGACAAAGAGACACAGACGGACACACGTACGTAAAAAATTCCAGAAATTTTAAATTGTCACCCTAAATCAGTGAGATAGCAACAAGCACTTCTGCCGCTATTTCACAATCAATTGTCTAAAGCCGACCGAAATATCAAATTTTTCGTCAAGCTTAGGCAAAATTCAAATTCGTTCCATTCGTTGGTAAAAAAGACGTACTTCAACCATCTTGTGTCTATTCGGAGATCAAATCGCACCCACACAATCACAGCAAAATTACCAAATTACCCTTCCTTAATTTTGTGTACAATATATCGGAGGCAAATTTTGTGGTCCACATACTTGTACCCATTTACAAATTTGGCATGCCTGGTGGGACCCTTCTACCTTTCATCTCTTTCTCCAATCAATCAATTCAAATGGTCAGTTCTAACACCAACAACAACAACAACATCGCGGCTAAAACTCTAGCTGCCTGAGCCAGCTCGTCACCGGCACCCAGGATGGCTGATCCTTTGGTCGCTTTCCCTCGTTGTCCGCACACACAAACAGACGCTGGTGCCGGCCAAGCCCGGGGGATTCGTCCATCCCAGGCTCCTGTGGTCATCCGCTCAAGGCCGACTACTCGATCGGTTGCAGGATCCCTGCCACCACAACGCGTTGTACAAATTCAGCCAAAATCGTAGGCGAATCAAATACCGACCAGCCCTGTAGTTTCTCCAACAAGGGTTCATCCCTCGAGGAGCTATTCGGCTGTGCTGGCTTCCCCACCGCCAATCAGCCCAGTGGCCAGCTTGGTCGCAAGCCCAGCAAGGAGCTCCCCTCCAACCACTAGCCGGGTCCACGTGTTGATCACTCACGTCGAAGGGAGGTGGATCATTCCTTCGCTCGTGCGATCGATGGCATCACCCGACGCTCCCTTTGCTACAAGTCCCTCTTCCCTCACATCTCCAGTCATCAGAGTTTCTGCGATGATGATGCAAGCCAAGACTGTAGAAGAACAGTTGGCAGAACTTCAAACTGCCATGAAAGAAAGGGACAAACAATTCAGAGAAAGGGAATTGCAAAGGGATCTTCGGATCGCCACAATTCTGCAAAAGTTTGAACTCATTGCAGATCATTTGGGAGCTTCCTCCCAACCCAGAAATGATGACAGTCAGGCGGGACCCAGCACAGCTTCCAATCCTGTTGTGATCCCTCCTTCACCCATCAGGAACCAGGGGCGCTATCCTGTGGCACCCTGCAAGAAATGATTTCCAATGCGATGGAGCATAAGGTATAGGCGAAAGGGGTAAGATCTCAAGCCTACACTAGGCCTTACTCTCGACGGATCCAGGCAATTCAGATGCTTGCCTCCTACCACCCGCCTAAATTCCAACAATTTAGTGGGGATGACAACCCAAAACATGCACGTTTACCACTTCATCGAGACCTGCAACAATGCAGGAACCGATGATGACCTCTTGGTCAAACAATTCGGGCGATCCCTCAAAGGGAACACTTTTGATTAGTTCATAAAAAGAAAAAAAAGAAGTTTATCTTATGTGGACCTCATCTTGTTTGATCAATTTGAACAGATACAGAGTAAAATTTCCTAAGTCGTAACTAATAGGAATAGGGAAATTTTTCAGGAACTGAGATCCCCGAACCAAAACTTCATCTTGCTAACAGGCTTGATTGAGGCGTGAGCGGAGTCATGCTGGTAACCAAATCACACAAAGTAGCAAGAAAACTCATCAAGGCCTTCACTGATCACAAGGTAAAGAAAACTTATCTGGCCCTGTGCGTGGCACCCGCCCCTGAATGGGAAAAGATCAGCATAAAATCCGGCCACGGGAGATCAAAACACGGCAATTTTCGTGTATACTCTGCTTCAGACATCAGCATGAGCCTTCCCGGAGGATGAGAAATGCAACTTCGTTTGAAATTTTATCCATAAATGGGCAAGGGACGTACAAGGAGCCAAAAAAATCCGAAATGGATGAAATGAAACCACTTTCGATTGAAAACAGAGCGCCAAAACAACGGTCCGAGACAACAGAAGGTTGAAATCTTGATCAGGGCTTATCCTCAAAGCGGAAGACACATCAAATCCGGCTACATTGCTACTATCTCGGTATCCCAATCCGAGGGGAAGTTAAATACAAAGGTGTTAATGAATGGAAAGGGGCAACCAGTTATGAAAAGCATGCCCTTCATGCAGAAAGCTTGTCCTTTGATCACCCGGTTACAGGCATTACTGTTGAGCTGAGAGCGCCTCTTCCAATGTGGGCTACGGAGACGACGATGATGTAACAAACGTGATGCTGCCCATGATTTATGAAGTGTAGGAAATTATGGGCGTAATAAGCCATTTAGTAATTGATAAATTAATCAAGGGTAAAAAATGTAATTTGGTTTCCTTGATGAGGCAGTTATTGTATTACTGATATAAGAGCTTCCGTAGTGCACTGTTTAGCTTGCTTAATTTTTCACCCGACTCATCAGGGTTATCAAGAATAAACGGTGTTGTCGCTCTTGCGTAACTCTAGAACTAAATCCCATTCAGGTATATTTCTTAATTTAATTATCTGGGACCCAACGGTGGTTTTAGAGCGTTGGTTATTTGAATGACTTAGTATCTCTGTGTTGAAGTTTGTTTTTATATTGTTCGGCTCACTCTGTTTTAAATTTGGGACTCTGTTTTATGAGATTTGTTGTTACGTGTAGTTTCAATGTTTATTGGTATGTTTTTGCCGAGCGTTAATTATGAATCTCTCTGTTTGAATTCTGTATTGGAATTTCTGTGTTCAAAACGGAAAGGTCACAGTTGGTCCAGCTCGTTTGTGTGATTCGTCGGCAAGAGGTTAGACGACGATGGTTGTGGGATTTGGTTTTGAAGTCCCTTTACTTTTGCATTGAACCAGAAGAGAGGAAAGGAATCGAGGTTGCCAAAGGTCGGCCATGTATTTTCCGGTGAGCAGCGAAGGAAATAGCGGTCATAGCCGCAGCAACACCATAGGAGCTTCATCAGGAACCTGCGTAGAGAAATTTCTCTGCGTATGCGGTTTTGGTGGATGGTTGGTGGTTGGGGATGACCTCCAGCTGGGGCTAGGCTGGTCCAAACTTAGGCCAGGTGAGCCCAGTTAGGACTGCCAGGTGGGGCCCAATTTGACCAAAAATGGTTAAAAGAACCGCTTTATGAGTCTATGAACTGGGTTATCTTATATTAAATGGCGAACCAGTTAAAAAAATAATAAATAAATAAATAAAAAATCAAACTTTCAATGGTATCAAAGCCTTTGTCACTTAAATTAAGCACCAAGGGAAGGCCTTTTGAGATTTCATCGGCAATAAAGTAATTGTTCATTTTGGCTTCAAGGAGAATTTAGTCCATCAATAAAATCTTTCCATGCCTAAGCCTAAGACCTCTGGCAGTCTTGCTTGATGCTTCTTCTGGCGCCTTGGCAAGAGAGCGCCTTGATTCGTCGTGTGATTAATTAAGGCCTACGAGGTACGTACTTGGATTTGATGTACGTGGACATATACGTGCTAGGTGAGCTGAGCCTTACAAACTTGGTGCACAGAGTGACATCTAGTGGCCAGTAGGGGCAATTCCTGGAAAGATTTTGCTTAGGGTTTTGACTGTGTTATGTGTTATAGGACCAACACACTTATAGCACTTCATGAGAGATGCGGCCATGATATATGTGAAAACATATGAAGCATGATTGAACGGAAGTCATTATGATTTTTTATCCTTACTTTCTTTTCTATTTGGCTTCTAGGCCAAGTGGGAGATTGTAGGAAATTATGGCCGTAATAAGCCATTTAGTAATTGATAAATTAATCAAGGGTAAAAATGTAATTCAGTTTCCTTCTTCCCCGAACTCTGAATTCAATCCATCAATCTGGGTGGAGGGAGTCGGGAGGGTCGGGAAGAGGAGTGGGGCGGGTAGAGAAGAGGAGTTGAGACTATCGGGAAGGGGAGTCGGGATGGTTGGGTAGAAAAGTCAGGAGTAGGAGAGTTTTTCTCAGCCGATGAATTGGGAGGGTTGGGAATAGAACGAGTTTTTCCCTGTTCGTAGATTAAAAAGAGCTCTAATCGGACGGCTGTGAAATAATTTCACACGATAAACTGTTTCACACTGGATCAGGCCTCTATGTGTGTGTGTGTGTGTGTTAATTTAAATGCCATTTGAGAAATTCATCATAAAATATTGAAACTTTAAACTGATAAGAAAAGGACAATTATAATTATACTTGTTAAAACTAAAACGAAGATAAAATATGGGCACCGGCTTTCAGAAAATGGTTCATTCTCGTTGTAAAAACTGAAAAGAACTCCCATTAATGTTCAGTCTTGCATGCGAGCCTTGCTAAAAACTTCCTTCTAGTCTAACACTTGCAGGAGAGGATTTACGATGGGAAGACAGGAGTCAAAAATTCGGATTCTCGAAGTTAGATTTTCTTTTTTTTTCTTTTTACACCGTATCGGCATGACTAATTTCTTCCTAACTTCTTCTCTGATCACCCAATTAAATTTTACTCTGATCGATTGTTCGAAGAAAAGGCAATTAAACATTCAAATTATCTTCTCTATAAGAAGCTAAGATTGGATACAAATACATCCTGAATCAATAATTCAACCACCCAATTCTTCCATTACAATTAAAATACTGTAATTTTGTCAAACTCAAGTACTGTCAATGTTGGGACCATGTAATTATCCAAAAAAATCTTCTATGTAACTTGCAGAGTGGTAGAGCAGGGAGTTAAAAGAAGAAAAATCCCCGATACTGGTCTAGTAAACTGGTAACTACTCCTTGCCGTCAATGAAATCAACCGACATGAATTCCTCAACCTCCGCTTCTGTGGGTTGTTTCACCAAGGAACGCGTCCCGAATGTTGGAAAAATTGAGTATAAACTCAATAATTTAACTCAATTTAACTCAATTTAGCATGCAATGGATGAAATAAATTTACTAACCTCTTAGATGTTTTTCCTCTATGCAATTGAACCTCCTTTGTATTATGAAATTATCCACTTAGATAAAAACAAAGGAAAAATAATAGAGATCACCTTTTTATCGCCCGCACAGTCCTTCTTTGATTTGGCTGAAAAACAAGCACTACTCTTCAACCACTTAGAGAGTATGAGTTTTTCTCTCTTAGAGAGAAAAGGAGAATTGAGAGAAAAGGAGAATTGAGAGAAGAAAGAAACCAGAATTCTTGAATTCTGAAATTTTTTTTTTGTGTCTTTTCTACTCCACCTATTTATAGGTGAATGAAATTATAACTCCCATAAGGGGAGTTAATTTCATAACCTCCTTATAATAAAAGGAGTAAATATTCTATAACTCCTTAATATTAAAAGGATTAAATATTATAACCTCCCTCATATTATGAGGAGTTAATTTCAGTCATTAATCAAAGAATCCCACCTTGATCTCTTTTAATTTTGTGCAACCTACATGGTCCCACAAGGAAGACCAATGGTTGTGCTCCATTGGAATCCCACTTGGCCTATGGGTGCTAGCCCATATGACCAACATCCCCCACTTGGGCGATGCACCCTGAGGCCTTAAGAGACACATACTAGTCTCTCCTTAGTCTCATGCTATGGACATGCCCTAGAAAACAATCCGTTGTTAACACTTTTGTCAACGGATCAGCCAACATCTCAGAAGTTGGAATATGGTTTACAACCAATTTCCCCTTCTGTAGAATGTCAAACACAGTGATAATGTACTTCTATGTGTTTACCTTTTGAACTGATTTTTCCATTTTTCAATGTTGTCACAGTTGCTTTATTATCACAAAATAGTTGTATTGGACTACCATCCCAACTCAATTTCAAGTCTTCAAAGAAACCTTTGATCTACACAGCTTCAGTACTTGCCAAACTGCAAGCTACAAACTCAGCTTCCGTGAGTGGACCTAGCAACATTTTTTTTTGTTTCTTACTAGCCCAAGAAATTGCTGCACCACCAAGCGTAAAAAAAACCCCGAGGTTGATATCCTATCATCAGGATCACCAGCATAATCTGAATCTGTATACCCAGTAGGAATCAACTCATCGGCCTGAAACGTGAGCTTGTAATCCTAAGTGCCCAAAAAATACCGAAGTATTCTTTTAACCGCTTACCAATGCAAAGCACTAGGGTCACTTTGATATCTGCTCACTAGACTTACTACAAAGCCTAAATCAGGGCGAGTGCATAACATGGCATACATCAAACTACCCACAACTTGGTCGTATGGAATAGACTACATCTTTAGTCTTTCCTCATCGCTTGATAGTGCTATTTTCTTTGATAAACTTGTCCCTTTATAAATTGGGGAATCAATGGTCTTCCACCCGACTACTCCAAAGCGTTTTAACATGCTATCTAGATATCTTTCTTGAGAGAGTGAAAGTTTCTTGACTTTTGTATCTCTTTCAATTTTTATACCAAGGATAAATGAAGCTTCTCCCATGTCTTTCATATCAAACTGTGTTTTGAGCCACTCTTTAATCCTTAAAGCCATATCTAGATTATTTCCCATCAATAATATATCATCAACATAAAGGGACAGAATGACAAATTTACCCCCAATTAATCCGGGTGTAAACACAAGGGTCATATAAGTTGGGTATAAACCCATACTCAGTTATCACTTTATGAAAAGTGAAAAACCATTGCCTTGGCGACTGTTTAAACCCATAAATAGCTTTTGTCAGTCTACACACTTTATCATCTTGATCTTTCATAACTAACCCTTGAGGTTGGCGCATATAAATTTCTTCCTCCAAATCTCCATTGAGAAAGGCTGTCTTTACATCCATTTGATGTAATTCAAGGTCAAGATAGGCTACTATAGCTAATAATACTCTAATCGAAGTGAATGTTGACGCAGGAGAATAAGTCTCCTTGTAGTCAATTCCTTCTTTTTGAGAAAATCCTTTAGCTACCAACTTAGCTTTATATCTATCAATGGTTCCATCTGGTTTTAGTTTTGTCTTAAATATCCATTTACAAGTTATTGGTTGTCTACCCTCGGGAAGTTCTACTAATTCCCACACCTTAATTTTGTCCATAGAGTTTAACTCTTCTTGGATTGCATTTTATGGTTTTAGGATCAAGTTTGCCTCTATTTTGATCTAGCACTTTCACATGTGCCCCAGAACCCCAAACTCTAAGGTGACTTAAGTCTGGACTTCTACCAGTCCATAACTCATAAGGGGTAGTCTTAGTAGTTTTACAAAAGACTCTATTAAGAATATATGTTGTAGTATCTAATGCTGCACCCCAAAACTGAGTTCCTAGCATTGAGTGGTTTAGCATACACTGTACCATCTCTAACAAAGTTCTATTCCTTCTCTCTGCAACCCCATTTTGTTGAGGTGTATAAGGCAAAGTAAATTGGTGACGTATCCCATTTGCCTCGCAAAACTCATCAAATAGTTTAGAAGTATATTCTCCACCTCTATCTGATTTGAGGATCTTAATAGTTTGTCCTAATTGATTTTTTACCTCAACTTTGAATTCTTTAAATTTATCTAAGGCTTCAGACTTCTTAAAAATCAAATAAATATAACCATACCTAGAGTAATCATCAATAAATGTAATAAATTAAGACATTCCTCTATGGGTGTTTACATTAAGAGGGCCACATATATATGAATGTATTACATCTAAAAAATTTTGGACTATTTCCCCTTTACCAAAGGGTAACCTTGTTAATTTACCAGACAAACAATTTTCACATGTACATAGTTCATTATGTAACTTAGGTAACAAACCACTACTAACCATGCGATGTAGTTTGTTTACATTCATATGACCTAAGCATAAATGCCATAATAAAGAATCATCAGGGATAGGACGACCGAAACTTGCTAACTCTTTAGAAACAACAGTTATGACATTAATATGT
This sequence comes from Aristolochia fimbriata, assembly GCA_019845555.1. Classification (NCBI taxonomy): domain Eukaryota; kingdom Viridiplantae; phylum Streptophyta; class Magnoliopsida; order Piperales; family Aristolochiaceae; genus Aristolochia; species Aristolochia fimbriata. The sequence goes on along the minus strand of CM034078.1, from coordinate 15,259,922 downwards.
TCAACAATATGATCACTTTCTTGTATTTTCATACCACTATATTGTGCAACAAGCATCCTTACATGTGTCTGTGACGTTTCTCCATAAGTAGCTCCAACAGCCTTAAACATGGCATGGGCAGTAAGTTGGTTCTCAAATAAAATTTCCACATCTGGTTCCATGAATGTTAACATGATGGACCTAACCTTCTTGTCCTCTAGAACTAATTTATCATTAGCTACTTTAACTCACTCTTCAGCTCCTTCTGGAGGACTAGCCACTGCCTTATCCAAGACATGATCAATTCCATCTTGTAGTAGGATGTGACGAATACGCCTCTTCCAAGTCAAAAAGTTATTCTCATTGAGTTTCTCAGTTTTACTTAACTCAGCAGCAACAGCTTTAAAAGCCATTTAATCCTAATTCCAATAAGCAATTATGAGCAACAAAACTTACAAATGTAATATTGAAATGAACCTTAGTTTAAATACCTAACAAACCCTACAATAAACTTAATAATTGCTGTAAAATAGGATTATACACTGGAATTTATCAACTTTCCCTAATTTCCACAAATAGGTTCAAAAGGGTAAAATTGTCTTTTCACAATAATAATTTGTAGAAATTTTTAAAAAATCCAGAATACCAGAATATCATAAAATACATTGTAAAATATCCAAAACGACCAATTATGCACAAATGAACAACAAGGGCAAAATGGTCATTTTACAAGATAACTTTGCAAATTCTTTTTTTATTATTATTTTTTTTAAATTCCAGAATGCTAAAATATTATAATATACTCAGTTAGTTCTGGAATAAAAAACTTTTGGATAAAAATGACAAATTATGCTCAAATTGACTAAAAGGGCAAAATTATCATTTTATAACAACACTATTTTTTTCTAAAAGTATATATATATATATATATATATATATATATATATATATATATATATATATATATATATTTTTTTTTTTTTCAGGAAATAAAATGTGCATAATATACACTTATATAAACTTAAACATTCTGTAAAAATTTCCAGATGCTCAAAAATACTATATTATGCCCAATATGTCCCAAGGGCAAAATAGTCTTTTTCCAAAAATAAATTTTCCTGAACTGAAAAAATTTCCAGAAAATAGAAATAATTCTATTTTGACAAATAGATGATATTTTACTACAATATTTCTGAAAAACACAACCTATATATAACCTTTTTGCAATTCATGCACAAATTTCTAAATATTCAAAACAATTGCATTCTAACTCATATAAAAGCACAAAGTAATTCTGTAAATTCGGTTTTTTAAAAAATTCATTTATACATACAGGAAATAGCGAAGCTCTGATACCACTGTTAGAAAAATTGAGTATAAACTCAATAATTTAACTCAATTTAACTCAATTTAGCATGCAATGGATGAAATAAATTTACTAACCTCTTTTGATGTTTTTTCTCTATGCAATTGAACCTCCTTTGTATTCTGAAATTATCCACTTAAGATAAAAACAAAGAAAAAATAATAGAGATCACCTTTTTACCGCCCGCTCAGTCCTTCTTTTGATTTGGCTGAAAAACAAACACTACTCTTCAACTACTTAAAGAGTATGACCTTTTCTTTCTCTTAGAGAAAAAAGGAGAATTAAGAGAAGAAAAAAACCAGAATTCTTGAATTCTAAAATTGTTTTTTTGTGTCTTCTCTACTCCACCTATTTATAGGTGAATGAAATTATAACTCCCATAAGGGGAGTTAATTTCATAACCTCCTTATAATAAAAGGAGTAAATGTTCTATAACTCCTTAATATTAAAAGGATTAAATATTATAAACTCCCTCATATTATTATGATGAGTTAATTTCAGCCATTAATCAAAGAATCCCACCTTGATCTCTTTTAATTTTGTGTAACCTGCATGGTTCCACAAGGAAGACCAATGGTTGTGCTCCATTGGAATCCCACTTGGCCTATGGGTGCTAGCCCATATGACCAACACCGAAATCTCTGCTCCAGGTCCGTGGTAGTGGTACTCTCCAAGAACAAGGTTACTACAGAAATAATGAAGCATAACATCGAGCATCAACAACTCATTTTAACAAAAACGAAAATAGTCTAATGAAAAGTAGAGAGAAAAAGTGGAAAAAGTTTTAAATCGTACTCTACTGTGTCGTCATAACTCCAGTTAGTCCACCCCCCGGGGATGATGGTCTTGGAGAAGTAGGTCTTGGCGAAGATGACCCTGAACTGGGCGGCTCTAGCTCTTCCCAAGTACACGGCTCCGATTCCGTACACCTTCTCCTTCAAGAACACGAACCCTGTTTATTCATTAGCCTCGCCTCGGTGCTGAGTCGTGATTGACCCGAGAATGGTGGTTCGCTTGTCTGCAACCACGAAGATCTCGCAGCTCTGCAACCCATAAAAGAACCCCCAAAATTGTAACAGAGCAGAAGAGAACAAATTCAATCTAATCTATACAATCCGTTTGATTCTTGGGCTTCAGAATGTTGGAAACTAGTAAAGTGAGCTCACCTGGAAGATGGATTTTCCGTGGCCAAATATGAAATCGATGGAGCCGGTAATGTAGCAACTCTCATAGTAATGTCTGCCTCTAGAATCGAAGAGCGTGTAATCATGTCGTCCCATACGATATGGGTCCTGCCTTTCCCGTTCCCTCTCATGAATATGTACGATTTGTTCTCCGATATCTCAATCTTTTCCCTGTTTCACAGCAGAAAAAGATCGATCATGAATAGATTCGAAGGATAAAATTACTCAGTTCAAATAATCAAGCCTACCTGTAAACCCCAGCCCTGACGTGTATAAGAACCCAGTGAGAATTTCCTTCGTGGACCGCATCAATGGCGGCCTTAACCGTGGTGAAATCTGTTGAGTATAGAGTGGTGGGGTCCAGCCCATGAGTGGGCCCCACCACTTAACCCCTTTTCTCTCTTAGCCCACGTGAGAGAGAGGGGAAGATAAAGAACTTAGGGTTTTTTATAAAAGTGACTTTTTTCAAGGGGAAAAAGTGAGAGAGAGAGTGAGGAATCATGGGGAGAAGAGGAAAAGGAGGAAGAGAGAAGAGAAGATAAGAGAAAGAAGAAAAGAGAAAAGAGAGAAAGGAAGGAAGAAGAGAAAATGAGAAAAGAAGAAGAGGAGGAAGAAAGGGAGAAGTGTTTATCAAGCTTCTTTGTCTCAAGATCTTTCTCAATAAGCGTTTTTTGTCTTAAGATCTTTCTCAAGAACCTTTTCTATGTCTCAAATCTCATATTTGGTAAACTCTAACCTTTGTAGATTGTTGAAAATGGTTAGAATGACATTGTATGTTTATGATATATGTCTCATTCCTCTATTATATGTGTACTCCTCAAGTTTGGGCAAAACTTGAGAGATTAAGCCCATTTTTCATAGTGGAAAATTACTCGGAGTTGCCCGTGTAAGCTTCTTTGATGTGGGTTTTATAATTTCTGCTACATGGTATTTGATGAAATGCTTCATAAAGTAGTATGTTGATTTTAGACACAATTGAGAGCCCACCACCTTTTCTGCAACAAAATCCCCCTTCCCCGACTGATCAACCAGCAGGGTACGGTTAGTCTCGATCTTCGAAGTTATAAGGGACGAATCGACGCGAAAGGCGTTGATGTCGCCATTACAAGCCCCGTGAAACGAAGCGACGGTGACGAGCAAGAGTATGGCGGAGAGGGCAAAAGACGCCGGCGACGGTGCCATAGGTGCTGAAAACGACGACCGGAAAATGTTTCAGTTATTTGAAGGCGTGGTGATTCGACGATGGAGGGACGGGAGGCTGCTCTTAAGAGAAATGGGGAAGCCATTAAAAGGGAGAGCAGTTTCAGTTTTCTGCTTCGATCAGTTGAGTTTGTTGTTGGTTTTTCTGTTACTTGCAGTGCCGGAATATGTAGAGGTGGCGGGTGAACGCCGCTCAAACTGGCGCGGGAAAGATGGAGGGAAGGTTCAAGGTAGCTCTCCTATGTTCGCGCCAAGAGCCGTTTTACCTGACGTCCGTTCGAGCCCCTGAGATTTCTCAACCAAACGGACGTTCAGATTTTCATTTTGGTTTCTCATGATTCCTCTCACTCACTTCCCGAAGAAAATAAATAAATTAAAAAATAAAATAAAAATACTTTTGAAGAAAAGGAAAATCACGAGAAGAAAATAACTACGAAATTCTAAAGTCCATTTTAAAAGTTATTTTATGAGCTTTTGTTTTAATTCCAAATTTGGTAGTGCTTTTTCCTACATTTTTTTGTAACTTCATATTCCAATTTATTCAACCTTTTCCATGACCTATTAAGGGACATAGTACCATGATAAAGAAGAGGAGCTTGGCATTAGATCAGTTCATTTATCACATGCCAACTAAATCCATGGTTGGAACTTTGGAAGCTCACAAGGGGAAAAAACAGTTTTTCTTTGTATACTATAGAAAAGAGTAAGGACCTTAATTAACCTAGAATAAGCTCAGTTGCACCTTTTTCTTTTTTATGATCATTGTATTTAAATTGAATGACTTAAAGCTATTTTATTTTCATAATAATTTTATTTTAATGTTCAATTGTTTTCTTCTTATATCTATTATTAAACAAAGAAAATGATGTAATAATTAAGTTTAATTAGAGTACTAATTTTTCTAAGAAAATTTTGAAAAGAAAATAAAATAAGTCGTATTTTTCTGTAATGGTAGTCTTCTGTTCATGCTAACAAGTAGTACAAAGGTGCTTGACCAGTCTAGGTTTTATGATACTTAACGCGTTTCCAACAAGGAAAGAATTAGTAAATACAAATTACAGTAGCATAGGAATAAGCACATGAACTAAAAAGAATTATGAGATCACCTTTGCTGAGCTCCAATATGCAAAATGAAGATACAGGCCCTGTTTAGGAACTTCTAATTTAGAAACAAGATCTGTTGTGTCCTGAAAAACCTTCCTCACCTCAATCAGATTAGATACCTTCAGTTTCAAATCAATCAGAGTCTCTATGCTTGCTTGAATTTCAGTCACACGATCACAGGAATCCTAGGATTCGGAAGGAAAAGCCAGTCCAGCACTGTGGTATGAGAGTCGATTTAAAGATACTTGCCCTTCACCTTCTCTGCAGAGAGAGATCACAGTTCAGGAGAAGGTGGTTGCAGCTAATAACTCCCATTCACTCCCCATTAACGCAGTCAAAGTTGAGAGCCGTTTCTGGGTAGAGTTCCCGGTGCCTAGCTGTTCATCTTCTACCGGTTCGGTATCAAATCTCCTGTAAGAATTACAACCAAAAAAATCCGGCTTACGCGGGATCTGGAAAAAGGAAGAACTAGTAGGTGGGTGGGTTTGGTTTCCTCTGCGTCTTGTCATGTGATTCTTTAAAAAATGGGATGTCCATGCTGGTTGCTGCTTGACCTCGAAGAGCTGAAGTGGGAAAAGAGAGAAAAAGTGTAATTATAGGCTTCCTCTTCCTGTCGTGTTTCCTCAGTTTTTCCTTCTTTGTGGTCCGATCAGCGACCGTTTCATGATGTGGTGGGGTGAGACACTGGTGTCTGGCCACCGCCATGGATGGAAACTCTTCATAACTGTGCTGCCTTGATTTTTTTCTTTCCTTTGGTGCTCCATAGTAAGACAATGAACAGAGTTGGTACATAAATAATGCGCTTACCCAGAAAGGAAAGATATGGTCTTCTTCTAAATTAGATGTTTTAACAGCTTCTCGGTAAGAAGAAGGATCCTGGGCATCAATGGCAGTAGCTTGCCAAGGTCCCTCTGGTGAAAAGAAAAGCTTACTTTTTCCCATGCTGCGGTGACTTGAGTCCCCTTTTTATCTATTTAAGATGATCTCTTCATTTCAAGTGAACCCAACTAAAACGAGATACTGTAGTGCCTGGAGAAGCTAGCTAGGCTGGAGAGAGCGAGCTGGTCTTCACGGGATGCCAATGAGAAGCACATCTGTGCTCTCTTTTCTCCTCCTTCTGTTTCTTTCCATCTCACTGTTCCTAGCGGAAGGAGGAAATTCTCTGTCCTACGATTTCTATGACGAAACATGTCCACAGGTCGAGAGGCTCGTCAGAGAAGGACTGGCTCCCATCTTTCTCACTGATCCGACGTCTCCGGCTGCATTACTGAGGCTCTTGTTCCATGACTGTCAAGTTCAGGTTTCTTTCTGTCTCTCCGTTAGCAGCTCTGAAACACTGAGAAGTGGTTGAATAAATAATTTGACAAGGCTAAATCAAATTTTTCAAAAATGCTTGCATCTTCTTCTTCCATTTGGTTCTTCCATCGTCCCTGCAACTAAGCCTGTCTAGATATGTCAATAATTTGAGAGTTCATTGTTGTTTTTCCTCCTGGTAGAGTGCTGCTCTTATGTTTCTAGTGCTTCCTTCAATCCTTCGTCCTGTTTAGGCATGGGTTGTCGGTGCAAGTTTTAAGAGCTTAACGAGTACGTCCGTGGTGAGAGAGAGATAGAGATAAAGCTAGCTCCGCATTATACCAGCCAATTCAACAGAAATTCAGAAGAGCAATAAATGGTGAAATACCCATTCAGACGCTGACCCACAAGAAGCTCACCCACAATCACCACTAGCTTGTGCCGTAGCTTGAAACCCCATCACCCATTAACGCCCCTGCACGGAACAGACCGAGATAAAACACCATGGACATTTGTTTTCTCATGATGCAAACTGCTTTTGACTGCACTTTCTTCTCTTAATGTTAGATTATGAGCTCCATTTCATTAATATTGCAGGGGTGTGATGCTTCCATCCTCCTCGACTCGCAAGGGAACAATGTCACGTCCGAGATGGTTTCCGAAAAGAACTTCGGGGTACGAAGAAGAGACGGCATCCAAATGATAAAATCGGTTGCGGAAGCCGAATGCCCAGGACAAGTCTCATGCGCTGATCTGCTTGTTCTCGCTGCCAGGGAAGCCGTCTCTGTGTCAGGAGGACCCAGAATAAGAGTCCCCCTCGGCAGGAGAGACGCTCTCACTGCAAGCAACGAGCTCGCGGACGCTCTTCTCCCCTCTGCCACCACCGACGTCGACGGCATGCTCCGTATCTTCTCCGACAAAGGAATGAACGTGGAGGAATCCGTCGCCCTTATAGGTAATACAAGTACTCTGCAAACAGACCTCCTCCCCTAGTATTCCCTTTGTTGAAACGTCTTCAAGCTCCATTGAGGCGTTTCTACAAACAGTTAAACTTCACCCAGTTTTGTCATGTCAACGTCGCCGCTTCTGCAGGCGCTCATACGATCGGAATAACTCACTGCATCAACATTAATACGTACGGCGAGGACCACCTAATCGGGGGAACGAGAACGGGACCATCTCACTTCCAAGAGTTTCTGAAGCTCGGCTGCAGGGGAGCGGGTTCAGTCGCCAAAACTGCCTTCCTCGTAAATGATCGAACCAGCTTGGTCTTCGACAACCAGTACTACAGAGACGCGATCGACGGTCGAGGGCTGCTGAGGATTGACGCCGAGGTGTCGAAGGATCCCCGAACTGCTCCAATCGTCGCGGAATTCGCCAGGGAGCAGAGCTATTTCTTCGAGGTCTTCGCCTCTGCTTTCGTCAAACTGGCGTCCTCTGGTGTCTTGGCCGGAGATGAAGGTCGGGTGGCCAGAACCTGCAACAGGATTGATTAAGGGAAATTTGCACCCTCACTAATTTGTTTCATGTTTCGGAGTCAGTAACAGTAAGAAGATGCCTCGTTTCGTTTCTCACTCGATTTTTCGTCTTATTCTGAAGATTTCTGCCACCGGCGACTCCGAAGCATCTCTGAAACCGATGATCGTAACGAGGTACAGTACGAATTAAAAAGGAAAAGCCAAATTTTACGGTTGAAAAGCAGTAATTAGTCCTGGTGTTAATGGTATATAAATGGAGTGGGATTGGGTTATTCCCTATGTGTCCTAATAATATTCAATACAATGGTATATAGTATAAATAGTATAATCAAAATTTTATTTTATTAATTGAAAATTTAAAAGAATGTTATTAATAAATAATAGCAAATTTTTTTATAAAACTATAAAACAATAAAATATAAAGATAACTAAGAATAGTGACATTTTAAACTAGAAAGAATTATTAATTGAAAGAATGTTATATGATTTATTAATTGAAAATTGAAAAATCATTTTTAGTTTAATAAAAATTACTAAAAATATGTAAAAAATATTGATATACCCTCTTTAGTCGGATAATTGGGTAATTGGATATGAAATAACCTTATTCCATATATTTTTTTGTTTATTATTCCCTGAAAAAGAATAAGTTATCTATTTACTCAATTATTAATCAGAATGAAAAATTCATTCAACATAACTTTCAATTAGTAAATACTTTGTGGTATGTTTTGCCATTGAGAGAACTAAATTGAGGGCAGAAGCTTGTCCCATCTCTCTCTGACCGTTACATATGCCCATTTTCCAATGTGCCTATTCAATTAGATATAAAAAAATGAAATATAAATAAAATTTTGTAATAATATGCAATAAAAAATCATTAAGACTGGGAGTTCTCTCATTTTTCGGAGTAGATACCTTTACTTAATTACCCCATCCCTGTGAATGTGATCACCACACTTGCCCATTGTCCAATGTACCTATTCATTTAGCTTTAAAAAAATAAAAAATAAATATAATTTTATTATTTCATATAAATTCATTTTCTTATGAAGAAATATAGATGAAATTTATATAAAAAAAAAAATTCATTAAAACTTGGAGGGAATTCTCTTATTTCTTACCTTTTCAGTAGACCACTTTAAAATAAGCCCTTGGGAACTGGAGATCGGTTCTTCTGGAGTGGGGGGTAACGGTACCGATTCTTTTACGCGGGAGATTTCCAAGGGAGCTCGTAGGCATAGGGCAAAGGCAAATTCATCCAGAATCCAGAGTTCTATGCTCTCATCTACTCTGCTGACACGAAACTACGGTCAGTGTCTTTACCTCTTGCAGTCATGCTCTTCCATGAATCAACTCGTCCAGATTCATGCCCAGCTTCTACGAAGCCATCTCTTTCAAGACCCTTTTGTTGCGTCCAAGGTAGTGGAATACTGTGTCCTCTCCGTCTCCGGAAATCTTCATTATGCGCGAAAGGCGTTCCACCAAATTTCCCACCCCAGTACCTTCACATGGAACACCATCATTAGAGGGTATGCTTGTTCGCCGTTTCCGGAACCGTCTCTGTATCTCTTCCGGCAAATGATAGGTTCTGACTCTGCCCCCAATTCTTTCACTTTCCCTTTTGTTATCAAGGCCTGTTCCCATCTCGGTGCGCTTCTAGAAGGGAAACAAATCCACAGCTTCATCTTAAAGTCGGGCACTGTTCGTGATGTTTTCTCTGTCAATGGGTTGATCCACATGTATGCGGCGTGTGGTGAGATCGACCCGGCTCGTTTGATGTTCGATACTTGTGATGTTAGAGACGTCGTGTCTTGGAACTCCATGTTGTCCGGGTATGCGAATTGCGGGTTGCTTGGGGCAGCTCGGAGTTTGTTCGATGAGATGCCTGAAAGAGGGATTGTTTCTTGGAATGCGATGATTAATGGTTACACAAAATGTGGTAAGATTGACGATGCAAGAGAGCTTTTTTATCTGATGCCAAGTCGAAATATTGAGTCTTGGAATACAATGATAACTGGCTATGCTAACTGTGGCTTTCCAGACATGTCTCTCCGACTGTTTGAGGAGATGCCTGCTAGAAATACGGTTTCTTGGAGTGCAATTATAACCGCTTATGCTCAAGGAGATCAACCGAATAAAGCTATATCTTTGTTTGAAGATATGCAGAGAGCTGGTGTTAAGCCAAATTGGGCGACCATTGTGAGTGTACTATCAGCTTGTGCACACCTTGGAGCCTTAGAGCAAGGCAAGCGTGTTCATATGTACGTAGATAAAAGCAAGATGAAGGTAGATTCCATTATTGGGACCGCTCTCATAGATATGTATTCTAAGTGTGGTTGTGTAGAAAATGCATTTAAGATCTTTAACAGCTTAACCGCAAAAGATGTTTTCTCTTGGACAGCCATGATTGGAGGGCTAGCTCTAAACGGTCACGGTGATAAAGCCTTGGCATTGTTTGGTCAAATGGAAATTGGTGGGGTGAAGCCTAATGCAATCACATTTATGGGTGTTCTCTGTGCATGTAGCCACAGGGGTTTGGTGCACATGGGTAAGCATTATTTTGATTCAATGAGAAGCGGATACGGGATTGAGCCTCAAATCGAGCACTACGGTTGTCTGATTGATTCGTTTGGACGAGCTGGCCTTTTGGAAGAAGCTCTATCCTTGGTCCAAACCATGCCTATGAAGCCCAATGCAATACTTTGGGGAACCCTTCTTGGTGCTTGTTGGATTCATAAAGATGCCGACATAGCAGAGATTGTTGTCCAACACCTTGTTGAGCTCACTCCAACTGATGGAGGTGTTTACGTCCTTCTGGCTAACATCTATGCTACAGTAGGAAGGTGGGGTGATGCTAAGAAAGTGAGAACATTGATGGCATCCAAAGGCATATCAAAGACCCCAGGAAAGTGCTTAATTGAAGTTGATGGCGTTGTCAATGAATTTCATGTAGGTGATAAAACACATCCCCGGACTGAGGAAATTTACTTGATGTTAGATGAAATTGCTTCTAGACTGAAAGTGGCAGGGTACGTGCCCAATACTGCACCGGTCTTGTTTGATATTGAAGAGGAAGAGAAAGAACATGCAGTGTCTTATCACAGTGAAAAGTTGGCAATTGCATTTGGGCTTATCAGTACAAAGCCTGGCACTACGATTAGGATGGTAAAGAACCTCAGAGTCTGCCGAGATTGTCACTCTGCCGCCAAGCTCATATCCAGAGTTTTTGATAGAGAGATAGTTTTGAGAGATAGAAATGTCTTTCATTACTTTAGGGAGGGAGTTTGTTCTTGCAAGGACTATTGGTGAGATAATGGTTCTGAAGTGAAGTTCCCCATCTAATGTAAGTTCGCAAAATCTAACTCCAGGATTTATTTCTTCACCTATGAGTTAATGACACACCAAACAGTAAATGCGAGGTCTGAACTCTCTCTGCAATTGTACCACCAGTGATGAAGATTTGACCAATCGGTGCCTACTTAGGCAAGAATGTCTGCGCACCCCAGCTAATGCTTCGAAAAAGTGGCAGCCACAATCCAGTATCAGAGTGGATGTTTGACTACTGAATCCCTTATGGAAACTCAGCAGAGTATTCAACTCCGATGCTTCTCTGTGACAGTAATTTAAAACAAAGGTTGCAGTTCATGTAAGTCCTTGGAAATAACAGGAAACACTGTCAACTTTGCATCATGCGTCTTACATTCCAGTTCAAGCAATCTTCTGCCATTGCTGTCTTCTACTTCCCTCTCCATTAATTTCGCCCATGTGCCGAAGGCCAAAGCAAAGAGACAATCGTGAGAAAAAAAAAACATTACGATCTTTGATATCATCCATTTTGGAATAAAAGAGATTCATCCCCCAAAAACAAAACAATGTTTCTTCTGTGCAAAAGCCATGTTATCTTTGTGCAAAAACTTGAGTAGCTGCATATAAGTGTCCCCGGATTAAGCAGGTATGAATCCCATAATAGATGGATACTGCAACTTACAGACAGCCTGGTGCCAACATGCCTTATTTTACTATATTTGCATTCAAGGAAATCAAAACATGCGCACCTGCCCCAGCAAACAACTACCAACCAACGAAATCTAACTCAATCACTGGAAAACACATTAGACAACTACGCAAGAAGCAGAAATGAATGTGCCAGAAATAATATATGACCTCATGATGCTCATCAGTCAATAGAAAAAGATGAATCCACCGAAATATGCTTTCATATCGGCAAATCAGTTCAGAACGCCCCATCACAGCATATACAGGTTGTAACTGGAACAGGTAATGGTCATTTTGTTACCCTTTTTGCGTTCCTCCGTATTTATTTCTCCACCTCACTACCCTTCTAAACGGCAGTTCACTAGCTACTTGATGCGTGTGTTTTATTTCTCCTGCCCAACTGTCCTCTCCTCTGTTTTGTATCTACTTACTGCAAGACTTCAACCATCAAAATCTGACCACCTAAAGAAAGCACCAGTATCAGAGGACCGTGCCAAGATACACTTCTCCAGAGGACATCTCAAGTAAAAATTAGGAAAGTCCTGTTTGTTACCTGATTACCCACGAAGGAAGGAGTAAATAAATTCAAGAAATAACAGGTGAAATTTTTTGAAAACTATTTGATTTGGAGTCATGAATACCAACCGCCCCCAGTACAATTTTTCCCAGTTTCATTCAATAAGGGGAGCTTTTTCATGCATGATGGTGGTACCTTCTGGGCTCAGTTTTGCAACATAATACTATCTTGACCAGAAAGGATTCCTACTCCGTTATAGCTATTAGTTACTGAGCCATCTACCTTGCCGCTGCATTTAATGAAACGTGTACCTCTGTTTCTAGCTTTTCCTTACAGAAGCCCAAAAGGGGAAACTGATGTCAACAGTAGGTAGTTTCTTCAAGCGCGTGAAAGAGAGAAAAGGAGCAGTTGGGTTTGAGCCTTTGAGACGTGAGAAGAGCTTTTGAATGGGTTTGTTGCAGGTTTACCTGGAAGAAGTTTAGTTTCAGTATAGTTAAACCAAAGTGATATTGCTAAACGGTAACCTCTTTAGAAGTTCTGAATCCCTTTAATGGATGATAATCAAAGAATCTACAGATTTGACAGAAATGAGCCTCGGTCAGAGTGGTTTTCCTGCTATGTGCTTTTATTTTCATCTTCAAGAGGACCTAATAAAAGGGTAGAAACAGCTGACTCTGTTTTGTACCCTTTTCCTCTCCTCATCAGATTATCAACCTCACAGGGATTGCAGGTCCTTAATTATTTAGCTTTCCTTGACTGTTGACAGTCTCTCTTTACAAAAACAGTCGATTTAGATTTGTCTCTGTTACTTCTCTGGGGTTTTCCCACTTTTTGAAAGCTAGGCATAGGGTCTTCTAATGCCACATTGCCATTTCAGCAACTGCATCTCAGCTGCGACCAAGAGAAAGATCATTTTGCCTTAAACTGCACCACTCCATTTATTTCGATGCTTTTTGCCTTGAACCCTGTTAAATACGCAATGAATTGCAATGAATTGCGAAGGGAACTGAAGCAGTGGAGCTTCTCCGGTTCTTTTTACCACTCACTGATTCAAACCAGGAGACGTTGAGGCCAAGTCTTTTCACCACTTTCCTGTTTTTGACTTCGTCCTTGAGAGATTTCCACACTGCCCCCATACATCCACTGGTCACATTGAATAAAGTTTTCATAACTTCACCTCCACTTACTCCTCCGTTGCTTTTTGAACGTTTCCGCGCCAAGGTGGTTCGTGCTTCGTGAACTTTCCCGGTTCGAACTTACTTATACCTCGCCTGGGCTCTTTCTTCCTGCGTCTTGTATCTGCATAAACTCCCCAGTCATGGCTGCCTTGCACTGTTTCTATATCATCCCTTCGTTTGTTTTAGCCATGGCGGGGTCTTCTCTGTTTGGGCCATGCTCTGCAAATGACCTCCCTGCTTCTTACGTCTTCGGGGATTCACTTGTCGACAGCGGAAACAACAACTACCTGGCTTCGCTCTCAAAGGCCAACATCGCCCCGAATGGAATCGATTTCATGCCCTATAGAATACCCACTGGTCGTTTCACCAATGGCAGAACAATTCCAGACATCGTAGGCAAGTTTCTGCAACTTCTCCTACGTCCACCTCTCGTGGGTCTCGGGTTGACGCTGTGTTCTCCGTTTCGTCTTCTTCTAACTCTTTCTTGTACATGATCACGCAGGGCAAGAGCTGGGTTTTCCTCATTTCACTCCTCCTTACTTGGCTCCAACGACGGCAGGGGATACAATCCTTACAGGGGTCAATTACGCTTCTGGAGGAGGCGGCATTCTCAACGAGACAGGACAGATTTTTGTAAGTTTGCCCATGATTATGAGTGTCACTTCATCTTCAGAACCATTCCCCTGTTTTCTTCATGTTCTGGAAGAACGCATGGCACAGCGCTTACACTATGCTAATTGCTCCGTATCAGGGTGGTCGGCTGAACTTGGACGCACAGATTGATAACTTCGAAAACACGAAGCAAGATATCATATCAATGGTTGGAGCACCTGCAGCTTCCAGTTTGCTCAAAAAGGCTCTCTTTTCCGTGGTGATCGGGTCCAACGATTTCCTCAACAATTACCTCACTCCCGTGCTATCGGAGAGTAAGAGAAGATCAATACCACCGGAAAAATTCGTGCAGTCCATGATTTCGAAACTCAGACTCCAAATAACGGTGACTCCGCGATCCCCCTCTCTGTTCGTTTTCCTTCTCTGTTTAGTTCCTCTTTGTTCATCTGATACCTCTTCTGCGCAGAGACTGTACAAACTGGAAGCGAGAAAGCTCGTGATCGTGAATGTCGGACCCATCGGATGCATTCCATACCAGAGGGATCTGAACCCGAACACGGGAGAAAACTGCGTCGCTTTCACCGATCAACTAGCCCGATCCTTCAATCTCCAGTTAAAGAATCTCGTCTCGGAGCTGCGCCAAACCCTAAAAGAAGCATCTTTCGTGTACGCAGATGTGTACAACATTGTATCCGACATCATCCAGAACTACTCCAGCTACGGTACTAATCCCACATTTCCAAGAACAAAACTTTTCCCTTTTCGTTGATTCTCCACGTCTTGAAAAAAAAAAACGAGAAATCGAAAAATCTGTTATGGTTCTTACAGGATTCGAGAATGCGAACTCTGCGTGCTGCCGTTCTGCGGGAAGATACGGAGGTCTGGTTCCCTGCGGTCCCTCGGCGAGGGTCTGCGCGGACAGATCCAAGTACGTGTTCTGGGACGCCTACCACCCCTCGGACGCGGCCAATGTCATCATCGCGAAGCGACTGGTCGATGGGGACGCGAGAGACGTTTACCCCAAGAATGTTCGTCAGCTTCTGCGAATTTGACATGAACAGGAAAAACTGGAGCGTGAAGGGGGGAGTAAAGATTTGTATTTATGGATCGGTTTCAGAAAATCTGTACTCTGTAGTATGTTTTGAACATTTTAGGAACATGGTGGAGGGGGATTGAGGAAGAAGCATCGGTATGGATGAGAACTCTGTTAACGTTGTCGTGTCATCGAATTTAATGCAGGGATTCCTCAAACCGCCACATTTGAAAGTTCCAGTGTTTATTTACTTGACATCAAAAACTAATTACGCATTTTTACACCGTGGCCTATTAGCTCAGTTGGTTAGAGCGTCGTGCTAATAACGCGAAGGTCGCAGGTTCGAGACCTGCATGGGCCAAAATAATTTTTTTTATTTTTTTCGTCCATTTTTCTCTAATATGCATTAAAAAAAGAAATACTTATTTAATAATTAACAATTTGATAAAATCATTCAAAAACTCAACCGGGTAACCTTATTTCGTCATTATTTATTTTATTTCATAATCCATCACCAAAAATAAGGTAAACATATAAAAGTGACACCCAATAAAATCCAATTGTACTAGATTAAACCGTGCCCCCCACCCTGCCACCAGCTAACGAAGTGGATGACCGTACCCAAGACCCAGCCATGAAGCCCATCATCACACCTGGATGAGTGGATGTATCAAAAATCAGGACAGCCATTGCAGGTATGGTCCGAATCACATTAAAGTAATGGAGATTAGGGGTACGTGACATTTGATATCCTTCGATTCATTTCACGTTATCAAAGTTATTATTATTATTATTTTTTTTCTTTTCCTTAACGTTTATCTTTACTTGCACGCGGCTCGAAGATAGCGATTGAAGGCTTATTTATGGCTGCCCCTCAAGTTATAAATCCGAACCCGCGAATGATCGAGTCCAATCCGAACTCGGAGCTTATTGCGTTCGTCTCTGCGGATTTCTGTTTCGATGGATCGATCTTCCGCCCCCGAGCCTCTCATCAAGATCGACTGTTCTCCGAGGGGAATCGGGTTCATCACCATCAACAGGCCTAAATCCCTCAATTCCCTGACCAGGGCGATGATCGTGGATCTCGCTCGGGCGTTTAAGCGATTGGACGCCGACGATTCGGTTAAGGTCATCGTGTTGACGGGATCGGGGAAGGCCTTCTGTTCCGGAATCGATTTGACGGCGGCGGAGGAGGTTTTCAAGGGGGATGTGACTGACAAGGAGACGGATGCGGTGTGTCAGATGGAGAGATGCCGGAAACCTATTATTGGGGCCGTCGGAGGATTTGCCGTGACCGCGGGGTTCGAGCTGTCGCTCGCCTGTGATATACTGGTGGCGAGCAAGGATGCGAAGTTCGTCGATACTCATGCGAGGTAGAACTGTTGCTGTGTAGTGTGTGGTAATTAAATCTGAAATGCTCTAACCTAATCAAGATATTTCTGTCTTTTGTTGCCGGAATCGTTCCGTTAAATGTTTTAATAGATGATCATCATGTTTGTAATTGTTGTGTATAACGAATCGATTATATTAGATTGATCCGCTTAATCCGGACATCACAAGAACTGAAAATTGGGTCAGGAATCTAGATAGAATATTGCACTGTGATTGTTTTGGTATCTCTGAATAACAAGTAGACGCATTTTGATGGAAATTAAGTACCTATTTCTCTGTCTTTCGAGGATAATGAAATGCTATGCTGTGCAGGTTTGGGATATTTCCTTCATGGGGCCTTTCTCAGAAGCTGTCACGAATCATAGGTCCGAACAGAGCTCGAGAAGTGTCTCTCTCTTGCATGCCTATAACAGCAGAGATGGCTGAGAAATGGGGACTCGTAAACCACGTTGTAGAAAAGAGCGAGCTTATGACGAAAGCCCAACAAATCGCTGAGGCTATCATCGACAACAATCAGGACATGGTGTTGAGGTACAAAGCGGTGCTCAACGATGGGTTCAAGAAGAAGCTAGCCGAAGGACTTCGGTTAGAGAAGGTGAGTTCTCCGCCCAGAATTAAAACTTTCGCTAATATTTAGGAAATTTCAGTAACAAGAGGAATCCCATGAAAGGTTCTTACTGTTTCCTCTGTTGAGCAATGTTTTTTTTTGACAAATAGCGATTTTATTTCTTTAAAAAACAAATAGTTTACAATGAGATACATAGATTACAAAGGCCACTGAGGCCCTGTTTGGAGCATATTCCTATGGACACCTTCTTTTGCAAGGGAATCAGCCAGAGAGTTTCCTGATCTAGGGATATTGTTCCAAATAATATTCCATTTCTGCCGTGACCAGTTTAAGCTCATCAAAAATAGGCTTTAGTTTCCAAGGTGGCTTTTCCTGCTTTTGCCCATCTGATTACCAATTTGGAGTCTCCTTCTACATACACCGGCTCTGTTACATGCTCTCTTAAGAGCTTCTTCACCCGATTAGCATAGCTTGGGCCTCCGCTTCATTAGAGGAGCAGCAACCAGCTGGTCCCGAGTATACAAAGATACAATGTCCCCACTATCTCTAACAACACCTCCTATGCCGCTTGCCCTGGATTCCCAAATGAAGAACCATCAAAATTTAATTTTACATGTCCTCTGGGGGAGGTTTCCATTCTTCTAGTTGAGGTTTCTTGTGAGTGCTGAAGTATATAATCTTTTTCCAATGCTTACGGATCACCGAGCTGGGGAGGGGAGGTAACTTTTGAGAGGCACCTGCCCACAAGAGTGTATTGTGGATTACCTTCTCAATGACCCCCTAGTGAGCTACACCGATTGTTGAAAACCCTTGAGTTCCTTTCTAACCATAGCTGCCATATAATTGCAGCAATGGCTATTCTCCACAAAACTTGACCACACTTTGGCAAGGGGGGCACGAATACCACTGCTGAACGAGTTGGCCAAAAGTGTTTGGCATGCACATTGGGATCCCAAATTTGCCTCTTATATTGTTCCAGACCTTTTGGCTGAACTTGCAATGCATCAAGAGGTGATTGCAACTTTCATCAACTAAGTTGCACAACCTACATAGTGGGTTTGTTACCAACTGCCCTCTCCTTCCTAGTTCATCACATGTTAAGATTTTGGAGAGGGAAGCAGTCAAATGAAATGCTTAATCTTGGGGGCTTTGGGAATTTCCACGCATAACTCCCTAGGCAGCGGTCGGTGGTTTCTTCTCTCGGGATAGTAAGTTGTAGCATGAAGCAATCAGAACTCCCGAGTCAGTCTCGGACTCGGACAATCTCATGGGTCCCTACTCCACTTACTTAAGACTGAGTCAAGCATGCTTAGGAGCCTAGACATTTCAGGAATTTCATGCTCATTGAGGGATCTCCTTATCGCGTAAGTTCCATGATCCGCTTGCTTCAGTTTTACACTCAGCAACCGTGATGTCTTTCTTATCCATCCGTCCGGTATATGTGTGGAAATGAGGAAGCCGGAGGATCCTTTCCAATCCACACGCCTTGCCAAAATTTAACCTTTGCATCCTTCTCTTACATGATATCTAAAATAGGGCAACACTTTGTTCATGCATTTTAGCACAACTTTCCAAATTGGTGAGGTCACTACTCTATCTCTTGGCAACCAATCAGGACTGTTTTGCCATTATTTTTTTTCGATTACTTGCCTCCACAAGGCTTCCTTCTCGTTGCAAACCTCCAACACCACTTAGATAACATGGCTTCATTCATATGTTTGATCCTTTTTAATCCCATGCCTCCGAAGCTCTTTAGGCCTGCATACCCTTTCCCATCTCACTAATGGGTATTTGAATTTTTGTTCCGTACCACACCATAGAAATCTGCGCTGGATTGATTCCAGCCGCTTTGCCACGCTTGCTGGACACGGGATAAGAGAGAGCCAATAATTGGGTATCCCAAAGAAGGGTAGCTCTAATTAGTGTAGCTCGACCTGCTTGAGACAGAGTTGCCCTTTCCATCCTTCAAGTCTTCTTTGATATTTTTTTCTACCATCGGATTCCACGGTGCTTTGTTGTTTTTGGTCTGAAAAAGTGGAAGTCCTAGGTAAGATGAGGGTAGCTGAATGCGGTTGCAATGTAATATGGAGGCTGCCAAGTTTTGTGCTACCGCATGAGCATTAACACCAAACAAACCTGATTTCTCCCAATTGATGTTTTGCCGGGACATCATCTCATACAAAGATAGGAGAGCTTTTGAGTGCAACAAACCTTCATCAATGCCATCACACAATAGTAATGTGTCATCTGCTAATTGGAGGATTGGGATGCGGATATCCCTTATTCCCATGCCCGTAATCCATCCTTTCTCTTGACCTTTTTGGAACAGTGCACATAGCGCTTCTCCTACAATATCAAAGAGCAAAGGGGAGATAGGGTCTCCTTGCCTCAATCCACGAGAGCCTTTAAAGTAGCCATGAACTGACCCGTTGATGATAATGGAGTACCTTGCGGAGGATATACAACTAGCTATCCATTCACACCACCTCGAAGGGAAATTCATTTGCAACATCATCCAATTTAAAAAAGCCCAACTAACTTTGTCGAAGGCTTTCTCAAAATTAAGCTTCAAGATCATACCTTTCAAACCCCTCTTTTTGTAGTGGTGGAGTAGCTCATGTATCATCAAAGGAGAATCGATAATTTGTCTACCTTTCAAGAAAGCGGACTGATTGCTACTTATCACCTCATGTAGGACCGTTCTTAGTCTAGAAGCCAGCACCCGAGTTATTAACTTGTAGTGACTACTCAACAAGCTAATGGGCCTGAAATCTTTTGGACAACAGGCTCCTTCTTTCTTTGGGATCAATGCTATGAAAGATGCACCCATACTTTCCGCTGTCAGTCCTTGTTCATGGAACTCAGTGAACATATTGAGTATGTCTTCTTTTAAAAATTCTCACCCTTGCTTGTAGAACTCAGCAGTAAAACCATCTGGCCCCGGTGCTTTGTCTGATGGCATGCCTTTAATGCCTTCCTCTATTTCCTCCATGGTGAAGGGTCTCACCAGAGCTAGCCTTGATGCATCAAAAATATGAATTCTGTTGAGCAATGTCTTCCCCTACGACTGAAAGATGCCTACTTCCTCAACTGCCGAGGCTTCCAAATGCTCTCACACTGATGGAATTACATATCCTTCAACGGGTTCCCTAACTCTCTAATGTCTGAGAAACGGATGCCCGGTCATTATAGTTGGATCCCGTGCAGTCCTCTGAGGTTTCCCACAAATAAGATCATGGGCTTTCACCGTTGTTGCCTGTGTGGTTTCATTGCCTTCTTTTCTCCTTGATCGACTTTGATCGACTTTCTACTAAGTTACTGTCTCTTGTTTTCATGCAGAAGAGAGCCCACAAATTCTACGATGGAATGAGTCGTGAAGAATTCGACAAAATGCAGAAATTTATAGCGAGCAGGAGCTCCAGACCGTCCAAATTGTAAGCGAGCAATGGGGGTTTGGTGTTTAGGTATCAATTCTGCTGCTAATGTAGTGACATTTCTGTAGATTAATAAAGCTTCACTACTTTTTGGAATTGAACCCATCTGTACTCGTAATCATTGTATTTATTTCTCTTCCTTTTCTGCGCAAGCAGAGGAAGAACTTTCGTTTATGACAATAAGAAGGAATGGAACACAGGCAAAGACGTGTTCTGTTCCTAATATCCGGCACAGGTATTGAAACAGATGTCTTTCAGGCGACTGTACATGTATCACTACTCATTGTGCTTCGGCGGTGGTGAAGTCATTTATACCGTATAAATTATACGATTCCAAAATCATATTTCTTCACAGGTAAAATACATATTACTGTTCATCTCTCTACCTCAGACAGTAGATTCGGCGATGTGAATATTCTCTTCATTTTGTTTCTTAATTTTGCCTTCCGAACCCCCCTGTTCGCAACTATCCATGGCATCACTATTGAACGGACTGGTTCCATTTCCACCGACTGATTCCGTTCCCACGTCTGCGAAAATAGGGAACAGGAAAACATTCAATTAAAAACGGCTGTCGATGGAGTTACTCTGTTTTCCGACGTCCCAAAAAATGTCACTTTCTCCAAGTTCCCTTAAACCTGTTGAAAACCCTGATGCGCCACCTCCCCTTCTTCAGCAAGTTCAGTCAAGGTCGAACAGGGGAGGGTTTCGAGGATTCACCCAACAGAGTTCATCCGACAGGTCGATGAACTCTCTGGGGACCTTTAATGGCAATAGCTTTAATGGTGGTCTACAATGTGGGTCGGAGAATTCGGCTCCGATTTACAGATGGAAACTCAATGGGTACTCTTTAAACGTTCCGGAATCACAATCTTACGCCCTAATTCTCCCCATCATCAAAGAAAGTTTCAGGTCTGCTCCCCACCCGGGTACCGAGGGCCGCGTAATGATCTGCGCCGAGAGCGGCTCGAGCAAAGTGAAGGCCTCTTCTTTCACCTCCATTGCTCACGTTCACGTGTGCATCGACCCATTTGATTTGTTGAAAGAAGTGTATGCCGCCGCCGTTCCGAACGGGATCGCTGAACTCCCCGGCATTGATTCGGCGATCGCCGTTTTGAAACGGCCATATTGAAACACCAGTCCAGGCGCCTCTCTGGTGAGGATATCTGTGACTTCCATGAAAGTGGACTGAAAGCTTTTACGAAGGATTTGGGAACGGAATTCAAGGGGGTTAGAACGTCTGGATGTTCAAATGGGAGACAGGATATCTGTGACCAACTTTCAAGCTATAAACCCGTTTCAGGCTCAATTCACTTCAGGGATATCGAATGGAACCAGAAGGAAGAAATATCTGAAATGGGTAACTCCGAAGAGTACGCAGTTTATCTCAACCAGGCCGAGAAACTGGTCCAGATGTCCAGAAATGGGTACAAATAGGTGAATCGTAAAATACTCGCTCAATGTATTGTATACAAAATAATATAAGTAATTTTGCGGTGAATGTGTGGGTGCGAGTTCTAGAACTACTTTGATTCGATCTCCAAATAGACACCAAACAATCGAAGTACGTCTCCTTTACGAACGAACGAAACGAATTTGAATTTTGCCTATTGATTGTAAAATAGTGGCGGAAGTGTTTATTACTATCTCACTAATTTGGGGTGGCGATGTAGAATTTTTTGAATTTTTGACATACATTCTCCCGTATGTCTGTGTTTGTGTGTATGAATCTGTATCTCTTCCCCCATCACCTTCCAAGCCTATTGCTTTATAAGGTTGTTGAACTTTAACTGTGTGGACAAGGTATGTCAAAGTGGTTGTAACCCACTTCGACCGCTTCCTTGTAGCGTCTTCCCTTAAATGTGGAACTGCCTTTGGCAAGATGTTTTTAAAATTGATCCACTTACGATCCTTGTGGACTGATTATGTGGCTGTAAACGAGTACAATAAGTGGACCGTAAGATACGCGTTCGATGTACAGTGTACAAAATAATTGAAGGGTAATTTGGTAATTTTGAAGTGATTGTGTGGGTGCAACTTCTAGAATTCCTTAGATTCAAAATCCGAATAAACACTCAACGATCGACGTACGCCTTCTTCACGAACGAACGAGACGACTTTGAATTTTGCCAAAGCTTGACGAAAAATTTGGTGTTCCGATTGAGCTGAGGTAGTTGATTGTGAAACAGCGGCAGGAATGCTTGTTGCTATCATACTAATTTGGGGTGGTAATTTGGAATTTCTTGGATTTTGACATACGTTCTCTCATCCTTGTGTGTGTGTCTGTGTATCGATCCTCGTTCCGGCCTTGTGAATGTCTTGAGCCTATTGTTTTATAGGCTTGTCGAACTCCAACTGTGTGGACCGGGTATATCGGAGCAGTTATAATCCACATCAACCACTTCTTTGTAACGTCTCCCTTGAAGTGTGGAGCTGTCTTAGACTAAGGCAAGATCCACGATTATATAGCTTCATTGTCTGACTTGTCGTCCATGTAAGCTGTTGACAGGACAATTTCGATCTCGGGTGTTGATTTGTCGAGGCTTGATTGACGATTTGATTTCATCGGTTCACTGAAGTCAATATTTGACTTGTTGACCCAGGCCATGCGGTGCTGATTTGGACCGTAATTATCGGTCCCTGCAAAATTCGTTCATACAGATGCCCCTTTCAAAATGAATGTGTACATTTTAAAGCCTTTTTTTTGTGGGCCCGTAGGTAAGTGGGCTTGGGCCCGCTGCGGACTTGAGCTTACCTCGGGCTTGGACCCGTTGCAGATTTCCTTGATTTTGATGGGTCGACTAGCTTCTCCTTCTTAGTGGGCTGGACCATAACAGTTGACGCAGTGCGTGCTTGGCTGAGTCGACTGGTGACTTTTCTGCTCACAGAGTTGTGACTCAGTATTCATATGATTTTTGGGTGTCTTATCCATTCAATGAAGAAGGATAAGCGTAATCCAAGAATAAGGTGGAGTTTAGGGTTTAGGGGTAAGGAAGGCCTCGTCAGATGTGCCAGTCTTGATTGTTGTGCTTGATGACATCTGCGTTAGAATCTTCCCTCAATCGACTTCATTTGCTGAGGTAAAAGTCCTCCCCTTTGTGTTTTTTTTTTTCTTTCTGCTTGTATGTTTGTTCTGGTAACTTGTCCTTGCTTTGTTCCCTTACCTCGAACGCTGTCGACGCGGGTCTCTGCTTTTCGCGATTGGGATGACGTATGGACTCTGATTTCGCCTTTCTTTCTTCCTTAATCACAAAGTTTCTTGATTGCTTTGTTGACGTTCTCATTGTCGAGGCGTCGACGTCGGGAGGAGACTAGTTCCTTCTTCGCGACATATTGTAGCACTTCAAATTTTACTGCGGTGGCATTCAGTTGAGGGGGTCGTGTTGATTCAGTAATGCTTCGGTCGGTGAAGTTTGGTTCACCGTCACTGAAAGCTTGCTTTTCAGCCACCTCCAAGCTCAATCTCGTGTTAACACTTGACGTGAGTCTCTGACGACTTCTTTGCTTTTCTTCTTCTCTTTTCGTTGGCTGACATTTTGTTTTCTCTTGGCTTTTGATTTTTCGTGTCGGCAATCCGGGAGATTGAGAAGGTTCGCTTCAGCGGAGCCTGGTTCGGTGGAGCTCGGTCAATCGTTACTGAAGCTTCGCTGTTCGGACTCTCAATTTTGGCCTTGGTTTCGCTTCGGACTTTATCGCAACCATTGATTTTCTTTGATTCCGGGGTGGCGGCGTCGTAATTGCCGTCGTTGGCGCCGGAGAAGGGTGGGGCCGCGCAGATCGTCGCCACTTCGCCTTGCTGAAGCGCCGCTCCTTCGCTTCACTGAAACGAGGCGAAGGAGACTAGCCATAGAGCCTCGCCCTCGCGAGGCTCCGGCTCATCGGGTCGGGATTCCGGGTCTTCGAGATCCAATTACGAGATCTGGTTAGGTTTTCGGTTCTGGAAGCCGGATTTTAGGGTTCCAAGTGCGGGACCCGGATGATGCGGGTATAAGAGTCGGACTTTAGGGTTTCGGTTAAGAGGTCCGAATGCTGCGGTCCTGCTTGCTGGGTTTTAGGGTTTCGGTTAGGAGGTCCGAATGATGCGGTCCTGCTTGCCGGGTTTTAGGGTTTCGGTTAGGAGGTCCGAATGTTGCGGTTCTTCGTGTCGGGTTTTGAGGGTCCAATTAGCGGATCCACTTCGTCTTCTTCGTTGAAACCCTAACTTTTGCGATTTTGCGTTCCCCCTTCTTTTTCTTTTGTGCGGCTTCATCGCGTTGCGGGAGCGCCGATTTTGATGGTGTTTCCCATCGGATTGATCGCCGGAGAAAAACGTCTTCGCTTTGTTCGTGTTTGTCGGCTGAAACTTCGGGTTTTCGCGGCCTTTTGATGGCGCGGTGAGGCGTCGTCCGCGGGGTGGCTGGCGGCGCCTCCGGTTCTGGTAGCGCGGCGAGGCGGCACCTCCTGCGAAGGGGCGTGAGATGCCCCTAAATCTCCATGTTTGGGGATTTAGAAAAAAAAAAAAATTTGTTGATGATTCTCTTTCCGTCGGGTCGTGACTCAGGTCGAGACTCGTTTTTTTTTCAAACATGATTTAACACAGCTTAATCGAAAATTACTTCAATTAAGTAACTTACCCGACGAATTCAGTAATTTGAACTTTGACTTCCCCAAAATTGGGCCTTTGATTAGCATTGACCTCGCCACCCCCGGCCTTAACAGGCATGGACCTCGTCACCCACGGGCCTTAACAGGCATGACCTCGCCACCCATTACTTCGACTTAGCCAAATTAACTTGACCTTAATCAAGACTTAGCCAATTTAACACCTTAATTAAGCCAATTTAACTTAGCCTTAATTAAGTCAATTTAACTTAGCCTTAATTAACCCAAGTTAACTTAGCCTTAATTAAGCCAAGTTAACTTAGCCTTAATTAAGCCAAGTTAACTTAGCCTTAATTAAGCCAAGTTAACTTAGCCTTAATTAAGCCAAGTTAACTTAGCCTTAATTAAGCCAAGTAAACTTAGCCTTAATTAATACTTAGGCATCTTAGTCTTAATTAGTCGATCCCAACTTAGGCTTTCCGGTAGGCAGGCATTTAGTCGATCCCCCTTTAGGCT
Source organism: Aristolochia fimbriata (assembly GCA_019845555.1). Taxonomy (NCBI): domain Eukaryota; kingdom Viridiplantae; phylum Streptophyta; class Magnoliopsida; order Piperales; family Aristolochiaceae; genus Aristolochia; species Aristolochia fimbriata. Next base: position 15,234,488 of record CM034078.1, on the reverse strand, counting down.
CTCCAGACAGAAAACAGGCTTCTTCGACTTAGGCTTCTTAAATAGGCTTGACCCGTTTGGTTTTCTACCCTTAACAAATTCCTGAAATTACTGGCGCGGTCGCGCCGTTACTGTGCCTTAAATTGGCACGCTCACGCCACTCCGATAGAACATCCTGCACTAGGCTTGACCCATGGTTTTCTGCCTTATTGGCGTGGTCGGCGCCGTTACAGTGTCTTAAACTGGCGCGGTCGCGCCACTCTTAGTAGAACACCCTGCACTGCCGAATTTCTGACATTACTGGCACGGTCATGCCATTACCATGTTTTAAATTGGCGCGGTCGCGCCGTTTAGGCAGAACTTCCTGCCCTGAACAAAGACTTCTCTTTTTATTTGCATTTTGAATTTGGCATTTGAATTTGAATTTTGAATTTTGAATTTAATCTGACCTTCGAGTTTTGGTTTCAGATGACTGGTCCTTCAGTGACTTTGACCAGTGGATTGCGTGCGTTCGATCACACCGTGACTGTTGGCGGGGAGTCAGTTTTGACTCTGGCACTCTACATGGAAGGCGATGCTTCTCACCTAACCTATTGCCCTAGCGGAGAATCAGTTTTCGGAGGTCATGCTGTGAAACCTCCATCATCTCTTGTGGACCGCTCGCTTCCTTACAGGTCTTTGAGTAGACCTTTGGCTACTGGCGATCGTGTCTTCTTCCTGCCTTGTCCTGACTCTTTCGAGGAGGAGGATGTAGCCGCCGGACCAGAGACTTTTGCGCTCCAGAGTGCTTCATGCTTAGCGAACCAACCCCTTCTGCCACGCACTTTTGAGGATCAACTTATGGGCGGGGCAGTTGAACGGACTCTTCATGCGCCAGACACGACTTTGGACACGCCGATCCCTTTCCTTTACGAGTGGACTATTCTGCTTTTGGGTCGATGCAATCGCATTCTTCGTAGCGCGGGCGTCTACTACGGACTTTGGGCATCCATTTTTCAGTATAGCTGTGATGCGTCGGTGGTCCGAGCTTTTCTTGACTCCTGAAGTACAGAGACGAACATGCTGGTCATGTGCCAAGGCGAACTCTCCATTACCTTACTGGATCTGGACCAGATATTTGGCTTGCCTATCTCCGGGTATTTCTACGACAAGGTTTCTCCTATGGTAGCTGATTTCACAGACGTGCGGAGTTTGGCTTTACCCTACAACTGCCACTGTCTATTTCTGGCTTATCATCGTCTCTGTCGGAATTCAGAATCTAACACTTTGTCCACAACTGCTTGGGTCGCATTTTGGTTCCCCACGGAGGACAATGCCGTTCCAGTCTCAGATCCCTAGACAGCATGGTATGCTCTTTATGGAAAAGGTGCGGCCACTCGACGAAAGCGAACGGTCGTAGAGCAAGACGTTTTTTATTTCCTCTGTGTTATACCGAGTAAAGAAGACGAAGTCCACTTGGTAGCCCTCCTGTCAGTCTGGTTATCCCGGTTTGTGTTTCGTTCGACTGGCGGCGACGATTTACGATCCATGGTCTTTAAGGTGACGAGTTATATGGCCACTGGGGTCCGTTTTGCCTTGGCTGGCCCCGTTTTGGCTTGTCTTTACAGAGGTTTGGGACACGTGGCTGTTGGATTATCGTCGATTGCTCAATGGCCGTACTTGTATTCCTGGCTGGCCGTGTATTTCCACACACATGGGGAGGACCTTGAAGGAACTCGTCGCCCAGGTGTGATATCTTTCGGGAATCCATCCCTTCGGTACTTTTACCGAGGAGCAGACTTGCGGCTTATTTCGACGTCTTCCGGTGCTGGTGTGGCACCGATACGTTCTTGGTGGGAACACGACTTCTTTCTTGGTGGACGAGCCAACGACACTAATTTCTTAGAAGAATTACGAGAGTCTCCTCAACGTCTGCTGTTGTTATCTGACGGCCCATCGCTCCATTCGTTTCTTCGTTGAGCTGTATTATCCCATCAGGTTTGCGCGGCAATTTGGGTATTGTCAGGATTTGCCTGGGGATTTGGGGGCTAGGGCCATTCAGCGGGAGGCCACCTCTCTTTCCGAGTTAGTGACTCTTTGGAAAGTCAGCCTTATCTGTCCGTGTGGTCAGCTCGATTTGCCACTGCCAGGAGGACCGACTAGGGATCCTGGGACCACCTTCGCGTATTATACTTGGTGGAAAGAGCACATGTCCCCACGATTTCAGGTAAGCTTGATCTCCCTTTTTGTTTTCTTTTCTTTCCTTCCCCTTTGTCTATTATTCTCACTGTCTTGTGTCCTTTCAGCAAGGTCGATTGGAGCCGACTGTTTCTGCGGCTGCAGGGAGTGGTGAAGAAGAGGAGGATTATGATAGTGATCGGTCTCACCCACGTCGACGGAGGCCGAAAGGCAAGAAGCAAGTTAGTGCTCCTTCGGTAAGTAGTGTCATATTTGTGACTCCTTTTATTTGGTTGCATTTTCTAATATTTCCCACTTCAGGCAAGTAAGAAGAGGGCCCCCCTTACTGCTCTGAACGACGCTTCTACTTCTGCATCGAAGAAGAAAAAGGCGCTTGTGGAGGCTCAGCCCGCTTCTCTCCCTTCGCTACCGACGTTCCTTCCTCCAATTTCGGAGATAGAGCCTCATATAGAGCCTCAGCCTTCCTGTCCATCGCTGGAGTTAGATCCTCCTGAGACTGTTCAAATATCGTCTTCCCCAGAGGTATCCGAAGCACCTCATGAGGAGTTGTCTCATCCTAAAGCAACCGTCCAGATAGATCTATGCGTTGTTCCTACCCCTCGAGGGTACGGAGGTGGTGGAGACTCTTGCGGAGGTTGCCCCAGCCTTGATTCAGCTTGAGGCTTCGCCTATTCGAGAGGTCGCTCCTCCAGTTGTTCGAGAGGATGTCGCTCCATCCTTAAAGCTGAACGGAAGGTAGAGACTCGTGTGGGAGGTGGTGGAGACTCGTGTGGGAGGTGGTGGAGACTCGTGCGGGAGTTGAAGAAAGCCGTCCTTAAAGCTGAACGGAAGGTAGAGGAGGTCGTTGCCATGCCTACTCTCAGTGCAGCTGAGGAGGCGACTCTACTGTCGTTGAGGGCTGCCTTTGCAAAGTCGCAGCAGGAGATGGCGAAGTATCTTTAGTTGCTCTTTTTTTTCTTTTTGTTTTTTTCTTTTCCTTTTGATTTGATTTGTAGACCTTTTCTTTTTCATGTTATTGAATTTTGGCTATTTGATTTATAGATTTTGCATTTGGAATACAAATATCATCATGGATAGAATTTTTTGAGAAATTTACCATATATTGTCGGGAGTCTTCTTCCTTCGGGAGTGACCAATTTATAAGCGTCGTTAGTGTAGACATCTTGAATGACGAACGATCCTTCCCACTTAGGTGCGAATTTTCCCCCATCTCTGTTTGTGGCCATAGTTGGCATGCGCACGGCTAAGACGAGATCCCCTTTTGAAAGGAGCAGCACTTGACTTTTTTATTGAAAGCGCAAGTGAGGCGAGCTTGATAGCATTCGAGCCTTTGTTGTACTTCCAGGTTCTTTTCGTCGAGGGATTCTAATTCCTGTAGGTGAAGTCGGATGTTCTCTTCTTCTGTAAGCCCTTCTCGAAGAGCGACCCGTAGAAACGGAATTTGGATTTCCAGAGGCAGACGGCTTCAACACCGTAGACTAGCGAATAAGGGGTTGACTCTGTAGGGGTTCGGAATGTGATCCTGTATGCCCACAGTGCTTCTCCGAGCCTTCCATGCCAGTCTTTCTTGTTCCCAGCGACCATCTTCTTTAAGATTTTGCACAAGGTTTTGTTAAAGGCTTCTGCCAAGCCGTTTGCAGGAGGGTTGTATGCAGTGGTCGTCCTTTGTTGGATGCCGAATTTTTCACAAAAATTTTTCATAGTCTTGTTACGGAACGGGGTACCGTTGTCGGTTATGATGTATCTCAGAACACCATACCGATATACGATTTACGTTCAGATGAAGTCGACCACGGTAGCAGCTTTGACTTCTTTGTAAGCTGCTGCTTCTGCCCACTTAGAGAAGTAATCGGTAGCGGTCAGTATATACTTGTGATTTGCTGACGATTTCGGGGTGATTTGACCTATGATGTCCATTCCCCAGGCTTCGAATGGCCAGGAGGCCACTGTAGGATGTAACGGGCTGGGGGGCCGATGAATGTAATTAGCGTGAAGTTGACATGCCATGCAATGTCGTGCTAATTCTATCATGTCCCACAACATCGTACGCCAGTAGTAGCCTAATTGTTTGACTTGAAGATGTAGTTTGGGACCCGCTTGATGAGCTCCGCAAATTCCTCCATGTGCTTTGGCCAAGATAGCTTGTCCTTCTTCTTTGGAGACACATCTGAGTAAAATACCGTCATAAGATCGTCGGTACTGTTGTTGAACAAATAGAACTTGGGTGCGACTCTCCGTACATAAGCCCGAGCTTTTAATTCTTCAGGTAATTTCTTATGCTCTAAGTAGTCGAGAAATTGTTGACACCAATCTTCTTCCTCGATGGCGTAGACCGAGACCAGATTTGTTTCTTCCTCCCCTGATATTTTTTCCAAAATAGGTACCACCCATCTTTCGCATACAGAGATCCGTTCAGGCCTTGCATCGAATTGTGCTAGACTTGCGGCGATTCCTACCAATGCATCTGTTTGACTATTGTTGGCTTGGGGTACATGTCCCAGGGTTACTTTTGGAATTTTCTCCAGTAACCTTAGGGCCTCTTTATGATAAGGAACGAGTTCATCTTTCCTGACTTCGAAGTCCCCGATTAGCTGTTTGATCACCAGGGCCGATTCGTCAAAGATTTCTAGCAGATTAAGGCCCATTTCGATAGCTATTCCCAAACCAAAGATTGTGGTTTGGTATTCAGCCTCGTTGTTTGTGCAGCAGTGAGATAAAATGGAGTATGACATCAAATCGTCGTTTGGAGACATGAAAAGGATGCCGGCGCCCACTCCATTTTTTCGTGCAGCACCATCGAAGTACATTCTCCATGGAGGTAGTACTTCAATGTAGAAAACTTCTTCATCAGGTAAATTCTCACTCACCTCCCATTCTGCAGGGATGGGGTGATCGGCTAGGAAATTCGCCAGTCCTTGTCCTTTTACGGCTTTTTGTGGGATGAAATTGATCTCAAACTCGAGACCAACAAGGCCCATTTGGCCAACCGTCCGGAGAGCATAGGCCTGGACATGATGTATTTGAGGGGATCTGCCCAAGAGATCAGATTTGTGGAGTGTGCAAGCAGATAGTGTCTCAGCTTCTGGATGGCGAAGATGAGAGCAAGGCACGCCTTTTCAATCGGCGGGTAATTGAGTTCAGCCCTGACCATCGTGCGGCTTAGGTAATACAAAGGGCGTTCCTTTCCTTGGTCATCATTTTGGGCGAGAAGGGCACCCAGAGACTTTTCTTGAGCCGCGATGTATAGGAGGAATGGCTTTCCCGGAGCTGGAGCCTTCCACACCGATGGCTTCATAAGATAATCTTTGACGTTTTGGAATGCCTGTTGGCAAGATTCATCTAATTCGAAGGGTGTGTCCTTCTTCATGAGACGGCTGAAGGGTTGACATGTTCCGGCCAGATTTGAGATGAACCGTCGTATATAAACCAGATGCCCCTGCAGGCTTTCCAATTCTGACAGAGTCTTCGGTTCAAGCATTTGTTGGATGGTATCAATTTTGGTCTAGTCGATTTCGATGCCTCTATGCCGGACTACAAATCCAAGGAACTTTTCGGATGAAACTCCGAAGGCACACTTAAGTGGGTTCATCTTCAGCTGGTGTCGTAGCAAGCGTTCGAAGACAGCTCGCACATCTTTTAAGTGGTCCTCCCTTGATTTGGTTTTGACGACCAGATCGTTAACGTAACATTCAACGAATTTGTATAGGAAGTCGTCGAATATTCTTTGCATGGCCCTTTGATATGTGGCCCCTGCATTCTTCAGACCAAATGGCATTACTTTATAACAGAAAATACCTTTGGCGTGCGGAAAGCCGTCTTATCCTTGTCCTTTGGATCCATCCGAATTTGGTTGTAGCCGAAAGATCCGTCCATAAATGACAAAGCCTCGTACCCCTTTGTTGCATCCACCATTAATTCGGTGATGGGGAGCGGGAAGTCATCTTTTGGACATGCTTTATTCAAGTCCTTGAAGTCGACGCAGACTCAAATTTGTCCGTTCTTTTTCTTCACTGGTACAATGTTGGCAATCCAGCTTGGGTACCTGACTTCACAGATGAAGTCGGTTTTGAGGAGTTTGTCGACCTCCTTCTCAATTTCTGGGACGAGTTCGGGACGGAACCGTCTTTGGGTCTGCTTTACTGGTTTGACTCCGGTTTTGTCGGCGAGTTTGTGGATTGCAATGGTTGGGTCAAGCCCGGGCATCTCAGTATACGACCAAGCAAAAACGTCTTTGTATTCACTGAGTAAAGTAACATATTCTTTTTCTTCTGTTACAGACAGTGAAGCACTTAAAAAGGTGGGCCTTGGATCTTCTTCTATGCCCAAATTTACCCTCTTCAATTGATAAATGGTTGCTTGGCCGCCTTCCTCGAAGATTGCAGGTGCTTCTCCCAGCTCTTCCTCAGGGGTTGGATTGTCATCCTCGCCGACCGAGATGTGGTGGACAGCAGCTGCTTCTTCTTCTTCAGCGTCGTCTTTCTTTGACGACATATAGATCACCACCGGAGTATTGATGATTAATGGGTTGACTTCATTACTCTCTGTCTTTGTTCTTTTTGAAGAGTTTTCCCCTACTTTCCCCAATCTTTGGCTCACATGGATTCGTGTAGGTGCCCCAAGTCTTTGGAAGATATTCTTTTTGGGTTGCTCCGTCGGCTTCCCTAGTCTTTCAAAGACTCCTTGTTTCTTCGTTGTTGTTGGAGTGATGACAGTTGGTTCAGGGTTTTCTTCTTGCCCCTTTTTCCGCCAGACTTTCGTACCTTTGGATTTAGGCTCGTCACTTGGTCTCGAGGGAATGTTCGGACGTCTGTTTTCTTCCTAACTCAATCGGACGAAGGCCGAGACTCGTGGTTCTGGGATGCCGATTTGGTCAAAAGCTGATGTCCGGGTTCCTTCTAAGGCGGCAGCCATTCTTTTGGTCGTCACCTGATTGACACTGGCCCTGCGAGAAATCACAACAGGCTCGAATTCTTGATAGCCGAGCCCATGACGGTTGGAGGGAATTGAATAGCCTTGTGACTGGAGATTCTTCTGTCTCATGGATAGATTTTGTACGACTACCGCCGGTTGCTCTTGCAATTGTTTGAGGGAAAACCCAGATCCTGCCTTTGCCATCATTTGGTAGGCATTGGGATCAAACCCTTGTGTCCGAGTTTTAGGATGATCGGGTAGGCCCCGCTTCTCTTTGACGATGATGCCCCGGTTATTGAGCTTGGGCAGAGGGATAGTAGCAGCCCCTTTTAAGGCTTTCAGTTTCTCTGATGGTTCTTCTCGATCACAGATAGTGAAAGGCTTGATTGAGGAACATACCTGAGTATCGGTTCCTCCGTCTGCCCTTTAGGGTTGGCCCGTTCATCGTTGACCGCTTTGGGAGGATTGGTTTTACTCGAAGTAGTAGCTTTTTCTTCTGAGTAAAATTTGGCATCTGCGAAGGAAGCCTCTGCCTTTGTGAAAGGACATTCATCGGCAAACACCGTCTTTTCCTCTGCATCCTGATAATATTTGAAGCACTGATGAAGGGTTGAGGGAACGACTTTATTATTGTGTAACCAGGGCCTCCCGAGCAGCACATTATAAGATGTACGAGCGTCAATTACGTGGAATAGCACGTGAGAAATCATATCCCCGATTTGCAGTTCCAGTCTGATCGTTCCCTGCGCACGTTGTCCTTCTTGATTGAAACCTTGAATCATTAATGAACTGGCCTGGAGGTCGTTGGCAACCAGCCCAACATTTTTCAGAGTTTGGATTGGCAGGATGTTTACAGCTGACCCGTTGTCGAGAAGTATGCGGTTGATCCACCAGTCTTTGATAGATCCATATACAAACAGAGGTCGATTATGAGACCTTTCTCCGAGCAGCATGTCCACTTCTTTGAAGGAAATGGAGGTTGAGTGAGCTTCCTTGATTTGTGGTGGCTCCACCGGTTGCTCTTCTTTCATCGTACTAGGAGATAAACCGACTTTTGGTTCATCGTGTCTTCGCATTCTCAATTGCTCAACCTCGGCATGCCAGTCATCTTTAGCCGCAACGAATTTGATGAGAGCTTGCCTAGACCTGATTGGCAAGTCGAGGTCATCTCATAAGGCATTGGTAATATACACGTCCTGTAAGCACGTGTGAATGTCATCGGTGGACCCCATCGAAGCCTTCCCTTCACGCCTTTGCTCGATCGTTTGAGGTGAACAAGTGGCCACCAGTGCGGGGGTTGGCGTCAGAAATTCGGATGGGAAGAAATCAGCCAAAGTGATCGGCTTTGGCTTCCTCTGATAAATTTTTTCTTCGACCTTGGCAGATTTACGTCTATAGCTTTTGCCTCCTCTTTTCTTCTGGGTTTTTTTCTTCTCTTTTGGTTCTTCTTTTTCTACCGCATAACCCTTGATGACTATTTTCACAGGGGCTTCAGGAAGTGGTTTCTTTATGCGGGTTACCACTTCCCACCCTTCCTTGTCTTTTGTGGCGGGTCGCGGTCTGGGTCCTGCAACGCGCAGGATGAAGGCTTTTCTGTTCGTCCTTGAATTCCCTGTTCTGGTGTCAGAATCTGATTGGACGAAGATAGTGTGGGAAGCCGCGGTGTTGTCCGCGGTTTCCAGGATGATGCAACCTTGTGTCGCTAATTCTAGTATTCTGCCATTCAGGACAAAACACTTTTCGGTAGGATGGCCTACCAGTCTGTGATACTTGCAATAGTTGGGATCTGAACTTTTCCCAACATCTTCCGGACTTTTGGCTTCTGGAAGTTGTAGAATGTTTTTCTCCAGGAGTTGTTCGAGTATGCCTCGAACGTCGAAGTCAGGGAAAGGATAAGTTTTGGCTTGTTTATCCTTTAGTGTGAACTTTTGCCGGGGTGCACCACCATTGATCCGACTGATATTTGGTTTCCAGTTACTCCCCATACTTTGATTTTGAGTCGCCACAATGTTTTGCGGTTTGACGACGTTGGTGGCGAGCACTTCTTTTGCAGGAGCTTTGTACTCCTTTACAAACTTCGGCTTCTTATAGGCCTCAGACATTGGAGCTTTCCCTTCTCCCTTTTCTTGGATAAGGATCTCCATATTATGAGCCTCGGTTGCCAGTTCTTGGAAGTACCTCGGCTTCCACCTCTGTAAGAAGTACACCAACGTCCAATTCATCCCCCGAATGCACATGTCAATGGATGTTTGTGTGGACAAGGAGGTGCTCTCCCTGCAGTTGAGACTCAAGTTACGCCAGCAATTGATATATTCAATCACTTTCTCTCCCTGGCATTGTTTCAAATTTGTAAGCTCCACCAGCGTCATTGTTCGCTTTGTGCTATAGAAGCGGCTGAGGAACTCGCTCTCCAGTTATTCCTAGTTGTCAATTGACTCTGCCGGGAGCTCGATGAACCAGTCGAAAACGTTCCCTTTGAGGGATCATCTAAATTGTTTGACCAAGAGGTCACCATCTGTTCTTGCATTGTTGCAGGTCTCAATAAAGTGGGCAACGTGCTGTTTCGGGCTGTCGTCCCCACTGAATTGCTGGAATTTAGGCGGGTGGTAGGAGGCAGGCATTCGGGTTGCCTGGATTCGTCAGGAGTAGGGCCTGGTGTAGGCTTGAGATCGTACTCCCTCCGCCTGTACTTTTTGATCCACCGCGTTGGAAATCATTTCTTGTAAGGTATCATAGGATAGCGCCCCTGGTTCCTCGAGTAATGGTTCCCGGCTCACTGGTGGAATTTCGGGAGCCAGTGAACCGGGGATGGACGAATCATGGGTGAAGGAGGGACGAGATCGGCAGGTGTACTCGGTCCTGCCTGACCATCATGAGTTCTGGGTTGGGAGGAAGCTCCCAAGCGATCTGCGATTTGTTCGAATTTTTGCAGAATTGTGGCGATCTGGAGATCTCTCTGCAGTTCTGTTTCTCTCAGCTGCTCATCCCTTTCCTTCATGGCAGCTTGGAGTTCTGCCAGTTGTTCTTCCACCGTCTTAGCCTGTGTCATCATCGCGGAAACTCTGATGACCGCAGATGTGGGGGAAGAAGGACTTGGAGCAAGAGGTGCCCCAGATGATGTGGCCGATCGCAATGGAGAAGGAATGATACGCCTTCCTTCGAAATGAGTGATCAGCGCAGAGACCCGGCTTGCAGTTGGAGGAGATCTCCTTGCTCGGCTTGCGACCGGGCTGGCCACTGGACTGATCGGCGGTGGAGATGTTAGAACAACCGAATAGCTCCTCAAGGGATGGACCCTTGTTGGAGAAACTATGGGACTGGCCGGAGCTTGCTCCGCCTGCGGCTGAATTTGCACAGCGCGCTGCGTTGGTAGGGATCCTGTGCAGATCTTGTGGTCGGTCTTGATCGGATGACCACAGGAACCTGGGATGGACGAATACCCCTGGCTTGGCTGGCAATAGCGGTTGTTGGTGTACGTGGCCGGCGGGGGAAGGTGACCAAAGGATCTGTCATTCTTGGTGCCGGCGACGAGCTGGCCCCAGCAGCCGGAGCCTTAGCTGCGGCCTTGTTGTTGTTGGTGTTGGAGCTGGCCATTTGAACTGGTAGATCAGAGAAAGAGATGAAAGGTAGAAGGGTCCCACCAGGTGTGCCAAATTTGTAAACGAGTACAATGAGTGGACCGTAAGATACGCTTCGATGTACAGTGTACAAAATAATAGAAGGGTAATTTGGTAATTTTGAGGTGATTGTGTGGGTGCGACTTCTAGAATTCCTTTGATTCAATCTCTGAATAAACACTCAACGATCGGCATACGCCTTCTTCACGAACGAACGAGACGACTTTGAATTTCGCCTAAGCTTGACGAAAAATTTGGTGTTCCGATTGGGCTGAGGCAGTTGATTGTGAAACAGCGGCAGGAATGCTTGTTGCTATCTCACTAATTTGGGGTGGTAATTTGGAATTTCTTGGATTTTGACGTATGTTCTTCCGTCCTTGTGTGTGTGTCTGTGTATCGATCCTCGTTCCGACCTTGTGAATGTCTTGAGCCTATTGTTTTATAGGCTTGTCTAACTCCATCTGTGTGGATCGGGTATATCGGAGCGGTTATAACCCACATCGACCATTTCTTTGTAACGTCTCCCTTGAAGTGTGGAACTGTCTTAGACCAAGGCATGATCCACGTAAGGTTCTTGTGGACCGATTATGTAGCTTCATTGTCTAACTTGTCGTTCATACAGTGGCTTTAATCGTCTGACTTGTCACCCCTGTAGGCTGTTGACGGGGCAATTTTGATCTAGGTCGTTGGTTCATCGTGGCTTGATTAACGGCTTGATTTTGTTATTTTACTGGGGTCAATGTTTGACCTATTGACCTGGGCCCTACAGGGCTTATTTGGACCACAATTTTCGGTCCTCCCAAAATTTATTTCTACACTAATTAATTAGGTAAACGAGGAGTGAGCGTCTGTTTCCTTTTTCTCTAATTTAAAAAATTATAATCATTTTTTTTTCTTGTCAAGATATAAATACGTTAGTTAGATTGTTACAAAATGGGCCAACTGAAAATGCAAGTTAACAGTGTTAATTTCATAAAAAATGAATTGAATTTCTATTAAACAAGATGGTTTTCATACATAGGGTATACATAAGGAAAGGACAACAATTCCCTTAGTAACTTTGCATAATTACATACTGTAACATCCCCCTCAAATTCAAGATGGGTCAAAGGAACACAACTGGAGTTTGGAACATAAGTAGCCAAGGCGCGAACGAGTGAGCGACTTGGTAAACAAATCAGCGACCTGATCTTCAGAAGGCACATATAACAAGTGCACAGTTCCAAGAGCACAGTGATGACGAATAAAATGACAATCAATCTCAATGTGATTGGTTCTTTCATGAAAAACAGCATTGTGAGCAATCTGCATAACACTCTTATTGTCACAGTAAAGTGGAGAAGAATCCAAAGCAACCCCCATATCCTAAAGCAACCCCCATATCCTGAAGAAACCAACAAAGCCAGACAAGCTCTGATGTAGTATCGGCGAGAGCACGATACTCAGCCTCTGTGCTAGAACGAGAGACAGTGGACTGTTTCTTACTACGCCACGAAATGGGGGAGTATCCCAGAAACATCGAGTAACCAGTAGTGGACCGCCGATCAGTAACATCCCCAGCCCAATCAGCATAAAAAAAAACTAATAATGTAAGTGGGGAGGCAGATGACATGAACAATCCTTGCATCAAAGTACCCTTAACATAGCGCAAGATACGAATAACTGCAGCATAATGTACCGACCGAGGAGTTGCCATAAATTGACTCACAACATGTACTGCATAACTTATATCAAGACGAGTAATACTCAAATATAGCAATCCACCTACCAACTGCCTATAAAGCGTAGGATCAGCCAACAGCTCACCATCAGAAGGCCGGAACTTGACATTAAGTTCAAGTGGCGTATTAGAAGTCTAGTTATCGGAAAGACCAGTGCAACTGACGAGATCAGAAGCATATTTGACTGGAGAGATTCCATAACCACCAGATAGAGGAAGGACCTCTAACCCAAGAAAGTAACGCAATGGACCAAGATCCTTCATCTCAAAGCAAGAACTAAGACAAGACTTAAGATTAGAGATACCCGATAGATCATCACCTGTGATCACCATATCATCCACATATAACAACAGTAACACTATACCACGGGAAGAGCATCGCGTGAAAAGAACAGAGTCATGACTACTCTGTGTGTAACCAAACTCAACGATCTTCGAGCAAAACATTAAAAACCAAGGTCGTGGAGCTTGTTTCAAACCATACAAAGCACGCCGAAGTTTACACACCTGGACTGGTAAGTGAGAATATCCTGGTGGAGGTTTCATATAAACCTCCTCTGCAATGGTGTCATTCAAAAAGCATTTTTGGCATCCATTTGAGACTGAGACAGTTTTGGCTGCTACTCCTCGGCGATCTTCTAGTTCATCTGCTCCCAAGTTTGGGCAGTCTCGTGATGTCTCGTGTGCAGTGCAACTACTGCAAGGACTTTGGCCATATGAAATTCACCTGTCCAAAGCTTAAGAAATCGCCTCCGACCATTGCTGCTCATCATCGTACTGCCGCTTCTACCTCTCCTACTGCCTCTTTATGCGTCGAGCCCCAGTCTTCATCTACACTGATTGCCCTTGATGTCCAGGATATGAATACCAAGGCTCTTTTCGGTCTTGGTCAAGGTACATCTTCTCCTTCGGCTTTATCTGCTCATTCTGGTAAGTCCTATTGGATAATTGATTTTGGTGCTTCCAGTCATATGTCTTCTGATTTGTCTTTGTTTGTTTCTACATCTTTGTCTGCTTTTGCTTCTTTCTCTCCTATTTGCACTTCTGATGGTTCTCAATTGTCTATCTCCTCTGTTGGTTCTATTTTTACTCTATCTGATATTCATCTTTCTGATGTTCTTTATGTTCCTAAATTATCATTGAACTTAATTTTTGTGGGCCAGTTATGTGATCTTGGTTTTCAAGTCTTCTTCACCTCTTCTGGTTGTCAGGTACAGGATCCGACCTCGGGGAAGGTTCTTGGGACAGGGCGTACAGTGGGCAGATTATTTGAACTTGAAGTGTTGGACACTTTGTCTCGACTTCCTTTGCGTTATAGTTTTGCTGCTAGTTATGATTTTGAATTTACTCTCTAGCATAGTAGATTGAGATATGTCCCTTCCAATACTTTGTTGAAATTAATTTCCAATGGTCTATTAGGCTCTGTTTCCTCTGCGCCTCTAAATTGTGTTAGTTGTAAACTTGGAAAACATACTGCTTTGCCATGTCATTCAAGTGATACTCGTGCTTCTGCTCCTTTTGATCTTATTCATTCTGATGTTTGGGGACCCACCCCTATTTCTACTATGGGTGGTTCCGCTTATTATGTTGTGTTTATTGATGATTTCTCCCGATTTGTTTGGGTATATCTCCTCCAGTCTCGTTCTGCTTTTTATACTTCTTATGTTGAGTTCTCCACTATGGTGCACACTTAGTTTTCTAAATCTTTAAAATTTTTCGTTCCGACTCTGGAGGTTAATACGTTTCTCATAGATTTTGTGCTCTTTTAAAGAGTCATGGGACACAACATCAACTTTCATGTCCATACACTCCACAACATAATGGCGTTGTTGAGCGCAAGCATAGTTATATTCTTGACACTACGCGTGTTTTTTGGGCACTCCTATTGTCTTCTTCGGTTCCTCGTGTTTTTTAGGGTGAGGCTGTTCTTACTTCGGTTTATATCATTAATCGTTTGCCATCACCCGTTTTGAATAATAGTACACCATTTGCTTCTTTGTATGGTGCTTCCCCTGATTACTCTTCTCTTCGCGTCTTTTTCACATGTTTTGTATTGCTTCTTGAACGTGAAAGAGATAAATTGTCTGCTCGATCTGTTGTGTGTTTTCCTTGGTTATGGTCTTCAACAAAAAGGGTTTCGCTGTTTTGATCCGATGGCAAATAAATTGCGTATCTCTCGCAATGTTACGTTTAGGGAAAAGATACCATTTTACTCATTGCCCCAAAATACGTCTCAGTCTGATAACTCCCCAGTTGGTGTCTTTCATTTGTTTCCCTATCTTTCTGTGCCTCTTTCATCTTCTGTTGAACAGGATGCTGGATCGTTGCCTGCTACTCCTCTGTCCCATGAACCCTCTCTAGGTCCGGCACTTGTACCACCTTTGGATTCGTCTTCCCCTTCCTCGTCTGCTCCCCCATTGCCGATGGATCCCTCCTCCAGGTATCCTACTCGTGTACGTCAACCACCTACACATCTTAATGATTATGAGTGTTATTTTTCTTCTTTATGCTCCATTCATAAACCTTCTTCCTATAGAGAGGCTTCTTCTGACCCTCTTTGGCATAAAGCTATTGTCGAAGAATTACATGCCTTGACTAAGACTCGGACATGGGACTTGGTTTCACTTCCTCCTGGTAAATCTGTGATTGGGTGTAAATGGATCTATAAAGTTAAAACTACTGCAGTTGGTTCCGTCGACAGGTACAAAACCCGTTTGGTGGCAAAAGGGTATACACAGGAGTATGGTATTGACTATGAGGAGACGTTTGCTCTGGTTGCTTGATTGACTTTTGTTCGTCTTTTGATTGCTTTAGCAGTAGTACGTCAGTGGGATCTCTTTCAGATGGATGTCAAAAATACTTTTTTGAATGGCACCATTGCAGAGGAGGTTTATATGAAACCTCCACGGGGATATTCTCACTTACCAAGCCAGGTGTGTAAACTTTGGCATGCTTTGTATGGTTTGAAACAAGCTCCATGACCTTGGTTTTCAATGTTTTGCTCGAAGATCGTTGAGTTTGGTTACATACAGAGTAGTCATGACTCTGCTCTTTTCACGCGATGCTCTTCCCGTGGTATAGTGTTACTGTTGTTATATGTGGATGATATGGTGATCACAGGTGATGATCTATCGGGTATCTCTGATCTTAAGGCTTATCTTAGTTCTTGCTTTGAGATGAAGGATCTTGGTCCATTGCGTTACTTTCTTGGGTTAGAGGCCCTTCCTCTATCTGGTGGTTATGGCATCTCTCAAGTCAAATATGCTTCTGATCTCGCAGCCATGCTGGTCTTTCCGATAACAAGACTTCTGATACGCCACTTGAACTTAATGTCAAGTTCCGGCCTTCTAATGGTGAGTTGTTGAAACTGTTCGGCGTTGATAAAAAATCCACAAACCACGCCAAGGTCTCAAGGCCGAATCAACTCAAACGAAGAAGAACCAAAATGATGCGGATGGTCACCGAATCCCACAGTGTTACTGTTGTTATATGTGGATGATATGGTGACCACAGGTGATGATCTATTGGGTATCTCTGATCTTAAGGCTTATCTTAGTTCTTGCTTTGAGATGAAGGATCTTGGTCCATTGCGTTACTTTCTTGGGTTAGAGGCCCTTCCTCTATCTGGTGGTTATGGCATCTCTCAAGTCAAATATGCTTCTGATCTCGTCAGCTGTGTTGGCCTCTCCGATAACAAGACTTCTGATACGCCACTTAAACTTAATGTCAAGTTCTGGCCTTCTGATGGTGAGCTGTTGAAACTGTTCGGCATTGATAAAAAATCCACAAACCACGCCAAGGTCTCAAGGACGAATCAATGCTAACGAAGAAGAACCAAAATGATGCGGATGGTCGCCGAATCCCACAAAAAATCAAGACCAATCAAAATCAGCAACCTAACAACGAACATCGTCGTGGTCGTTGAGCAGAACATGACACCAGAAAGGAACGCCGAACCCACAACGGCGAAAACCCAAGGCTCACCAAAACCTGGTTAAGGCAACCAAAACGTTGCACAAAACGACCAAGAAAAACACCAGAATCGAACGAAATACCAACCAGAACCAAGAACGCAGACCTGCATTTTCGACCAGCAACTCGTGACCAAAAAAACCCCAACAAGAAGCCAAAAAAACTCAAAGAAACTCCACGATTTGGAACGATTTTGAAGGAATAGGAGAGCAAACCGTTTGGAATCACGCAATGCCGGAATGAAGGGACGTCGTGGCCAGAATCGCGTCGCCTGAATCCTTGAAGCACAGCCCGAAACCCTACTCAAGGTTAGCGATGAACAAGTTGTGATGAGTCAACTCGTTCGGGTCACTAAGTCCGAACCGAGTTCGTTCAAGTTCAGCTAAATTCCACCGAGTTAGGGCAATTTTTGACCGAGTCTGGCCGAGTCACACTGATTTATCAAAACGTGGGCAATCGTGGCTCTGATACCATGTTAATTTCATAAAAAATGAATTGAATTTCTATTAAACAGGATGGTTTTTATACATAGGGTATACATAAGGAAAGGACAACAATACCCTTAGCAACTTTACATAATTACATACTGTAACAAATAGTAGTTCTTATAGAAGTTTCAGGAAAAAAATCAAGTGATATATGCAGTGGCTCTCGTCCTTTGGCATTACAAAATTGAATCTCAGCGACTTCTTTCAAGCCATTAACATTTCTGGAGACGATTCCAAATCCTGAAGCCCGTGGGGTCCCTGCATCATCCTTGGAAAGACTTTAAACTAGCACAGTTCCCCCCAACGTCCCCTGCCTTGTCCGCCATGGCGCTCTTGCGACACCACCTTGCAGAAAGCGTATTCATGGATCAATCAATAGAAAGTAAATGATAGAAACCCAATAAAGAAGAAATCGTCTTAAGCGTATTCATGGCGTCTCATCGGTGAGAATAGGAAAGCGTAAAAAGAGGAATATTTTTAGTAGCAAACTGGTGTAACTGTGTGAGCAAGATCCAGAACAAGAAAAATGGATTGTTTTGAAGTAACCTAAGCTTTTGATTTCTTTAACGAATGAAGGAGATTGGGGACCAAGCTTTTGGTATATTAAATTGCTTTTGTTCCAGCTACCAGTAACTAGAACGTTCTGCAATCTTTTGTGCTGCAGCTGCTGGTTTTTTCGCTAAAGAATATTCAGAAATCGGAGCAATGGGTCTTCATGGATTCCAGCAATGGTCACGAATTTCGATTTTAAAAACAGGGGAGAAGAGAACTAGAACCCCAATATCGGAATGCTTGTGCATCTATGTTATATGGATGTATATGTCAAAACATTCATATGTAGACGTGACATATTGTATACACCAAAATGTGACCAGCCCAAATACGATGAGCCCAAACGCCCATCAATCCAGCAATTGGTCGTCGTGGGTAGGCTCTGTCAATTTTCAAAGTCACTTGTCGCAGCCCATTGCCAAACCCATTCGCGTCGCTGCGTCATCGGTACAATCGTCACCCCAGTTAGCAATAAACCGCTGCGTCAACACCAGTCAGCAGCCAGCCACGATGCCACAACTTTAGCAGTTAAACGACCAAGCTTGGTCGCCAACGGTAAAGGACAAGAAAAGACGCTCGCGATCCTCATTCGAGGGGATCCAACATAGGAGCTCCCCGGTCTTTCTCTCATCTCAACAACAACAACAACAGAAAGGGGATCGTGATCCCCATTCAAAAGAAAGAACTCCAACAACTAGACAGAACCGGCTACAAATAGCCAGAAACGTTCTGTCGAAGGGGTTCGAAAATCTTTCATCGAGAAATACTCTCACGCACAGAGACTCTTTCGAGCCAAAGAAGCTAAGCAACTCGCAGTTCGTCGAGATTCAACAGTTCAACCGGAGCAGCTCTACACGTTCGTCGGCAACGTCAACAAGTTGATTCACACGGAACACAAATACTTCCGTCCGACCGACTAAAGCCGTCATCGTTCGTGCACACTCGTTCTAAAACTCAGATTTCGACGTCAACTCGCCATAAGCCAAAACTTCATCAATTCACACAGAGATCGAATTAGAGGAAGAATAGGAGATTGTACTTGCATTCCTGATATTCAAATACAAATTGTAACACAAATTTTCAGTCGTAAATCGAATTGTTCTCTCAGTAGTGACTCTTCGCGGACCGGCGAATTTTTGGTGAAACACATATATACCTTCATGGGGATTGGGGAAGATATCCGTTTTTTAAGCTGCACTGCAATCTTTAGCAAAAATGATCCTTTAAAAGAAAGATACTGCAGCCAAGTTGTTTGTTAGCAGCATTATTCGACCTTCTGCAACCACAAATTAAGCACCAAACTATATAAATCTGCTAGTCGATTTCGTATCCTTTTCTATACTGAATAAATGATTCCTCCTCTGAAACTTAATCCATGAAAGAACGTTCCTGTGATGTTTGGCTTCCCTATAAATACCTGATCCCCTTCCCCCGTTTCATGTCTCTAACTATAGCTCTTGACTCCTCTCTTGGATTCATCTTCTACTTCTCTCATTTCTCTCTTTATTCAGAGCTGCGCTTAATAGCTTCCACAGTTTCTACTTTCTACCACCCCCTTTTGCCTATCATCATCTTCTTCAATCGTTGAAAACATCACCATTATCGGAGTAGTCCCAAGCCTCGTCTCTGAATTCCCCTGTTCATCCAACAAAGCCCCTGTTTTATTTCACCCTTCCATGGCACCACCAAACGAAGTAATGATCAACTCGGTCCCTAATGGTATCTGCACCAATCCCATGAAACAGTCCTTTCAGCTATCCGAGGGGAAGTTAAGCGTCAATGGAGTCACTCTCCACTCCGATGTTCCCAGCAATGTCTCTCTGGGTAAGTTCTTCTTGGCCTCTGAAGTTTCCGACGTCCCACTTCATCTTCTCCAACTAGTCCAGTCTAGGTCCAACAATGGAGGGTTCCTCGGATTCACCCAAGACAAACCCTCCGACAGGTTGATCAACTCCTTGGGGAAATTCCACGGCAGGAGCTTCGTGAGCGTGTTCCGATTCAAGGCATGGTGGTCGACGATGTGGGTCGGCGATTCCGGGTCCGGATTGCAGAATGAGACGCGGTGGGTACTCCTCAACGTCCCAGAGCAGGGCTCCTACGTCCTCATTCTGCCATTAATCGAGGGAAGCTTCAGGTCTGCTCTCAATCCGGGCTCGGACGGGGATGTGTTGATCTGCGCGGAAAGTGGGTCGAGCAAAGTGAAAGCCTCATCTTTCACTTTAATCGCTTACGTTCACGTCTCAGAAAACCCATTCGATCTGATGCGAGAAGCTTTCGCCGCCGTTCGCGTCCTCACATTCAGGCTGCTGGAAGAAAAGAAGCCACTGCCTTCCCTGCTGGACAAGTTCGGGTGGTGCACCTGGGACGCGTTCTACCTCACCGTGGACCCGATCGGGGTCTGGCACGGAGTGAAGGAGTTCACGAGGAAGGAGGGTTTCCCCTGAGATTTCTGATAATCGACGATGGGCGGCAGAGCATCAATCGAGACGAGGACGATCCTGTTGAAGACGCGAAGAATCTCGTCTTGGGAGGGGATCAGATGACCGCGAGGCTCCACAGGTTCGAGGAATGTGATAAATTCAACAAATACAAGGCGGGCACCTTGTTAGGTCCCGAAGCTCCTTCCTTCGACCCCGATCGACCCAAGATGCTGATTTCGAAGGTGATCGAGTTGGAGCACGCCCAGAAAGCCCGCGACAGAGCAGTTCGATTCCGCCATTGATAGATTGAAAGAGGAACTGGGTCGGATGATCGAGAGCGGGAAGGAGAGCAGCTCTATTATGGGGGAACGAAGCGGGAGCTCTGAATTTACTGGGTTAAAATCTTTTGTAACGGATCTGAGGACGAAGTTCAAAGGGTTGGGTGATATCTACGTCTGGCACGCGTTATGCGGCGCCTGGGGCGGTGTCAGGCCTGGAGCGACTCATCTCGATTCGAGGGTCGTCCCTGTTTCCGTCTCCCCCGGACTCGAGGGGACCATGGAAGACCTTGCAGTGGTAAGGATTGTTGAAGGTGGGATCGGTCTTGTTCATCCCAGTCAGGCTGATGATTTTTACGAATCGATGCATTCTTATCTTGCAGAGTCTGGAATCACGGGAGTCAAAGTCGATGTGATCAATGTAAGTACTCTGTATCTTTACAGTCATTCTCCTCTACTCTCCTCTCTTCAGCGAAGAAATTAAAACTGAAATTTTGTTGCAGACTCTTGAATACGTATGCGAAGAATACGGAGTCAGAGCGGAGCTCGCCAAGGCTTATTACCAGGGATTAACGAAATCCCTCACCAAGAACTTCGAAGGGAGTGGAATAATCGCGAGCATGCAACAATGTACCGATTTCTTCTTCCTCGGGACGAAGCAAGTACCCATGGCTAGAGTTGGTAAGAACTACAGCACAGAACAGAGTGCAGCTTCAATGGCTTTGAGGTAGAAGAAGAACAAGGAGAAATCCTGATTCTTTTTTCTTCTACAGGCGATGATTTCTGGCCTGGGTACAAGACCCGAACGGGGATCCAATGGGATTATACTGGTTACAGGGCCTGCACATGATTCACTGCGCATTCAACAGCCTCTGGATGGGTCAGACCATTCAACCCGACTGGGACATGTTCCAGTCCGATCACGCCTGCGCGAAATTCCACGCCGCTTCGCGAGCCATCTGCGGCGGACCCGTCTATTTGAGCGACTCTCTCGGCCGCCACGACTTCGATCTCGTCCGGAAGCTCGCCTTCCCCGACGGGACGATACCCAGGTGCCTGCACTTCGCTCTGCCCACCAGACACGGGCTTTTCAGTAACCCCCTCTTCGACGGCCGAACCCTCTTCAAAATCTGGAACCTGAACAAGGTATTAAACGGCCATTGATGATTGATCCCTTTTCTTCTGCACCCAGTTATTGGGTCTGTGAACTAAGGTCGAAATTAATTTACAGTTTGGAGGGGTCGTGGGAGCATTCAACTGCCAAGGAGCAGGGTGGAATGAACAGACCCGTACATTTAGAGGCCATTCCCAATGCTACAAGCCCGTATCAGGTTCAATTCACATAAGAGACATCGAATGGGACCAGAAGGAAGAGACAGCCGAAATGGGTGCCTCCGAAGAGTACGCGGTTTATCTTAACCAGGCAGAGGAACTGCTCTTGCTGTCCAAAAAATGGGACTCCATTGACATAACACTCCAACCCTCTTCCTTCGAGATCTTGATCACCTTCTTGCCCATTAAAATTCTGGGACGACCCGGGATCAAATTCGCCCCGATTGGGCTCACGAACATGTTCAACGGCGGCGGAGCCTTTCGGGAGGTGGAGTACGACGAAGCCGCGGGGGTGAGAATGAAGACGAAGGGTTGTGGCAAATTCTTGGCTTATTCGAGCGCGAGGCCAAAAACGGGTCGTTTGAACGGGATTGAAGTGGGATTCGAGTGGTCCGGTGATGGCAAATTGACGATGGATGTTCCTTGGAATGAAGACGATGGCGGCATCTGTGGCATAGACTTGGCGTTTTGATTATGCACAAGAGGCGTTTACAAGAGTTTATTCAGATTGAGTTTGGCAAGGCCGGAGAAAAATTCAAAAACCCAAACCATATCTGACACATGCATGCCCACTCCCACCTCTCTTCCTTCATTCCTGTCTTCTCTGGTACTAAAGCTTGTCTTCACTTCTCTCAAAGACGAGTGTGCACTCCTGCATAGAACCACGAAGCATCACCTTGTTGTTGTGACGTCTGTTCTTCCAGGTTCAAAGCCTGGTTAAGCCTATTCTTCTCCTGCCGGCTGCCAATTCTTCTGGATAATGTGGGACCACCCACGAAAGCCTAGTCCTCTTGCTGGAAGGTTGGTAATCCGATGACAATTACTTCTCTCTAACTAAGAAGAAAGAATCAAAGCCCCATCCAGAATTCCAGATGTTTCTTTCCGCTGCCGCCTCTCGAACCACGGAACCAGACTCACCAAAATCAAATACTCGTCGTTGACAGAATTCGGATCGAGTTAGAAAAGGGTTTATGACTTTATGGGAAAGCAGAAGAACCGACATTTGATCTCCAGAAACGAGAACAAACTGACCTCAGCTCCCCCCCTGTTTTCGTACCAATTAACAGAGACCCATGAACCGTGATCCTTCGTCATCGTAGAAGTCTTTTCTGCGACGACCCTTCGACGTGTCCAGCCAGGTGTTGTATTTTTGACAAGATGGGAAATATTAGTTTAGGATTATCCATTGAAGAGAGGGCAGTGGAAGATACAAGACAAGGAAGAGACGAAACTTTGAAACCGGGATTAACCTGATAAGGGAAAAGGAATTCGTTTCGACCCCTTCCGATTTGAGATTTGGTCGGTTTTCTCAAGAAAGTTTAATTTATGGGTTTGAAACATTTAAGATCTGGCAAAGCAGAAGGAATCCAAGAAGTTGGTTGCAGGGACGGCCGTCGCTTTTGAATGTTATCTTCCGTGAATCGAGAACGAAGAAGAAGAAGAAGCCTTTCCCAGGGGCAATGTCATGCATGCCATCCTTCCATGGTGTATTGCATGCATGGACAGTATTACATTACATGACTTTGGCATCATGAATTGAAACTTGCAGAGAAGGGTCACAGAGATGGATTTGATAAGAATGTAGACAAATGAGGCATACATGGACTTGATAGAATTAAAACCTACTTCAGCTTAGTTGAAAAACCAAAAATTATCAGTGTGACAGGAATGATCTTCCTTGACAACAAATCTGTTCCTCAAATTTAAGAAATTAAATTAAATAAAAGTAATCAGCAACACTTCTGAAGATGGAAATACCTGCCCTGTTTTCCTGCTTGAAGATTCTCAGTTATTGCAAAAGAACATAAAACAGTCCATCAGAGGGCTTGCAACAATTTGCACCTACCGGCCACAAGGCCTTACCGCAAGTACATAATAACTTCTCCCCATCTCCAAGCCTTGTAGGGCCATAAACACGGGTAAAAAACAAGGACTTCAATCTTAAGTTTCCCATCTATAAGCAGCATCTTCAGAATCTAACTCCTTTCCAAAGACCGGGAATAGGTTTAGTTCATTGACACATCACCCCGAAAACTAGCCGACAAACTGCCTGAACAGAATATGCATCACACTTCCAGTAGTTGCTTCTGTTTAACCCACTAACAATAGCTTAATGCTGGTTTTGTCATTCTTAAATCTGCAAAAAAATTCAGAATTGCCAACATGCAACCTGAAGAACAAAATTTGCTTCAGAATACACAAGTTGCTCCGCACAGTTGCTTATATTGATCATATGACAGCCTTATGCTAGTTTTTGTATTCCAGAATATTTGACACCATAATTGCCTGATGTAGCTATAAGTAGGCTGTACTTAATTTACATTTTCCAACAAATTAAGCTTTTAAAAAATGGTGTTTACACTGCCCAATGATGCATACCTCTCTATGCACAAAAATCATGGTTCACCAAGCTCCATTGAATGATCCAGATGGAAGAAATGCCAGCTTGTGCCATTAAAAGCCATAAAATATTCCTCTGAAACTGTCTCTATCCGGACTTCTTCTACAAATCTTCGGGTATCCAACAAATATCGAGCAGAATCAGCAAGCTCGTTTCCCTCGATTATTGACACAAAATGGTCATACTCCTCAAAACTGTTTCCAAATATCACCATTCTATTTAAAAGTTGAGCCTTCCTATTCACCTCAATCAAATTATCATACAAGTATGCTTCACAGTGTGGCATAAAAAACAGTATGGGCTTGGATGCTTCTCTCTTTCCTTGTTCATTGATTGCCAAAACCCTACAACCAAGTGTTTCTAAAACCTTGGATTCGGTGACAGAAATCACTGGGTCAAAGGCTTCAATTTCTCCAATCCAGTCAAACTTTCTCTTGAGCAAAAGAGCCAGAGAAAGCTGTAAACAAGGGGAATCATAAGATTCAATGCTACCAATGCCATAGATTAACATCAGAAATTGACTTTCAGATGACAAAATCTGAGAAAATTTAAGCAGAATCTGGGGGTTCACAAGCTGGTCCATGAAGGCCTGGAAGAATTTTGAGTTTTCGAGTTTCTTCATGGATGATTCCATTTTCTGCAGAAGCTTTGCTACTCTGACTGGATCAATTTCTGAATCAACAGGAGCCCAAGGTTCTTCTTGGGCCACAGCTTTGAGATTGCATGCTTTTCTTCTATGCTTGCCCCGTCGTGAAACAACAACGGTCCAGTCTCCATTACGATTTTCGACTGTGGAACTTCCAACTGTACTAGCAATACTTTCGGCGGTTGTCCCAGACATGACTTTAGGAAAGAAAAAAGAAAGTCAATAACAAACAAATCATGAGTTCAAACTATTAAATAAATTTCAACTGTTACTCCATCTAATATCACCAAAAATATTCATTCTAACCAGAAAAGGATCTCAAGATAAAGAATCTAGATTGGTTTCATGATAATAAAATAGACACAAATATGCAGCAGCAAATACAAATAGATTCCAGAAATAGCTTACCCTGTATTAATTAACAAGTTGTGTTTGAAGTGGTACATTAAGCATGCAAGTATAAAAAGCACCATTTTATGGCATAAACTTCAATAGGATGAGAGAGGGCCTTTCTTATCAATTTGTAAGAACACAGAGAAATAAGCAGACTCTGCAGATAAGTTTTCAAATGGAAAAAGTACAAATCCTCATGGCACTTAGTGTAATAAATTAGAATTAACCTTAACATTGTAATTATCTGAGATATTAAAATGACACCGTCAAACCACAGTTTATTATTATGAGAATCCTACATCTTAGAAACAGAAACAGTAGCAATAATCAAATTACTATAGATGTAATGATAAGAATTTAAAAGTACACATGCCCCATCTTTCATAAAGAAAACCACTGAAAACATGTTTGGATTCTCAACGCATAAAAGGAATACATTATCAAGTTTCTGAAAGTTACCAAACCAAAATCCTAAAGTTCCCCATTAGAAAATTCAACTTCTCCATTTTTATTTCAACTCCCAAATAAGCTAACAGTAAAGGGAACCAAAGTTCACAAAGCGAAATATAAAGCTGGATGGGTGGCTCACTTTTCATGAGATCTGACTGCTCAAAAATCTTATATTAAGCAAACCACCAGCGACCACAAAATATACATTATGTGCTTATAGCTTCTAATCTTCAAAGGCCTAAAACCATACTACCATGCTGAGCTACATTTTATTCAATGGAGAAAATCTGATCGTTCAATGACAGCTGACAACTTAGACGGTTTAATGCTGCAACATTGAAAAGGATATACACAAGACGGAGAGATATGGTGGACAATCAAGCCCATCTCTAGTAGCCCTCGCCCACTCCACCAAGAGATCATTTTCAAATACTAGGCAACAGCAGACATTGAATTCAGAAAATAAATTTTGAAATTTCCAAGAAAAATATCACAGAGAGTACCAAATGAGACTCGAGTCATCCAAAAGAAATTCTAAAAGAGTTCAGTAAAACTTATTCGCAATGAACTGTCATTCTGAAAAAAAAATCCCTATGAACTCTTCTTCAGCCTTAGGCGCCCAATACACTGCCACAAGAGGACAACCAAGCTAATGTGGCAGAAACTCAAAACTCAAACAATAATTCCCCTTTTAACATGCAATCAAATCCTTCCATACCTTCTTCATATGCAACACTTGCAGTACAGCAGTACCCACTAATTTCATGAATTACAATTCACCAGCTAGCCAGATACTAAACATTAACCACCATTGGATCCAAATTCCAGTCTCACTCCCGGGCATGCACTCAATACCTCCGACGTCAAGCATGAGTGAAGAAATAACGAACAGGAAGACACCTCATAAAATAAATGAGAAAGGCACTGGTTTCTGGGATGATATTGGAATTTTCACCAATAATCCTACCAATCCTAGTAAATAGAAACATAGGAAGGGGCGTATACCTGAATGAGAAGAAGCTCGCCCTGTATGCGGTTAAGGAGTCGAGGTAAACTGCACGCGATAACAATACTCTCACTTTATTGGCTAGCAGCTGCCACAAACTAATGGTTTCAGCTCTTCATCCGAATATAAGAAAAGGGAATCCGAAGAGGCTCATCATTGCTGAGGAACAGAGATCTTCGCCATGACTGTTCCCTGATATGAAGTGAAGAAAGAAGCCAAAGAGATCGCAGTAGGAAGCAGGTCTGGAACTGTTTCGTACCTTCCCTCACCCTTAATACTAATTCATCATTAAATTAGGGGGGGCAATGATTTCGATATATTCAATATTCAAATCAAATCAAATCAATAATTTTGTTATTGGATCTCCATTACCAATCCAATAAGCTTATTGGACTCTTATTGGATATCCAATAAGAATCCAATAAGCTTATTGCATCCGTATTGGAATCCAATAAGAATCCAATAAACTTATTGGATCCGTAATAGATATCCAATAAGAATCCAATAAGCTTATTGGATCCATATTGGATATCCAAAAGATCCGTTAAGAAAAAACCGGTTAAAAAAAATTAAATTTTAATAAATATTATAAAAATTTATAATTAAATTAAAAATTAAATTAAAAAATTAAGAAAAAAAAAACCTGGAGAGAAAAACCCAGAAAAAAAGAGAGAAAACCTAGAGAGAAAAAGAGAGAGAAAAAAAGAGAGAGAAAAAGAGAGAAAAAAAACCTTGAGAGAGAGAAAAAGAGAAAGAGAGAAAGAGAGAAAAGAAAAACCCAGAGAGAAAAAAAAAAAAACCTTGAGAGAAAAAAAGAAAAAAACCCAGAGAGAGAGAGAAATAGAGAAAAAAACCTAGAGAGAAAGAAAAGAGAAAGAAAACCCAGAGAGAGAGAAAAAAGAGAAAAACCAGAGAGAAAAAAGAAAAAAAACCTAGAAAAAAGAGAAAAGAGAGAAAAAAAAACCTAGAGAGAAAAAAAGAGAGAGAGAGAAAAAGAGAAAACCCAGAGAGAGAAAAGAGAAAGAAAAAACCAGAGAGAGAAAGAGAGCAAAACCCAGAGAGAGAAAAAAAACCCAGAGAGAGAAAGAGCAAAACCCAGAAAAAAACCTAGAGAGAAAAAAAAAAAAAACCTAGAGAGAGAAAAAACCAGAGAGAGAGAGAGAGAAAAAAAAACCCAGAGAAAGAAAAAAACAAAACCTAAAAGAAAAAAAAATAGAGGAAAGAGAGAAAAACTTAGAGAGAGAAGAACATAGAAAAATCTAGAGAGAAGAACATAGAAAAATCTAGAGAGAAAACTTAGAGAGAAAAAAACCTATAGACATCCAATACGCTTCTTGATTTTCCATTTTATAAGAGTTCTACTTTAAAATAAATTATAAAAATTAAAAAAATTAAATTAAATTTTAAAATTAAATAAAATAACTCAACGATATTGTAATTTAAGATAGACTAATCAAAATGTGAACATTGTAAAAGTAGAGAGAAAGCACAGAAAAATAGAAAAGTAAAGAAAACGTATAAAGTACAAATAGAAAGAGAAAAAGGAAGTACAGAGGAAAACAGTGCAAGCGATAAAGCAAAAAGAGTCGAGAAGAGAGTAGATAGAGTGCATATAGAGGGTGCAGAGAAAATGTCTGGGACCCAGTTGTAAACGAGTACAATATGTGGACCAAAAAATACGGATCCGTGTACAAAATAATTTGAAGGGTATTTTGGTAATTTTCAGGTGATTGTGTGGGGTGCGACTTCTAGTATTCCTTTGATTCAATCTCCAATCAAGAACAAACGATAGCCGAGTAGACATGAACAATAACGTACGCCTCCTTAACGAACGAACGAGACGAATTTGAATTTTGCCTAAGCTTTGACGAAAAATTTGGTATTCCGATTGGCTCACGGCAATTTGATTTGCGAGATAGCGGCAGGAATGCTTGTTGCTCTCTCAGATTTGGGTGGTGATTTGGAATTTTTGGACATACGTCTTGAAATTTTTGTGAATGTCTAATCTTTCTGTGATCGATTTGATCCGTCGTTGAGCCTATGATTTTATAGACTTACCTAATTCCAACTGCATGGACCAGGTTTATCGGAGTGGTTGTAACTTGCTTCGACCGCTTCTGCGTACCGTCTCCCGTGAAGAGTGGAGCTGTCTTGGACTGAGGCAAGGGCCATGTGTGATCCTTGTTGGTCGCCGACGGCTGCCTTGAATGACATGTCGCCCAAATAAAGCTGGCCGACGTGACAACCGAGATCTCGGCCGTTGATCCATTTGAAGCTTGATCGATGGCTTAATTTCATTGATCCGACCGGGTCGGCCTTTGACTTGTTGACCCGGGTTGTGCGGTGCTGATTTGGACCGTAAGTGTCGGTTGGACAATTGATTCTTACGGATGCCCCCTTCAAAATGTGCACATCAAGTAATGCGATTTGAGAATGTACACTAGGGATGTGTACATTTTGAAGTACATTCTCTCATGTTTTTTTTTTTTTTTTTTTTTGTTGGCCCACCGGCAAGTGGGCTTGGGCCCGTGGGTGACGGTGGAGCTTACCTCGGGTTTGAGCTCGTTGTGGGCATTTTTACTTGATGGGCGGCTTGCTTTGGACTTATTATTTGGGCCTGATTTTGTGTAGACTCAATAAATTGGACCGAAGTTGAGTTTAGTCCGAAGTCGAGTCCACCACGATCTAAATCAAGTCAACCGGTTCGAGTCAAGCCGAAGTTGTGTAGACCGAGCCAAGCTGGGTCGGGTTTGTATAACCTGGTCCGAGTGGGTCGGATGCGGGTCGGGTCCGGTTGTTGGTGACCCGAGTTGAGTTGGCTAGGTGTCTTTCTTTACCCGCTGAGTTGTGACTTCGGTTTAGCCCCCATGGGGATTTTCTCCTTGATTTCCTATCTTCATTCAAATTATGAATAGAGGATAAGAGAAATCGAGGATTTTAGGGTTTAAGGTTCTATAAATAGAACCTCGTTAAGCATGCCGCCATTAATTACTTTTGCTCCCCAATTTTGACTTTTTCTCTCGCTTTCTTTCTCGACGCGTCTGCGCCAGCGTTTGTTTCTTTTCGACCGTGACATCCGCAGGTAGGTTTTCTTTTTTCGCCACCGCTGAGGCATCGTCGAGGGGAGTTTGGTGGTTCAAGAACTTTGGTGCGGTGAAATTTTGTTCAC
Organism: Aristolochia fimbriata; assembly: GCA_019845555.1. Lineage (NCBI taxonomy): Eukaryota > Viridiplantae > Streptophyta > Magnoliopsida > Piperales > Aristolochiaceae > Aristolochia > Aristolochia fimbriata. Next base: position 15,204,976 of record CM034078.1, on the reverse strand, counting down.
CGTTTTCTGGAGCTTGCTACCAGCCATCTCTTTCCTAAATGTCGACGCGAGACTCTGTATTGATTTCTTCCTGCAATTTCGTTGATCGCTTTGTTGATGTATTGGCTAACTTTATCTTCTGTTGGTCTTAGCCTCGGCGTGGGAATTTGACGAGGTTTGACGCGACAAAACCCGGTTCGTCGGAGTTCGGTCTGACGTTATTGTGGTTCCTCTGCGACAAACTTCTGATTTGAGCTCCCTCCTTATTCTGAATTTCATGGCGACCACTTTATTTTTTTGTGATCTTGTGCTTCTAGTGAGGGGTTTGAGTCGGCGGAGCCAGGTTCGGTGGAGTTTGGTCCACCGTTTACTTTGGCTTCGCCTTCTCTGACTTTCAATTTGGCATTGACCTCTGATTTGAACTCCATCTTCGCTCTGGATTTCACCGTAATTGGTTTATTCTTCGTGATTTTGCGCCTATGAGGCAATTGAGCCTGGGGAATTTGAGGAGGTTTGACGCAGTGAAGCCCGGTTCGTCGGAGTTCAGTCTGACGTTACTGTGGTTCCTCTGCGACAAACTTCTGATTTGAGCTCCCTCCTTACTCTGAATTTCATGGCGACCACTTTATTTTTTGTGATCTTGTGCTTCCGGTGAGAGGTTTGAGTCGGCGGAGCCAGGTTTGGTGGGCTTTGGTCCACCGTTTACTGAGGCTTCGCCTCTCAGACCTTCGATTTTGCCTTTTGCCTTTGAACGAACCTCATATTCGCTCTGTACTTCACCGCGGTTTGTTTATTCTTTGCGATTTTGCGCGTCTGTGAGGCAATTGAGAGGCTTGAGTCGGCGAACCTTGGTTCGATGGGGTTTTAGCCCATTGTCAACTTCGGTTTCGTCTTCTAAACCTCAATTTGGTCTTCGCGACGCTCCCCCCCTTTTTTTTTCCGTTTTTGTTGCGATTTTGGGCTCCTATTATTGCGGTCGGCGGCGGCGTCTCTTCCGAGGGTGTGTCGTCGACGCAGGAGGGAGAAGCAGAACGGTCGCGAGGGGCGTCGTCGCGTCATTTATCGACGGCGGCGTCTTTTTGCTTTGCTGAAACGAAGCGAAGGGGACGAGTCATGGAGCCTCGCCCTCGCGAGGCTCCGGCTCATCGGGTCAGGACTCCGGGTCTTCGATGTCCGAGTACGGGGTCCGGTTGAGCTGCCGGTACGCGGGGCCAGATTTTAGGGTTCCGATTGTGGGACCCGTATAAGGCGGGTATGAGAGACGGATTTTTAGGGTTCCACGTACGGGACCCGAACATCGCGGTTCCGCGTGTCGGATTTGGAGGGTCCGCGTACGGGACCCGACTGCTTCATCTTCTTCGTTGAAACCCTAATTTTGGGTTTTCGAATTTTGTTTCCTTCCCTTCCGCGCGGCTTCGTTTTGGTGCGGCCTGGTTCGATGGAATTTCAGTCCATCGCTTACTTCGGCTTCGTCAGGGAAGCTTTGATTTTACTTTGAACTGTAAAGTTGAGAGTCTTCAAAAAATTTTCTTACAATTGCGGCGGCATTCTCGGCGATTGAGAAGCTTGATTTGGTGGAGCCTGGTTCGGTGGGATTTTGGTCCATCGTCTACTTCGGCTTCATCCTTTCGAGCTTCGATATGGCCTCCCTTGTAGTTGTCGTCGGCGCCGGAGAGACGTCGTCGGCTTTGTTGCTGGCAGCGTCTCCCTTCTTGGTGGCGCGACAAGGCTGTGCCTCCGCCGCTGCCGTCGCGGCGAGGTATTGCCTTCGTGTGAAATCCCTAAGTCCATATTTGGGGACTTAGAGAATTCTATCGATAATTTGTTGTCCGTCATGACTCGAATTGCGACTCGGGTCGACTCAGGTGATGACTCGGGATTTTTTTTTTTTTTTTTTAAATCAAAATTTAAGATAACTTAATGAAATGAATTTCCATTAACTTAACTTGAAATTTGAAAAATTTAAAGATTTAACTTACCACCAACGGCTTGCCTTTGACTACTCCGACATTCCATTCAGGCCTTTGATTAGGCAGATCGGTATCACGCCTTTGACTAGGCAGATCGATTTCCTTCCGCGCCTTTGATTAGGCAGATCGATATCACGCCTTTGACTAGGCAGACCGATTTTCCCTCCGGCCTTTGATTAGGCAGATCGATATCACACCTTTGACTAGGCAGATCGATTTCCTTTGATTTCCTTCCGCGCCTTTGATTAGGCAGATCGATATCACGCCTTTGACTAGGCAAATCGATTTCCCTTCCGCGCCTTTAATTAGGCAGATCGATATCACGCCTTTGACTAAGCAGATCGATTTCCCTTCCGCGCCTTTGATTAGGCAGATCGATATCACGCCTTTGACTAGGCAGATCGATATCACGCCTTTGACTAGGCAGATCGATTTCCCTTCCGCGCCTTTGATGCCTTTGACTAGGCAGATCGATTTCCCTTCCGTGCCTTTGATGCCTTTGATTAGGCATTCCCTTAATTAAAAATTAAGACTTAGCCAATTTAGGCCAATTTAGCCTTAATTAAAAACTAAGGAAATCCCTTAATTAAAAATTAAGACTTAGCCAATTTAGGCCAATTTAGCCTTAATTAAAAACTAAGGAATTAAGCCATCTTTCGTGACGAATTTTCCGATTCCGCCAACCGATTTTTCTAACTCAGCCGAAATTGGATTTTCTGATTTTGCAGGCGCGGTCGCGCCACTTCTGGATTTTGATTTTTCTGACTTTTGGCGCGGTGCGATCGCGGCGCTTCTGGACTTCGATTTTTCTGACTTTTGGCGTAGTTGCACCGAATTGTGCTTTAATTTGGCGCGATCGCACCACTTCTGGACGGACAAATTTCTGAATGAACAAATGACCACTTCACTTGGCTGCATCCGGCTCGATTGCTGCTGCGTTCGGCTTGGTCGCCGGGCGCAGATTTTTGTTTTTGGTTGCGTCCGGCTCGATCTGTGTGATGTTTTTGGTCACGTCCATCTTTGTTTCTGGTCGCAAGATTTTGTTGAACTGGGCTCGGCTCGGTCACCGGGCGCAGGTTTTGCAGCATTCGTTTTCCGTCCAACTCAATTGTTAGGCACTAGGATCGAATGTGCGGCGTATGGTTCTTTCGCCAGACGTTGAGTTCTCTGTTTGGTTATGCCAGGTTTGGTCGCCAGGTTTTGAATTCCTTGATTTAGTTGTGTCCAGCTTGGCCGCTGGGCACTAGAATTTGTTTTGGTTGCGTCCGGCTTGGTCACCGGGCCGAAGTTTTCGCGATCGGCTTGGTTCTTTGGCGCCGCTTTTTGGTACGGGCTCTCTTGAGAGACTTGTTCTCGCGAATCTTTCACGGGCCGAGCTCGATCATGAAGACACGGTGAACGCTTGGAGTTGGCCAAGGAACAATTTGGGTCGACCAAGATGAAGGTCGTGTACTTTGCCACCCAAGTCGAAAGCAAATTCACGAGAGTGTACAGAAGCGAAGGAGGCCGTTCTTGAAGCCGAAGCGAAAGGTGGAGGAGGTTTGCCATGCCTACTCTCGGAGGAGGCAACTCTTCGGCATTGAGGGCTGCCTTTTTGAGTCGAGTGGCAGGAGTTGCCCGAAGGAGCTTTAGTCATTTGTTTGTTGTCCGCTTCTTTTGATTTGATTTGTAACCACACATTTTTCGGTGTAGTAGAATTTTGGCTGTAGCTTTTTGCATTCCACCATAGAATATTCATGAATAAAACTTCTTGAGAAATTTACCGTTTATGGCTGGGAGTCTTCTTCCTTCGGGAGTGACCAATTTGTACGCACCATTAGTGTAGACTTCTTGAACGACGAATGGTCCTTCCCACTTAGGTGCGAAGTTTCCCCCATCTTTGCTTGTGGCCATGATTGGTCTGCGCACTGCTAAGACAAGGTCCCCTTTTTGAAAGGAACGAAACTTGACTTTTTTATTGAATGCGCGAGTGAGACGAGCTTGGTAGCATTCAAGCCTTTACTGTGCTTTTAAGCGCTTCTCGTCGAGGGATTCTAATTCTTGCAAGCGGAGTCGGATATTTTTCTCTTCCGTGAGTCCTTCTCGAAGAGCAACTCGCAGCGATGGAATTTGAATTTCCAAGGGGAGCACGGCTTCCACGCCGTAAACTAGCGAGTATGGGGTTGACTCTGTTGGTGTTCGGAACGTAATCCTGTATGCCCACAGTGCTTCTCCGAGCCTTTCGTGCCAGTCTTTCTTGTTCCCTCGCGACTATCTTCTTTAAGATTTTGCACAAGGTTTTGTTGAAGGCTTACGCCAAGCCATTGGCGGCATGGGTTGTATGCGATGGGCGCCCTTTTGTCGGATGCGAATTTCTCACGAAATTATCCATGGTCTTGTTACGAAGCGGGTGCCGTTATCGGTCATGATGTATCTTGGAACACCATACCGATATTACCATTTGTGTCCGAATGAAATCGACCACGGTGGCAGCTTTGATTTCTTTGTAAGTTCTTCGCTACGCCCATTAGAGAAATAATCTGTGGCGGCCGGTATATGTACCGGTGATTTGCGGAACAACCGGGTTGATTGGACCTATGATGTCCATTCCCGAGCTTCGAATGGCCAAGAGGCCATTGTTGGATGTAAAGGACTGGGAGGTTGATGGATGTAATTGGCGTGTAATTGACATGCCGTGCGGTGTCTTGCCAATTTATCGCGGCCCCGCGGCATGGTAGGCCAATAATAGCCTAACCGTTTGACTTGGAGATGAAGTTTGGGGCCCACTTGATGAGCACCGCAGATTCCTCCATGTGCTTGAATAGGAGAGCTTGTCCTTCTTCTTTGGAGACACATCCGAGTAGAATACCATCGTAGGATCGGCGATACAATGTGTTGTTGAACAAGCAGAATTTGGGTGCAACTCTCTTCAGACGCGTCGCGCGAGCTTTCGGTTCTTGGGGAAGTTTCTTGTGTTCTAAGTAATCAAGGAATTGTTGACGTAATCTTTTTCCTCAATTGCTTAGACCGAAACCAGATTGACTTCTTCTTCCCCTGAGAATTTTTCTAAGGTCGGCACCACCCATCTTTTGCATATTGGGATGCGCTCGGGCCTTGCGTTGAACTGTGTCAAACTTGCGGCAATTCCTGCCAAGGCATCAGCTTGGCTATTGTTGGCTCGAGGTACATGCCCCAAGGTCACATTTGGGATTTTCTTTAGTAACCTTTGGCGCTTCTTTTTGATAAGGGACTAGTTCCTCTTTTGGGACTTAATTCTCCGATTAGTCGTTTGATCACCCGAGCCGAAGTCGCCGAAGATTTCCGGTGGCTTAAGCCCATTTCGAATGACCATCCCCGGACCAAGGATTATGGCTTGGTATTACGCCTCATTGTTTGTGCAGCGGTGAGACAAGATGGAGTACGGCATTAAGTCGTCGTTTGGAGACATGAAAAGGATGCTAGTGCCCGCTCCATTTTTTAGGTGTGGAAGCCATCGGTACATTCTCCAAGGGGTAGCACTTGCCGATGTAGAAAACTTCTTCATCGGCGGACTTTTAAACACCTCCCACTCTATTTGGGATGGGGTGATCGGCTAGGAAATTTGCAAGTCCTTGTCCTTTGATGGCCTTCGAGGGATGAAGTTGATCTCGAACTTCGGAGAGCAACAAGGCCCATTTGGCCAGTCCGTCCAGGAGAGCATGGGTCCGGACATGATGAATTTGAGGGGATCGCCCAAGAGATCAAGTTTGTGGAATGGGCGAAAGCGATAGTGTCTCGGCTTTTGGATAGCAAAGATGAGTGCAAGGCACGTCTTTTTCGTCGGGGAGTAATTGAGTTCAGCCCCGACCATCGCATGCGGCTTAAGTAGTACAACGGACGTTCTTTTCCTTGGTCGTCATTTTGGGCGCAGGAGGGCACCCGAGATTTTTTCTTGAGCGCGATGTATAATAGAAGAGGTTTTCCAAGTCCGGAGCCATTAGAACCGGTGGCTTTATCGTAGTCTTTGATGTTTTGAAATGCCCGTCGGCAAGATTCATCCCATTCAAGGGTGTATCCTTCTTCATGAGATGGCTGAAGGGTTGACATCTTTAGGCCAAATTTGAGATGAACCGAATGTAAGCGGATGCCCCGAAGGCTTTTTTTAATTTCGACAAAGTCGTTGGTTCGGCATTTATTGGATGGCATCGATCTTGGTCCGGTCGATTTCGATGCCCCCGTGGTTCCGACTACGAATCAGGAATTTCCCCAGACGAAACCCCGGCGCACTTGAGAGGGTTCATCTTCAAGCTGGTGCCGCCGCAGAGGCGTTCAAAAGACGACTTCGCAAGTCTCTTAGGTGGTCGCCTCTTGATTTGGTTTTGACAACCACATCGTCGACGTAGCATTCCACAAATTTGTGGAGGAAGTCATCGAATATCGTTTGCATGGCCCTTTGATAAGTGGCCCCTGCATTCTTCAGACCAAATGGCATTACTTTGTAGCAAAAAATACTTAACCAGAAGATCCGTCCATGAAAGACAAGGCCTCATGCCCCGTTGTCGCATCAACCATTAATTTGGTGATGGGGAGCGAAAAGTCATCTTTTGGACAGGCTTTATTCAAGTCTCTGAAGTCAACGCAGACTTCGAATCGCATTTTTTTTCTTCTTCATCGGTGCGATGTTGGCGATCCATCTTGGGTACTTGACCTCTCCGGATGAAGTCGGCCTTGAGGAGTTGAGTCGTTACCTTCGCCCGGCCGAGATGTGGTGGACGGCGACTACCTCTTCTTTTTTTCGGTCTTTTTTTCTTTGACATGTAAATCACCACGGGGGTGATTTTGTTGTTGTCTGCCTTTATCCTTTTTGAAGAGCTTTCCTCTATTTTCCCCAATCTTTGGGTCACAAGGACCCGTGTAGATGCCCCAAGTCTTTGGAAGACAGTCCTTTTGGGTTGCTCCTTCGGTTTTCCCGGCCCTACGGAATATGCTGAGTTTTTCTATGGCCGGGTGGGCGGTGGTATTTGGTTTAGGGTCTTACGCTTGCCCCTTTCTCCGCCCGGACCTTCGTAACTTTGGACTTATGCTCGTTATTTGGCTCGGAGGAATATTTGATTTCTATCTTCTTCTTGTCCCAATCGAGCGAATGCGAGACTTCGTGGCTCGGGATGCCGATTCTATCAAAAAGTCGACGTCGGGTTTCTTCTAAAGCGGCTGCCTTCCTTTTGGTTGTGATTTAATTGACACCGGCCTTGCCGAAATCACAATCGACTTCGTATTTCGATAACCAAGCCCATGTCGGTTGGAAGGAATTGAATAACCTTGCGCTGGAGGTTTTTCCGAGTTGGTGGCGAGGTTACATGCGGCCGTCACCGATTTCATTTTGCGGTTGCTTGAGGGAGAACCCGGACCTTGCTTTTGCCATCATCCAGATAGGCATTGGGATCAAATCCTTACGTCCGAATTTTAGGAAGCTTGGGTGGGTTTTCGTTTCTCTTGAGCATGCCCCGGTTGTTGAGTTTGGGCAGAATTGTGGTGGCGCCCTTTAAGGCCTTCGGTTTCTCTGGCGGCTCTTCCGGTCCGCAAGTGGCAAAAAGGAGATTCGCCTTTCTTCCTTCTTGATTGAGGAACGTGCGAGAATTGGTTCCTCATTACGCCCCTTAGGGTTAACCCGTTCATCTTTGGATGACTTTTGGGGAATTGCTTTACTCGAAGTAGCATCTTTTTTTTCTCCGAGTAATATTTGGCGTCTGCGCAAAGGAAGCCTCGCCTCTGTGAAGGGGCATTCATCCAACACCGTCTTTTCCTCTCCATCTTGATAGTATTTGAAACATTGATGAAGGGTCGAAGGCACGACCTTGTTGTTGTGTAGCCAAGGTCTCCTCGGCGGTATATTGTAAGATGTGCGGGCATCGATTACATGGAATAGTGCGTGGGAAGTCATATCCCCAATTTGTAGTTCGGTCGATTGTTCCCAATGCTCGTTGTCCTTCTTGGTTGAAGCCTTGAATCATCGGTGAACGGCTTGGAGATTGTTTGCCACTAACCCGACATTTTTCGTGGTGCGGATTGGTAGGATATTTACTGGCGATCCGCCGTCCGTAAGTATACGGTTGATCCACCGATCTTTGATGGCTCGGGAGGCGAATAAAGGTCTATTATGAAACCTTTCCCCAAAGAACATGTCGATTCCTTGAAGAAAATGGAAGTTGAGTAAACCTCCTTAATTTGTGGTGGCTCTACTGCTTGCTCTTCCTTTAACGTGCTGGGAGATAAACCAATTTTTGGTTCGTCGTGCCTCCGCATCTTTAATTGCTCGACTTCGGCATGCCAGTCGTCTTTGGCGGCAATGAACTTTATGAGAGCTTGCCTAGATCTGATTGGCAGATCTAAGTCATCATGTACCGCATTTGTGATGGACAAGTCCCGTAAGCATGTATGAATATCGTCGGGCAGACTCAATCGGAACCTTCCCTTCACGCCTTTGCTTTCGACCACTTGGGGTGAACAAGTGGCCACCAGTCAGCGAGGGTTGGCGTCGGGGAATTTCGACGGGGAAGAAATCAGCCAAAGTAATTGGCCGGCTTCTTTGATAGATCTCTTCGACTTTGGCGGAGGTTGATTTCGCGTTTGTGCCTTCTTCCTCTTTTCTTACGGACTTTCTTTCTTTTTGGCTCCTCTTTTTTCACGCGTACCCCTTGATGAATATTTTCACGGGGGCTTACGGGATTGGTTTTCTTTTTGCGGGTTACCACTTCCCACCCTTCTTTGTCTTTTTGGCGGGTTGAGGTCTTGGTCGCGGCAATGCGATTACCGCGGGATGAAGAATTTTTGTTCGTCCTTGGATTCTTTATTTTGATGCCGGAATCGATTGGGCGAAGATGGTATGAGAAGTCGCCGTGTTATCGTCGGTTTCGGGATGATGCGACCTTGCGTCGCTAACTCTAGTATTCTCGTCGCCGGGATCGAAACACTTTTCGGTAGGATGGCCTACCCGGTCGGTGATATTTGCAATAGTTGGGATCGAAGTTTTCCCAACGTCTTCCCGCCTTTTGGCTTAGGGAAGCCGCAATGAGGTTCTTTTCCGGGAGTTGTTCGAGCATGCACGGAACATCGGAGTCGGGGAAAATGATAGGTTTTGGCCTGCCTATCCTTTAATGTAAACTTTTGCCGGATTGCGGTCTTTGGGCGAGTCAATTGACATTTGGCTTTCGATCCTTTGCCAGTTTTTTTTTGTTTTGGGTCGCCCGTAATGTTTTGCGGTTGGCGATGTTGGTGGTGGCGCTTCTTTTTTGCGGGAGCTTTGGACTCCTTCACGAACTTTGGCTTCTTATCGGCCTCGGTCGGTGGAGCTTTCCCTTCTCCTTTTTCTTGGATAAGGATCTCCATGTTGTGCGCCGGTCGCCGGTTCTTGGAAGTCTCGGCTTCCGACTCAGAAGAAATAGACCGAGTCCAGTTCATCCCTCGAATGCACATGTCGATAGATGTCTGCGTGGATAAGGAGGTGCTCTCCTTGCAATTGAGGCTTAGGTTGCGCCGGTGATTGATGTATTCAATCACCTTCTTCGCCTTTGGGCCGCTTGAGATTGGTGAGTTCCACCAACGCCTTTGTTAAGCTTTGTCTTTGTAGAAGCGACCGAGGAATTCACTTTCTAACCTGTTCTAGTTTGTCGATTGACTCTCTGGCGGGAGCTCAATGAACCAATCAAAAGCGTTCCCTTTGAGGGATCGCCCAAATTGTTTGATGAGGAGATCGCCGTTAGTTCTGCATTGTTGCAAGTCTCAATAAAGTGGGCGACGTCTTTGTTTTGGGTTGCCGTCTCCTTTGAATTGTTGAAATTTAGGTGGGTGGTAAGAGGTAGGCATGTGGATTGCCCGGATCCGTCGGGGAGTAGGGCCCGGTGTAGGCTTGAGATCTAACTCCTTGGATTGTACCTTTCGCTCCACTGCGTTTGAGATCATTTCTTGCGTGGTGCCGTAGGATAGCCCCTGGTTCTTCAAATGAAGGTTCCTGGTTCTTGGGGTGGGTTTTCATGAACCAGGAGATGGGCCGGATGATGGGTGAAGGAGGGATAGGATTGGCGGATGTCTTTGGGTCCCGCCTGTCCCTCATCATTTTCGGGCCGGGAGGATGCTCCCAGGCGTCCGCAATTTGCTCAATTTCAGCGAGAATCGTGGCTATCCGGAGATCCCTCGCAATTCTCTCTCGCGATTGTTCATCCCTTTCCCTCATGGCAGCTTGAATTTACGCGGTTGCTCCTCCACAGTCTTGGCTTGTGTCATCATTGCCAGAGACCCGATGACTGGAGATGTGGGGAAGGAGGACTTGGGCGAGAGGTGCCCTAGTTGGTGTGCGGGGACGTGGAGAAGGAATGATGTGCCTTCCTTGAAATGGGTGATTAATCTTAGGGACTCGGCTTGCGTCGTGGGGGAGAGTTCCTCATGGGGGCTTGGTACCGGGCTGGTCACCGGACTGGCGGTGGCGGAGATGTCGGGACAACCGAATAATAACTCCTCGAGGGATGGACCCTTGTTGGAGAAATTATAGGGATTTTTGGACCACGCGCGGGGCCGAATTTGAACAACGCTATTTGGGTTGGCGAGATCCCGCGGGCGGATCCGGTGGTTGGCCTTGAACGGCCGATCCACGGGAATTTGGGATGGGCAAATCCCTCTGGATTGGCTAACGGCGGCGGCGGTTGGTGTCTTGTGGACGACGAGGGAAGGTGACCAACGGATCGGTCATTATTGGTGCCGACGACGAGCTGGCTCCTGCAGTTGGGGTTTTGGCAGCTGCCTTGTTGTTGTTGTTGGAACCGGCCATTTGAATTGATAAATTGGAGGAAGAGATGAAAGGTAAAAGTGTCCCACCGGGCGTGCCAAATTTGTAAACGAGTACAATATGTGGACCAAAAAATATGGATTCGATGTACAGTGTACAAAATAATTTGAAGGGTATTTTGGTAATTTTCAGGTGATTGTGTAGGGTGCGACTTCTAGTATTCCTTTGATTTAATCTCCAATCAAGAACAAACGATAGCCGAGTAGACACGAACAATAACGTACGCCTCCTTAACGAACGAACGAGACGAATTTGAATTTTGCCTAAGCTTTGATGAAAAATTTGGTATTCCGATTGGCTCACGGCAATTTGATTGTTGCTCTCTCAGATTTGGGTGGTGATTTGGAATTTTTGGACATACGTCTTAAAATTTTTGTGTCTGTCTGATCTTTCTGTGATCGATTTGATCCGTCGCTGAGCCTATGATTTTATAGACTTACCTAATTCCAACTGCATGGACCAGGTTTATCGGAGTGGTTGTAACTTGCTTCGACCGCTTCGCAGCACTGAATCTCCGTGAAGAGTGGAGCTGTCTTGGACCGAGGCAAGGGCCATGTGTGATCCTTGTTGGTCTGGCCGACGCGGCCGCCTTGAATGACATGTCGCCCAAATAAGTTCTTCGACATGACAAGCGAGATCTCGGCCGTTGATCTGTTGAAGCTTGATCGATGGCTTAATTTCATTGATCTGACTCGGGTCGGCCTTTGACTTGTTGACCCGGGTTGTACGGTGCTGATTTGGACCGTAAGTGTCAGACTGGACAAAATTGATTATTACACCAGTACAATGAATGCACTTACAAGGAGAGAAACTAAAGTATAGAACAAAATTGTAGAAGGTAAACAGAATATAGAATATAGAGAAAAGGTACAGAGCAGAAACAACTCAAAGAATAGAAAAAAATATAAAGATATACATATAGAGGGGGGTAAGTATTATAGATTTAGTCTTGTTTTCAGATTTTCTTAGACCTATGTCATTATTCAGATCACGAGGCATGGATCTAAGGGCATAGAGCATCATAATTAAATTTCTGGAGATTTCACAAGCCAAAGAACTCAACTGCTGCCAAAATAAAGCACCAACTTGGATGGTAGTATGATATACACTGACTCCAGAGAGCATTCCAGGAATAAGCACGACAAGAATAATATACCTAAATTACTAGGACAATAGAAAACTTTCCAGCAGAGGCGTCAATACCACGGGTTCCACATTCTGGTTCAAGTATGACAGGACCATATGGTCGACTAGCAAAACACTTTCTTCTACAGGATTGCCACGTCCAAATAATCTCCTATCTTCATAATGTATGGAACCAAATTAGCAGCAATATAAATCAACTGAGACAATTGAGAAATATTTTTGGGTTCATTTTACCTGAAAACTAAGTTCAGCCAATGCTTTCCCTTTATCCGAACGTCTCCCATTCCCATTTGAATGTGTCATACCAACCTACAACACATCAGAAACAATTAATTTCCTAAGATTAGCCAAAGTTGTCTTTCTAATGGCTAGTTAGCAAATAGATTCTCCAATGATTTCCAGCCCTAACCAAATAAAATAATAATAATAGTAACCCATAGAGTAATCTGTCATATTCTTACCTGACGGACAACAAAACGCCCATTCTTATCAGGATAGACAAATGCAAAAGATAACTTTGCATCTCTTCTCCTTGCCGCAGGAGCAACTTCTTTAACCTGAAAGATAAGTTTAATTCTTAACTGATAGCTAAAAAGAAACAAAAGTGTACCCCCAACACTTTGGCGTCAAAAATGAAAAACCTAACTCACCAGATCAGTCAAGTCACAAAGTGTAGCATCCTTCCATGTATAAATTTGGACTTCGTCCTTCAGTTCTTTGCCTCTCACTTGAAAGTTTTCTTTGTTATGATGACCACCAATCTATCAGGAAGACAATGCTCACTAATACAATGCTATAGAAAACATAATCTGATTCTGTTGAAGTTGCCCAGAAACAGGTCAAATAGCAAGAGAAGTAAATGAAAGATCTTGCAACTGAGAAAACAAAGTAAACTTGTGTATAAATAAATCCATCAAATTTATTAATAAATCCATCATCTTGCATTAGTTTAGCAGCTATTATGGGCAAAACCATCACTTTGCAACAGAGTAGCAGCTGGTATTCCACCACTGAACAGAGATTTATATCATTATCTGGTCCAAATTTTGAGAATGGATATAAAGATAAGGACCCAACCTCTTTAAAGAAAGAGAGGTTGACATGAAATCAGGAACAGATACAAGTCCAGTACAAGAGCACCAAAAATCTCTATGCAGATTGAAGAAGACAAAACGAAAAAGAGAATATACGTTTGATTAGATATATCAAACATGCATTGATATATGAAATAGAGCACTTAGGATATATGAAACAGAGTACTTAGGAGGTACCAAGAGCCAGAACAAAAGCAATGCCTCAAGAAAGTGAACTGAAAGAAGGGAAGCGATCAGTGCTGCATTTAGAAGTCATCTGATATCAGAGATTATGGATTGAAGCCAAATCTAGACCCAAAAAGAGAAATAAGGTAAGCAACTGAATGGGACTCACCAACAATGGAATACCAAAAAATCTGCAACCCTACAGACCCAAGCGAAGATGAGAAACCTCAAAATGCAAACAAATTTCTGGTCCAGAGAGAAGAAGGGAGACGAAAACGAAGATGAGAAAGAGGAATGAGAGTATGATAAAGGCTTGGGGGAGTGCACAGCCTCCTCCCCTCCCCTTCCCCGCGTTTAATACACAGCCTCTCTCGCGTATTGAGTGCAGTGCTCTCTTCCGTATGTGTACACGCCTTTATAATTTAAACACCCCCCTTACCTCATCTTATTCTCTCTTTTTCTTTGCTTTGACATAAATCCAAAGAAACGCGAGAGAAGAAAGTAGACATCAGATGCCATTGACGGAAGACAACAGAAAATAAAATCGATCATATTCATACCTTGGTTGAGGGAAAGAAAAAAACGAAGAAAAAATTCGCCGCCTAATTCAACCCTGTTTCCTTCTTCTGCAAACTAAACCTAAATTCCCGCCTCAACGCGTTTGCGAAAGAGAGCGAAAGAGACTTCAGCTCCGATTCCAAGTGGGGAGGGGGAGTCGGGAGGGGGAGTCGGGAGGGGATTCGGTAGGGGAGTCGGAGGGGGTGTCGGGAGGGGAGTTGGCAGGGGAATCGGCAGGGGGAGTCGGCAGGGGAGTCGGCAGGGGGAGTCATGAGGGGCCGGGAATAAATAAACCCTTAACTGAAATGAATAAACCACTGTTATTGTTATCGTAAAAGAGCCGGGAACTAACCCGGGGATATGGCCGGGTCGGTTTAAGGCTTTAAGCCCTAAAGATATGACCGGTTCGGTTTAAGCCAGTTAAATCAACCTGGCCTTCCAAATCGATACGATATTATGAGGTCAGTCATACATATTATTATATTTATTGTGAAAATAATTTTTTTTATAAAAACCATTAACAATGTAACGAAATTCTAAAATACTGCAACCTACGTGATTCGATTAGTCGAGCAGCCACAATAACACGCTACTATAAGTAATCACTTGAGGGCTTGAGGACATCAAGATAAAAATATCCTTATATATGGTAAAGTATGACAATATATCCTTGAAATACCATGACATATAAAAATATCACAAGAAGCATTGAAAATGCCACGATACACTAAAAATACAACAAAAACATTATCAAATTACCAGATTATTTCTATTCGTGACTCGTGATGTTGAGCTAATCCAATCCCAATTCCGAGCACAAAAATATGATTTCAATACTTATTTGATGAGAAGCAAATTCTACCTACTTTCTAATACGTAATTACCCTACCTTAATCTCTAATGTTTATTTTGCCATTAATTTCAGAAACTGAACCGGCCATCATACCCGCAGTTTGTCTAGTTTTGGTCGAACCCGGCGGTTATATCGGGTTGAACCAATGGTTCAATCCTTGAATACTGTATGTTTCACCGAAAATCCGCCGGTCCGCGAAGAGGCGCGACCGAGAGAATATGTCGATTAATAACAGAGAATTTTTTGTGTTACAATTTGTGTGTTTCGTATCAAGGGATGCGAGTACAGTTTCCTATGCTTCCTCTGATTCGATCTCCGTATATTGTTGGTGAAGTCGAAGCTTAGCGCGAAACGAACGAGCGTCGAACTCAAGTTTGCGAGGCGAGTGTGCACGATCTGTTGTGGCTTTTTTGTCGGTCGGACGGAGGTATTTGTGCTCCGTGTATCGACTTGTGGCGCTGCCGGCCGTGAACGTGTAGAGCTGCTCCGGTTGAACTGTAGAAGCGAACCACGGCAATTGCTTGGCCGATGGTTTGTGAGAACCTCTCGTGAGGCGAGAGCTTCTCCTCCGAGAAGGGATTTAAGTCCTTCGGTTTGAGAGAGGGAGAGAGTTCTTCACTCGTCGGGATATCCTTCGGAATCAATTTTTCTTCACATGGGGTGGGGAACTTCTGGCTATTTGTAGCCGGTCTGTGAGAGATGTTGCCTGGGAAAGGGGATCGTGATCCTCTTTTCGGCTGGTGACATTGAGGAAGAAGAGGGGAGGAGGGAGACCAGGATCGTGGTCCCTCTTTCTCTCCTCCGATTAAAGACGAGACCGTCGTTGATTTTGAGGTGGGCAATGAGCCGATGAAGCATGCCGACGAAACGCCGACTTCGACCGTTTATGCCGACGAAGGCGTTGACCGTGTGTCGATGGCGTGACGATGCGACCGGACTTAGCGATGGGCTGCAACGATGAACCTTGAAGATGAATAGAGCCTACCCGATTGATTGTTGTATGATGGATCGGTGGGTTGATGGACTCATCAATTTGGGGCGTGCACATTTTGGTGCATCTGATTGCCCCTTCGAGACTTGTTCGTTCGGGAGGACCGAACAAGTTTCAAACCGAAGAAACATAACCTACGGCCACACACACATTTTTTTTTTTTGTTGATCCTCTTACTCTTTTAGGATCGTTTATCTTTTGTGTCTTGCTCTTACGTCCTCTTACTTTTTTAGGACATTGTATATTTTCTGTACACTTTGTATATATTTTTTTTTTCATTCTTTTCTTTTCTTTTCTTTTTTTTGGCTCTCTTGTTTGTTTTAGAGCTGTTTGTTTGTTTTTTTTTTTTTTTTGTATACTCGAACATCTGAGCATGTTCGGTATGGAGAAAACGATGAATACGAACAGAGGAGTTGTTCGAATGTAACCAAGATTGTTGTGAGACTTCATAGAGGGCATCCGCGAGGATTTACGCAAGTCTCGGCATGTTGTGAATTGAGATAAGCCGTGACCTGCTGTTGGTTGGATTGAAATCTTCAACGATCCGGTCTTCGCTACTGGAGAATTGGACTCGGTGAGATACTACGTAAGCCACCGGTTGATCCCTCCGAAAATGACAACGAAATTCTGCTGGCTTTGATGAGTTTAGGCGACTCTACGGGTTCGCGGCAACCGATGACCAGATCGTCATTCGGAGAAAGAGAACGTGGAGCGAAGGGAAGGCTCGCTTTAGTTCGGGCGAACTCTTTGCTGAAACGAACCTTGGGGGCGACTTTCAGATTGGAATTTCTCTTCCTCTTCCTCATTCGTGTTGGCTCTCGGCGGGGCTCGAACCGACCGGAACAGCGAATCCACCTTTGGTCTGTTAGCGATCTAGCGTTGTTCTCGATAGAGTCTCCGTGTAGAATTCCACCGTGAGTGAGATTCTGTTTAGAAGTTCGTCGTTGAGTCCTTTGTGAAACGGATCGTCAACTAGGTTGCTGCTGCTGTTGCCGGAGGAGAAAGAGAGAGACAGAAGAATCGAGGCCGAAGGAGAAAGGAAGGGAGAGGGAGCTCGAGGCGGAAGGGAAAAGAGAGAGAGAAGGGGTCGAAGTCGGACTGGAAAAAAGGAAGAGATAGGAGAAAGGGAGAGAGGAGCAAAGCGGATGAGAAAAGAAAGAGAAAGAAGGATCGAGGAGGAAGGGAAAGGGGACGAGAGAGAAGGGAGATCGGGATGGCTTCCGCGGTTCGGTCTTGAAAGGGCTTCGGCGATTTCGTTTCGTTGATGCAGATTGATATCTTCTCTTCAGAATAATCTTCGAGTCCTCTCCCTCAAATTGGTGGAAGTCGAAGGGTTTAATAAGGCATGAGATGGTGGACCCCACTTCTCTATTTGACCCTCCCCTTTTTATGGATTTCTCTAAACCGAATTCTAATTTGAATGAAACTCCACCTCGGGACCTCTTGATAAGCTCTGACGTGCTCTTGGGAAGGCTAATCGGCTTCCCTTCGACCTCCCTTAAACCTAATTACACCTCTCGTTTCTCTTCTTTTTCTGGCTGCTTTCGACTTGCTATTGAGAAGACTGCAACTTGAGCGTGGCTAGCGGCTTGAGGGGACATTGCTAATTAGCATGCTTCGGTTTGTCTGCGATTCTGATTTCTGCACTTCACTGCGACCGAGAGACTGTCTTTGAAGTTAGGAGATTGTTTGCGAACCAGGATTGAGAGGCTGCTTGTGATTGGATTTTGGGAGCCTAGGGCGGTTTCGCGACTGGCGGGCTATCTTTATCAGGTGACTTCGGCAATTTGAGAATTTCGACCTCTGCAACCTCCCGGCTTTGCGTCGAAGTCCTCCACGAACCAAGATTGAAAGGTACCGTGAGATTTTGCTTCTCCCGGCAGACCTCGGTTGAATTGAGTCGGTAGGGGTCGATCCCCACTCTTTTTTTTTCTTCATCTCTTCCTCCCTCTTTCTTCTTCTTTTTTCTCTCCTCTCATTTTCAACTCCTCCCTCGGTTTTCTCTCGTTTTTTTTTTTTTTTTCTTTTGAATTTCCTCTCTATCTCCGTTTCTTTTTCTCTCGCTCTAAGTTAATGCGTCATTTTGTCAATGCGACAAAACCGACAATTCTTTCGTATTATCGTCTTTGGGAATTGAATCAAGTCGCATTCGACTCAATTGTCGAATGCTGGATTACTGCTTTGGCCGCGCACCGATTCGGTCGTCGGTGCTGAAGTTGTCGCCCGGCTGCTGCGTCCGGCTCGGTCAGCCGGGATCTTTGCGATTACCTCGGCATGATCGTCGGGGTGAGTAATTTACCGAATGAGCCGACCGAGTTGTCAAGGTGTTGTCTTTTCATATCGTCATTAAGCATCGGCTCGGTCGCCCGGAGGTTGTTGTCGCATCCGGCTCGGTCGTAGGGTGCTGAAATTTGATTTGGTTGAGCCGGCTTGGCCGGGTGCTGAATTCCTCTTATTTGGCGCCTCGGCTTGGTCGCGGGGTCTTGTGGTGCGGTGTCGGAATGAATGAATGTTGTTCTCTCTTTTTTTCTTGCATTTGTTTTCTTTTTTTTTTTTTTTTGTCGCATAACTTTTATGGTGGTGGCTTCTTTTGTCACAGCTTTTTTTTTTTTCGACGACGGCTTCTTTTTTGTCGACCTCTTCTTTTTTTTTTTTTTTTTTGAGTGAGTTACTTACGACTCTTCCATTTGCGTCCGGGTTGATTGCCGGTTGCAGGAATTTGTTACCGCGACACCACGGCTCGGTCGCCGGGTGTTGCTTTAGTCAGCGTCTGTCTCTTTTTTCGATCGCGAAGTGGTAAAGGGTGCTTTCGGCTCGATTGGGACATTTTCGCTTTTTGGTCGCGACCCTCTTTGCTTTGATTGGTGTGAGCCGAAGGGTGCTTTCGGCTCGGTCGGCTGGGCACCTGTTGTGATTGCGGTCAGCTATGTGGCTGGTCGCGGGGCGGGGCTTCGAAGGATGCTTTCGGCTCGGTCGCCGGGCATCTGTTTTGATCGCAACATCCTTTTCTGTCCGACTCAATCGTCGGGCACTAGGATCAGGTGTCGCGGCATCTAACTCTGTTGTCGGATGTCGAATTCTCGCTTTGGTGTGCTTAACTTGGTCGTCGAGCACTAGAGAACTCGTTCGTTAGCCCTCGGTTTGTTGGCCTTGAGGCTGCTTGCTTCGATCGCGCTAAGCTCATTCTTTGTCGGCGAGAATTTGGGACTGTTCTCTGTTTGGGTTGCCGAGAACAATTGTTGTTTTGGCCGCGCTAAGCTCTGTTGTTGTCTATTTGCTTTTGACCTGAGTCGGTTTGTGGTGGGAGATGTGCTCGGCGAGAATGGTCGCCAGTGAAGTAGCTTCATTTGATCGTGCTTTCGGCTCGGTCGCCGGGTCGCGAGATTTGTTTCTTGACCCGGTCGAAGAGGATTGGTGTGCCTCTTCGGTTTGCCCACTCTCTTTTTTTTTTGTTTCTCCGTTCCTTTTTTTTTTTTTTGGCGACCGGTTCTTTTTTGCCCCCCTTTTTTTACTTGCGACTTGATTTTTTTTTTTTCGCAAGTTTCTATCTCTTCTTTTTTTTTTTGTGCGACTTTGCTCTTGGTCATAAAGAGACTCTATATATGTTTTTTTTTTTTTTTTGGAGGGAAGGATCATTACCTGATTTGATTTGGTGATGACCTCTATGTTCTCTGCTGCAGATGTCTACTCCCGCCGGATTCGGTCTCCTTCCTCGGTTTGACCCTCACGAGCTGTAAAGGGATCTTTGAGAGGTACTCTCCGCCATTGTGTACAGATTCATTGATCTTGAAGGAAAACATCGGCGTTGTCATTACCTTTGGAGGACCGTCGACTTATGGTGGTTGTGATATAGTAGTGCCCCGGTCAAGTCTGTCCACGAGCTATGGAGTTGCCCCCTATTGTCGATGAAGATGATCAAGTCTGTTACCTCCACGGGGTCAATGAAGCCGTCATCTCCGCACCCGGCGGTAGGCCACATCTTGCTGAGTCATTTTGCGACGACCATCAGGTCCGTTTTCCGACGAACGAAGCTTTCTATCGACCATGATGGATTTGATGTTTGGGATGGGCGTGAGCGTGTGTATGAGTCCTACACTTCTGCCTTTCTGCCGAAAGTGGGCAGGCGTTGTCCTCCATACTTGTCCTGAACTGCTGGCCCAAGCTGGCTTGACTCATGCGATTCGAGCCTCTATGTTTGCTTACCGGTGTTGCTGCAACATCATGCACTCGTTCACGGAGGTCTGGTGTTCTTCGACCAACACAATTTTCACACGGGAGGGAGAGCTGTCGATTTCGCTATGGGATTTGCATAAGCTTCGGAGGGTTACCTCTTCGAGGGGATATTTACGACGAAGCGACCCCATCGGTGGCAGATTTTACCCGAGTCGTTCCATGCCCGCTGCCGGAGAGCCTCAATACCTCCTCCTTGCGTATTACGGTTGTCTTGCGCATGCGACGGTCATAGGCCCCGATGGATTCCGGTATTCGTATGTGCGAGTGGGTATCCTTCTAGTTTCGAGCCAAAAGGGTGCCAAAGACATATAACGGATACTTGGGCGACCGCGAAGGCGCGCCGGGCTGCAGGAACCGCTGACCGTTCGGTGCTTCAAGATCAGCCTCTTTCGGACTTGGGGTCCCCTGCTAAGCTTGCGGATGAAGTATATCTGGCTGCCTTTCTATCGGCGTGGCTTTGCCGTTCTGTCTTTCCCTTGCCCTTGCCCCGGTCTTGTGAGGGTCGGTGTTTTCAAGGTGGCTTGTTATATGGCCTGCGGTCAAAAATTCAATTTGGCTAAGCGCAGCCTGGCAAATATCTATCGGGGCCTTAACTCCTTTTCTCGGGGAGGGTACCTTGGCGTATGTTTTCGCTGGCTTCGCCTAACGCTTTGGCGTTCACGAAGTTGATTTCCAGCGGCGGCGACGGACCGCTTATGATGTTGTACCGCAATCCAGCACACGTCCACTTTTATACCACGGGGAGAAAGCTTCGTTCTCTGTTTTGGCGTGGTGGGGTGCGATGTTGGTATCCTTCTGCGGCCCTTCCTCTGGTCCGATCATCGACAAGCCGGGTCATTTCGGCGTCTCGGATCGAAGTGGAATATTTCCATTTAATCGTGGCGACTTCTCTTGTCTTGCGTCGGCGTGAATCATTCATCGTTGAGCCTTACAGCCCTCATCGTTTTTTCTCGCCAGTTTGGGTTTTGCCAAGATCTGCGGGAGCTTTGTTTGCTGACCAGTGGGGGACTGAGGCGGTTAACGACTTGCTGGGGATGTGGTGAGCAGCGACTTCTTGTCCTCTTGGCCAAGTAGAAGTACCTGCTTTTCGTGAGTTCTAGTTCGACCCAGGTGTGGCGGCTCTCTTTCGGGAGTCATGGCTTGAGGCTGTTGTTCCCTACTTGAGGTACCATTCTCTCTCTATTTCCTTTCATTATTCTCCTTTTTCTTGACTTTTAATATTTTGGCTTCTCCTCTCCTCTTCTTTTGTTTAGAGGGGATGGAAAAAGCTCCACGGTGTTCCTGTGCCAAAGAAATCTTTGCAGCCTGCGCAAGGAGATGATGGTGCAGGAGGTGGTGTTAGAAGGAGCACGCGAAAAGAGTACAAAACCTTCCGGCCGCTCGAAGGCGAAGGCATCCACCGCTTCTGAAGAAGAGAGTGCCTCGGCCAAAGGTTGCGAAGGATAAATTGGCGACCGGACGCCAGCAGCCCGACGACGGAGTCGTGATCAAGGAAACCCCATCGACAGGAGGATGAGGCCAGACCGGTCGTGCTTTCTCTGCCGGCCAGCAATGCTACTTTAGATAAGGGGAAAGGAGTGGTTGAATCGCCCGGCATCCCCAAAAAAGTCACTTGAAGAAAAGGTCAAAGACCCCGAGCCTGCGCCCTTGTTTATGCCCCTCCTCCCTTCGAAACGATTTCGCGCGACCGCACGAGTAAAACCGAGGATTCCTGCGCCTCTTACTTGAGAGATCCCCTTGTTAGGATCCGGCGGAGAAACAGATTAAGGATCCGAGGCGGTTGGCCGGTCTTTGCATTTGACAAACTGGAGTGACCAACTCGCGGAGCGGAGGCGGCAGCCTTTGTACAAGTGATTGAAGTCGAAGGACAAACAACCCAAAATCAGGCGGCGTACCTTCCGAGAAGCTTGCGATTGTTTTGGCGCCCTCTTTGGATCGACCCGACCTGCAGCAAGGCGATTTGTTTGATCTTACCGACTTAGAGGGTGCTCGGCAAGCTGGAATGGGTCGACGAGCGCCTCTTGCTGCTGTTGTTGGAGAGTTTCGCCATCGGCGAGGTCGAATGCCCGATAATCGCTCCAAGTGGTGGTGAAGCGCAGATTAGATCGGTCGAGGGTGAACTCCAACACTTTTCTTACGCTGAATTGAGTCCTCCGGTTGCCATACTTTTGAAGGAAGAGCCCCTGGCGTCGCTCCCTCTGTTGGCGATGAAGTCACCCTTGCTGTTATGAAAGGGACTCGAGTCGGGGCACCAACCTGTTAGCTTAAAAAACTCATCGAGTTCACATCCTGTGTCCCGTGAGTGTCTTTCTCTTCCCTTTTTTTTTTTCTTGCCCTTCTCTTTCTCAGCTCGACCGTCTTTTAACTCCATCTCTCCTTTTTTTTTTTTTAGTTGTCGACCCTTCCTCTCTTGGCGATGTCGAGGGTTGCGATCGGTGATGCTCTCGGCCACGTGGAGTGGGTTCGTCGAATCGGTTTTGGTACCGGCTGATGACCCTTGTTCGCCCGGACTCATAGTACGACACTTTCGTGTCTTTCGGATCACTTGAGGAGAGCCGGTATTGATACTTCAGATTTGGAGCAATGGGTGGAAAGTTTTGCCGGAGGCAGCTTCGTTGTCGGCGATTCTTGCGGTTCTTTGGCTGAAAAGCTCAGCTTAAGCGATCGGTTCGCCACCGAAGCTGAACTTCGCCGACGATCTGTCCAACAGGTCAACCGTCGTCGCGATGATTTAACCGCAGATCTGGATCGATGTCGGGTTGAGCGTGAGGCTGTGGAGGTTGAGCAGATAGCCCTTCGTGACCGCTGGCGTCTCTCGGCGCAGACTTGACACCATAGATACCGAAGCTTATGAGTATTTCGTACCGGTCTTGATGGTGCGGAGGAGGAAGCTGCTGCGTTGGAGAGTCAGCTTGCTTCTCTTCGCACACACGGCCTATCCTTGACGAGGGCGAGACACGAGCGTTAGCTGAAGTTGAAGCGGAGTGGGGCGACTTCTGGCAGAGAGGGTAGCTGACTTCAAGTTCCCACCGGTCGATCGCGGCTCCTTTTTTTTTTTTTTGAGAATTTTTTGGCTTCTTTTTTTTTTGTAGCTACGCTTTTTTGTTCTGAAGCTTACCTTTGTTCCCATTACATTTTTTTTTTTTTTTTTTGCAATGAGAAGTCGAACTTCGTTTTCTTCTTCCTCTCTTTTTCTTTGCTGCCTTCTTCATGGAAAAAACCGTTTGAGGAATTTACCGTTCGTTATCGGCAGCTCTGACCCGTTTGCAGTGACGAGCTTGTATGCACCATTCGTATAGGCTTCTTGCACGACGTAGGGTCCTTCCCACTTTGGCGCGAATTTGCCCCCGATTTTGCTCGTGAAGAGCATAGGCCTTCGCACTGCAAGCACGCGAGGTCGCCTTTCTGGAATGACTGAGCCGTTACCTTTTTTGTTGAAGGCTCGGTCATGCGAGATTGGTAACACTCGAAGTCGTTGTTGTGCTTCGAAGTCATTTGTTCATCGAAAGTGACTCAAGCTCGCCAATCGCTTGGCTGGCGCATTCCTCCGTCGTCGCCCTTCTCTCATTGCAATTCGTAGAGGCGGGAGTTGTGCCGAGAGGGAGTACCGCCGATTGCCATAGACCAACGAATATGGAGTTGATTGTGTTGGCGTTGAACGGCGTTTCAGTATGCCCATAGGGCTTCACCCGATTTTTCGTCCCAGCTTCTTTTGTTGCGCCAATGGTTTTCTTTAAGATCTTACAGGCGTCTTGTTGAAAGCTTACGCTAGTCCGTTCTTTGCGGATTGTAGCGGTTGAGGTCCGTTGTTGTATCGCGAAATTTTTCGCAAAAAGCGGTCCATGACTTTGTTTTTGAATGGCGTGCACCGTTGTCCGGTCATTATATACCGGGAACTCCATATCGATAGATGATTTGTGTTGAATGAAGTCGACGACGGTCGCAGCCTTCACTTCTCGGTAAGCAGCAGCTTCGCCCACTTTGAGAAGTAGTCGGTGGCAGCTAGGATGTCTTGCCGGTCGAGTCGGACTTAGGAGAGATGGGACCAATGATGTCCATCCCCAAGCCTCGAATGGCCATGATGCGACGGTCGGGTGAAGTGGTTCCGCGCTTGGTGTATGTAATCGGCATGGAGCTGGCAATCGTTTTGCGTGTTCGAGCCATTTCGATGGCGCCCCACGAGCATCGGACGACCAGTAATAGCCTAGTCGTTTTGGTTTGCAAATGGAGTTTTGGGCGGCTTGGTGTGCCCCACAGATCCCACCGTGTGTGTCTCTTTGAGGACTTGTAACCCCTCTTCCTTTGATAGGCAACGAAGAAGCGGACCTTCATACGACCTCCGGTAAAAGTATATCGTGGATGAAAACATACTTTGGGGCTGCTTTCGCCCGAATCTGGACTCGTTCGCAGGTCGACGGGAAGTGTGCGTGGCGAAGGAAGTTAGCGATAGGCTCGCGCCCGATCTCGAACTTCGTTTTGACTGGCTGAGATAGGGAAGGATTCCTCTATCTTTTTTTGTTTGCTCTTCCCTGTTCCGTCCCTCGCCGGGGAGGAATTACCCAACGCTCGCAAATGGGGATTTCGCTTGGCAGCTGATCGAATTGTGCCAGACTGGCTGCGATGCGGCTAATCGTCGGCTGGCCCATTTCGGGCGAGGGGCTAAATGGAGTGATGCTTCCGGGATTTGGGCGAAGTTCTCCGGCTTGTCTCCAAAATGGCTCGAGTTCAGGTTTCTTTACCTCGAATTGGCGCTGTGAGTTGCTTGATGGCGAGAGCCGAAGTCGCCATAGATGTGTAGCTGCGGTATTTGCATTTCGACAGCCATGCCGAGCCCAAGAAGGATGGCTTGATACTGCGCCGTTGTTCGAGCAAGCTTGAGTAAGCACGAGCAGTATGGGAGTAGGTCCTTCTTCGGGCTTAAAACGAACAGGACTCGGCGCCGGCTCCACTTCTTCGTGCTGCACCGTCGTCGGTACATCTCCCAAGGAGGGAGCACCTCGACCAGGAAGATCTCCTCATCCGGGAATTCCTCTGTTAATTCCCATTCAGCGGTACCGGGTGGTCGGCCGGGAAGTTGGCCGGTGCTTGCCCTTTGATTGCTTTCGTTGCGACGCGAAATTGATCTCGAATTGGGAGGAGCGGTGCCCATTTTGCCGGTCGACCGAGAGAATTGGTCGCGACATAATGTACTTCAGCGGGTCGGCTCTCGAGATGAGTTTTCGTCGAATGTGCGAGGAGATAGTGACGGAGCTTTTGAACAAAGGCAAAGCGCCCGGACATGTCTTTCGATGGGTGTATAATTCAGTTCAGCACCCACCAACGTTCGACTCAAGTAATAGAGGGGGCGTTCCTTGTTGTCGTCGCCGCATTGAGCCAACGAGGCGCCGACAGATCCTTCTTGTGCTGCGATATAGAGCAACAATGGGCGGCCGACGGCGGTCGGTCGCGACAAGCACCGTGTGGTTTGGTAAGGTATGCCTTTATATTGTTAAAGGCATTCTGGCATGACTCATCCCATTTGAATGGCGTTTCTTTCTTGAGCAGTCGGTGAAGGGCTGGCATCTCCGGCAAGATTGGATATGAAACGCCTGATATAAGCCAAGTGGCCTTGAAAACTCTTGAGCTTCGGAGGCGGAGGCGTCGGCGCTGGCATTTTACGGATGGCGTCGATCTTTGACTGGTCTATTTCGATCCCTACGTGATGCACAATGAAACCCAAGAATTTACCCGGTGACGCCCGAAAGCACACTTTAACGGATTCATTTTGAGTTGAAACCGTCTCAGCCGCTCGAACAACGCTCTAAGGTCGAGAAGATGGTCCGACCTGTTTTGTCTTCACCACCAGGTCGTCAACATAGCATTCGACAGCGTTTGTGCAAGAAGTCGTCAAATATATTCTGCATTGCTCTCGATACGTCGCACCAGCATTTTTGAGTCGAATGGCATCACTTTGTAAGCGAAGATGCCTTTTCGGTTGTCGCGGAACGCAGTGATGAGTTCTTCATCTTCGGGTCCATCCGGATTTGATTGTAGCCGGAAGAGCCGTCCATGAAGGATAGAGCCGTGACCCGTCGTCGCGTCGACCATTAGCTCCGTTATTGGCAAAGGGAAGTCGTCCTTTGGACACGCTTTGTTCAGGTCACGAAAGTCGGACGAGACCGGATTTGGCCGGTCTTCTTCTTGACCGGGGGCGATGTTGGCAATCCAGGTCGGGTACTTCACTTTCTCGATGAAATTTGCCGCTATCAATTTGTCGACCTCCTTTTTCGATCTCCGGCACCAATTATGGTCGGAACCGTCATTGCGATTGCTTGACCGGTCGAACAGAGGAATGGACCGCCAATTTATGAAGCTGCGACTTCGTGGGTCGAGGCCGGCATCTCGTGTAACTCCACGCAAATATATCTCGGTATTCGCGGGCGATCGCGATGTATTCAGCTTCTTCTTGACCCGTCGGTGAAGCGAGGAATGTTGGTCTCGGGTCTTACGCCGTTCCCAAATCAATTTTCTTTAATTCGTCGGCGGTTGCTTGGCCTCCTTCTTGAATTCGGCCGGAGCTTCCTTCAAAACGAAATCCTCTTCTTCTTGATCGTCGCCGAGAGATGGAGATATGGTTTACCATGACCGAATCATATGCTTTCGAGCTCGTCGCGATGGCTGCTCTCGGGGTATAAATAACTACGGTTTTTGGTATCTTTCTTTTTACGCCGAGTTTGACCGACCGATACTTGATTTACATCTGCCGAACCCTTCTGGTTATTTTGATGGGTTTCGTTTGGCCGATGTAGATTTTGATTGGCTTACGTTTTTTCGTAGCCGAGACCACGCCGCGACCTCGGTCGATTCGTTGGCCTGTGTTCCTCAATTTCTCACGATTGCGGGTGAGAACCGGTAGAGTGGCAGTGGTTTTCGCGTGAATTTGATCCTTCGTAAGGTTGCCCCCCTCGGCCATTAGTCGATAAGCGTTGGGGTGAAGCCTTCGTTTGGCGTGTAGCCGTGCTTCTTTGTTGGTTTGGGAACCGCTTCCCACGGCGCCGTTCCTCTAGTTTTGGCGAGGAAGGCGTGACTTTTTCGGCGGCGGGTCGGCTGACTTTTGTGACAGAGCAACCGGAGGAGCCGCCTTTCTTCCTTTGTGATTGCGGGGATGTACCGTGGGATGGGTATGCTGCGTTGTTTTGGTGTAGGATTATTTGCGACCGATTTGTGGCCTTGTACCGGTTGGCTGTCACACGCTGGCTGCTTTGGAGACACGACTTGAGTCGTGTTCGTTTTGATGGGCGTAATTTGCACCGGAGTGTGCTTTGAAGCTGTATTTTGTGATGGCTGTTTAGGGTCTCGGTTTGCATTGGTGGCTCGACGATGTAGCCTGCGTCGGAGTGTCCTCGATGTTTGCTGCTGGTTCGACCAAAGTGCGGTTTGGTTGTCGATAATACTTGGCATCTGCGAACGATGCTTCGGCCTCGTGAACGGACTTTCGTCGGGGCATTAACCGTCTTTTGTTCGCCGTTCTCCCGGTATTTAAAGCATTGATGGAGTGTGGATGGTACAACTCCATTAGAGTGAAGCCACGGTCGACCCAAGAGCAGGTTGTATGAGGTTTCGAAGTCGATAACTTGAAAAGGAGTTTTCGCCACCATGTCGCCTATGTGTAGCTTGACACTAATCATTCCGGCGTTCTCTGTCCCTCCCGATTGAAACCTTGGATGAGAAGAGAGCTTGAGAGAGATCGCCAGCCAGAGATACCAACGTCCTTCATGGTGCGAATCGGTGAGAATGTTAGCTGCGGATCCACGGTCAATGAGCATACGATTGACTTTCTGGTCTCTCGATGTAACAGGAGGCGAACAACGGTCTATTGTGATTTTTTTGTCCCCAATTGTATATCCTCCTCTCGAAATGTAATGCACGGAGGGCATGTTACATGAAAGTGCTTGTTACGCTTTGGAGAGTTGTGGTGGAGATAATGCATCTTCCTCCTCCTTTCTGTAAGGCGGAGTCAGCCCGACCTTTGGCAAGTCGTGCTTCCTCATGAGCAGCATCTCGAGCTCGGCTTCGAGTTCCTCAGGTTTGTCCAGAACTCAAATCAAGGCTTTTCTCGACCGAATTTCCAAGTCGAGGTCGTCTTCTATCTTGTTCAGTGGCGAAATCTGTTTTAGAGACATTTCGAGGTCATCGCATTCGACGACCGGTCGTTTGCCTTTGTCTTTTCGCGTTGCCGCTTTCGGGAGGAGCTGTCGAACAGGTTGCCACCATTGCTGGAGGTGCGAGGAACTCCGCCGGGAAGAACTCCGCCCGGTGTGGCGGGTCTTCTTTTCTTTTTTTTGCCCCACGGGCGTCGGTCTGGGAGCTTTTCTTTGGCGTTTTTGCGGCTCTTTTGTTTGGGCGCTTTGCTTTTCGTTTTTTGATGGTCGCCGGTGCGGTTCGATTTCTCGAATAGGCTTCTTTCTCCGGTGACCAAGATCCACCCCTGCGTTGGCTGCAGCTTGTTCCGCGGGGTGCGGGTTTTGAAACGACCTTAGCCGGTGGTGCGTCTGTTGTTGTGAGGTTAATTTTGGAGGAACCGGGCTTTGGTCGGTACTCCTTCTTCGTGACCTGTTTCTTGTTTGGCGAGTTAGCTGATTCGCCGGGCCGGATGGAGATGGTATATGAGGGAAGCGTGTTTTGAGCTCCTTCGATTTCAATACGACCTTGCGCCGCTAGCTCCATGATACGGTCCTTCAAGGCGAAGCATTTCTCCGTCGAGTGCCCAACCGGTCGATGGTATTTGCAAAATTGGGATCTTTGCTTTTGGATTGGTCGCCAGGTCTTTTGATTTCGGCAGCCTCGGTAGTTGATTGTCCAAAGAACTGATCGAGCATGATGGGAACGTCTGCGTCGGCAAAGGGATATGTCTTTGCATGTCGTTCCTCGAGTGTCAGCTTCTTGAAACCTCCCGTCAATTGTCGTGGGAGGTAAGTCTGCTTGACCTTACTGCCGACCTTGATTGGCTCGACAGTATTTGTCGCGAAAGAGGATTTTGATTTCTCTTTCGTTTCTTTGGATGCAATCGCAGCAGGTGCCTTTCCCTTTTTGCGAGGGTCGGCGGCAGAGGATCCTTCTTCTCCTCGTTCTTCTATTAAGTTTTCCATATTGTGAGCTTCTGTTGCGAGCTCCTGGAAATCTTTCGGCCTTCGGCTCTGTATGTAGCAGAGGAGGTTCCATCGCATTCCCCGTGAACACATCTCTATTTCGGCTTCGAGAGAAAGATTTGAGCTTTCTTTGCAATTTAAGCTCAGGTTCCTCCACCGGTTGATGTAGTCGACCACTTTTTCGCCCTTTTTCTGTTTAAGATTGGCGATCTCGACCAGTGTTACGGTGCGCCGAAATAATTGTAGAATCGGTGAGGAATTTCGCTCAATTGCTCCCAGCTGTCAATAGACTCTTGAGGGAGCTCGATGTACCAATCGAAAAGCGTTCCCTTTCGGTGACCCGACCGAATTGTTTCACCAACAGGTCACCCGTCGGTGCCGGCATTGTTGCACGTCTCTATGAAGTGGGCGGCGTGTTGCTTTGGGGTGGCCGTCGCCGTTAAATTGTTGAAACTTGGGAGGGTGATAGCCGATCGGCATCGGGATGTTCTGAATCCTCGTGGTGTATGCGGTCTCTTGTAGGCGACCGATTTGTGGTCGCTACTGTATTTGTTTCAATACCGCCACGGTTGACAAGCTCTGTAATAGTATCTAGTGTGAGAGCCGACGGATCCGTTCTGGTCGGCCTCGTGGATGGTTACCGGAGCGACGGGCGGCAGCTTCGTCGTCGAAGAAGGATCTTCTTGAGGTAGCTTCGGTGAGGCACTAGTAGTCGGCCGATTTCGGTCAACTTCTTGAGAGACGCCACCGGTGTTATTGGTGGTTGTGCCCATCTCTAGCCGTTCGAACATCTTCGCAATTTGATCATTGCGAAGCTGCGAAGTTGGGCATCGCGAGCAGCCGCCATGATCTTTATCTGCAGTTGTTTGCTTTGCTCTTTCGATTGCAGCCTGCATTTCGGCAAGCTGTTCTTCAATCGTCTTAGCGAAGTTGTCATTGCCGCCACCTTGGCGGTTTGGCGCGTCGAGTGTTTGTCCCCGGCCTTAACTTGAAGATATGAAGCCGTCGTTGGTGGCTTCATCGGGAGATGGTCGCCGTGAGGGACCCGGTCGGGAAGGCCGGCCGCATGTTGATTGTGGACAGTGGGCTGGGAGGTGACCGGCTTTGCGGTAGCAGCCGCCGGTGAAAATCGGTGAGGTGAGATGGGCGATGTGGCGTAGGGGAGATCGCTGATGTCCGGTCGGGCGAGGTGAGCGGAGGGGTGGTGGACCACCGCCGCGTTGAGAGCTGCCAAAAGGTCATGGGAGACCATGACGACCGGGAATTATCTGTGGATGTTCTCTCGCGACAGTGGAAGTCGGCACGAAAGTGTGTCCTTGCCGCTGAGAGGGAGGAGATGCCCCGCTTTGTTCATATCGCTGCACCAAAGTGGGAACGATGGAACTTCTTCGCGGACGGGCGGTGACCGCGTCGGGCTGTTAATCGGGTCGTGAGGAGGTGAAGCGGCGACAGCCAGATATGTTGGTTTGGCCATCGCCGCATCGGTTTGGCCGCAGCTGGTTTGATTGAGGCCGCGGTAGCCCTGAGAGGCACCGAACACGGAAGTTAGGCGGCGTCGTCAGCGCATGAATGGAGCTTGTCCGGTGGACAAGCTTTCCGCCGCAGCCCCTTGTAAGTGGGCGTGTGGCAGGTGGAGGGGATCGGGAGCGCGGACGTTGGTCGGAGATGCGACGGCCGATCCTCGAAACTCCGGTGGTCGAGCTTGCAGTCACAGTCGGGGCGGGCTGAGCGAAGCTTCGATGAGGCGCTTTGCTTGCCTCGTTGTTGGTGTTGTTGTTGTTGTTGTCGTTGTTGGCGTTGCTGGCCATGGCTGAGGTTGGAGAGTTTTTTTTTGACCGGAGAAGGAGATGAGAGGTAGGAAAGGTCCCACCGGGCGTGCAAATCTGTTTCACCGAAAATCCGCCGGTCCGCTTGAAGAGGCGCCAACCGAGAAGAATATGTCGATTAATAACAGAGAATTTTTTGTGTTACAATTTGTGTGTTTTCATTATCAAGGGATGCGAGTACAGTTTCCTATGCTTCCTCGATTCGATCTCCGTGTATATTGTTGGTGAAGTCGAAGCTTCGCGAACGAACGAACGTCGAACTCAAGTTCGCGGCGAGTGTGCACGATCTGTTGTGGCTTTTGTCGGATTGGACGGAGGTATTTGTGCTCCGTGTATCGACTTGTGACGCCGCCGGCGAACGTGTAGAGCTGCTCCGGTTGAACTGTAGAGCGACGAACGGCAATTGCTTGGCCGATGGTTTGTGAGAACCTCGTGGCGAGAGCTTCTCCCTCAGAAGGGATTTAAGTCCTTCGGTTTGAGAGAGGGAGAGAGTTCTTCACTCGTCGGGATATCCTTCGGAATCAATTTTTCTTCACAGGGTGGGGAACCACGGCTATTTGTAGCCGGTCTGTGAGAGATGTTGCCCGGGAAAGGGGATCGTGATCCCTTTTCTCGGCTGGTGACATTGAGGAAGAAGAGGGGAGGAGGGAGACCAGGATCGTGGTCCCTCTTTCTCTCCTTCCGATTAAAAGACCGAGGCTGTACGTTGATTCTTTGAGGTGGGCAATGAGTGATGAAGCATCTTGTGAACGCCCGACTTCGACCGTTTATCTTGACGAAGACGTTGACTGTGTCGATGACGTGACGATGCGACTGGACTTCGCGATGGGCTGCAACGATGAACCTTGAAGATGAATAGAGCCTACCCACGATTGTTGTATGATGGATCGGTGGGTTGATGGACTCATCGAATTTGGGCCGTGCACATTTTGGTGCATACACTGTATCATATATTTTATATATTTATATTCCTAAAAAAAAAAAAAGGCAAAAATAGTGTTGGTTATAGTGAACCGGGTCGAGTCAATATGAATCGGACTGGGCTTAAATTATAGTTCAACCGAGTTGGACCGATTTAAAACACTAATATGGTGTTAAGAAGACTTACCCCTTGCGAATGGCAATAATCCTTTGATTATTGTCTAATTACTCTTTAATTCAACTCTATTCTCTCTATGGTTCTCCTTTCGAGTTTTTTTTTTTTTTTTTTTTTTTTTTTTTTTTTTTTTTTTCCTTCCACTTAGTCCCCTTTTTGACCATGAAGTCTTGGGGTGCCAATGAAGTCAGCATCTCTCAGTTTTAGAAGGAACAGCCTGGTATGAGTCATTGCACTTCAGCCCCAACAACGAGTTAATAACCCACCAAACTTAGGGAATTCATAATCAAATTATACATGGTCCAAGCTGATTGCCCTTGTTTGCAATAGATTATTTAATTGATTATAACAACATAATGATTGATTTTTTATAGTGTTAAAGGATTTAATGCATCCGTGGAAGTTCCATTGCGTAGAGCAATGAAACTCTATATTCCCACTTTATTTTAGATAAACACAAAAAAACCTAAT